>JAJHPE010000016.1:8177318-8585966 GCA_024447655.1 Carex scoparia | reverse complement strand
GAATCTTTTCTATATAATTACTAAAGTTTGAAGAATTAATTACCTTATGGCGTGGTGTTTCTTCCGATGTTAAGTCAAGGTGTAGTTGTTGAGGCACACATTTTCATTTGAAGATCATGTTGATTGATTCAAATTAATTCCAGATACAATGCCTCTTAGCCGCTGAACAATTAATTCAGAATGACAAGAAAATTCCAGCTTTTGTATAATTTAAAAAAAAAAAAAACTAAAGTTTAATTATACGAACGTTTCATTATATGCTTTCATAATTTATGTTTCATTAAATGCTTTGGAAAAGTTTTTTTTTTTTTTTTTTTTTTTTTACTAATAAGGTCTGATATATATTTTTCTTTTTCTTTTCATTTGAGATAACAGGTTTGAATCGGAGGCCTCTAATTCTAGTGGAGGTCAGAATGAAACATTTCTTTGAGGGTTGGTTGTGTGGCCCTCTTGAGAGTTAAAATATTATTATAAATGTGGATTAAATTAAACTGGATTGCATTCCCAAGGTAATTACATTGCCGTTGTCCTATCGCTGTCCGTGAATTTTTTTATCACATAATGGTTGCCTTCACATGGGTTGCATGTGCCACTAGGTTAGAACTTAGAAGTACTCGTTAATCACATGGTTTCCAGCTCCAGGGTCAATTCTTTAATCCGATATTTATTTAGACTATTACGTACAGGAAAAGCCTACTAAAATCTCATTAATTCAATACCACATTCCCCAACTATTCCCATTCCAATCTCTTTTCCTCTTGAGCAATTAATAGTTGCAGCTCTCACTCAAAACAAAGATGGCAATGATACTCGATGCCTTCCTGTCTAGATTCGGTAAACTTGTTGGGCAAATGGTGGAAGAAGAGGTGGGCATGCTGCTGGGCATCCCTGGCGAGGTTGAGAAGCTCGGTGAGACCATTTGTGACATCCAATGCGTTCTTGCTGATGCCGAGAGCAAGCAGAGCAAAAGCAAAGCCATCGAGAGGTGGCTTATGAAGTTGAAGGATGTCATGTATGATGCCGATGATGTCATTGACCTCTGTCAAATCAAGGCAAATGAGCGTCTAGCTGCCTCCAGTTCCCGTTCTTCTACAAATGCTCGCTATGGCTGCCAATTGATGTCTTGCTTCCGCAATCCGATATTTGCACATAAGATTGGTTCTAAAATAAAGGATATCAATTCCAGACTGGATGAGATTGCTAAGAGAAAGACTCACCTGGGTTTAAACGATTCACAAACCTCTTCTGGGCCTTCCAAACCAGTCCCCCAAATGAACTCGATCATCACCCGCAAGACTGATCCCGCAGTTGTGCTAGATGATATTGTGGGAGAAAAGATTGAAGAAGATACAAACCTTTTAGTGAACTGCCTGACCGAAGAAGAGAAGAGTGCGAGCAAAACAATTCATGTTGTAGCAATTGTGGGGATGGGTGGAATTGGGAAGACCACTCTAGCAAAAAAGGTCTTCAATGATTCAAAAATTGGGGAAGAATTCAAGTTAAAAATTTGGGTGTGTGTCTCAAAGGAGATGAATGAAATAGAATTGTTGAGATGTGTGATCCGGGAGGTAGGAGGTGACCACGGTGCCCGCCAAGAAAGATCGGAGCTAGTGCCTTTACTCGAGAGCCTCATTCGGGGAAAAAAATACCTTCTTGTTCTGGATGATGTTTGGGAAGAGAGTCGAGCAGTGTGGGACGGTTTGTTGCGTACTCCAATGAGTGGTGGAGGTATCGGGAGTAAGTTGCTAGTCACCACTCGAGATGAAAGAGTGGCGAATGGAATGAGAGCAGCAAAATTACACCGAGTTGGAAAGTTATGTCCCGAAGATGGCTGGTCTCTATTAACAAAGCAGGTAATTAAAATTTATAACTTTGTTTAGCCTTGACCTTGCTACTTTTGCCTTAGAAGCTTTAGCATTCGTCTAGTTGATCGTAATTTAAATATTGGGTCTTAGACAAACAATTTTGCAGTTGTATAACAAATGCAAACTTATTTAATCCTATCTAAACAAAACGGAATTTTGTATAAGAATTTACAATTCACCACAATGACACCTATAGCACTTGATAAGCAAAATGGAATTTTTTATAAAGCAATAATAGATATAGTGCTTATGATTTCTCAAACTCCAAATTATTATGTCTATTCGCCAATAGGCAATTTCTATCAATTAATATATATATTCTTCAAATATTTCCACTAGGGAACTGTCAGGTGTTAAGATTTTAATTGATAGATTGGAATTCCGGGTAAGTGAAGAGTAAGCTCAACATTAATTAATTTATTAGAATACGGTGCATCACTAATGAACAGATTGCTTTGTGTGCCGTGGCATGCCAAAATTATGAAAACCGGGCATATGACGTACTTTCGAGCACCATGTTTCTCCACCCCCGCCGGCACCTCCTTGCCGCTGACGTCTCCCTATTTACCGGCAATGAGGTGCTAGACTCTCACGACATCTCATTGCCGCTAATCGGTCTTGTCACATCATGTAACCACGTTTTCCAATTTTTTTTTATTAAATATTTATTTATTTTAATTTTATTCATACTAAAAATCCGATAAAATAGTTAAACTTGAAGAATAACATCACATTGGGTCATATATCACATTATGTCGTGATGTGACAATCCTCCACTATTTTGATCATGCACACCACGTCGCCACATGAAAACAAACTAATTTCAATTTCATGACATGATGTGACCAAATTACAATGTTCTACTTTCATTGCTCCCATGCTTTTCATACCCTACATTATTCACCCTTGAGTCAACTACGCATTGTTCCGCCCAAAAATTGACAAGTCATGCCCATTGAGCTGTGCTCGATGCTCGAGCTTCATATCGTGCTCTGTTCGCGTGTATCATGTTTTTAGCAATTAACAATGTATGCCATAAACCAGGGACCTATACTTGATCACTTTCTGATGCACAATAATATTATCAATAGTATGTCTACATTTTTCTCATTTTTAATAATTTTATTGTGTATTTTGATTTTTTTTAATATATTAATTACTCTTCGGAAGTGCATAAATCATATTTAATTTATATTTCATCATCACCAGTAATGCTATTGATATACATATATATAACAATTAAAGTTCTATGATATGGTACCTATATCATTTAATTGATAAATATATTTTTTTAAATTCATTATTACATGTGATGCCACCTCAAGTTCTACTACTATAGTGCTGGAAACTGGAAAGTTTTTCAAATTCATACTTTTTAAACATTAATTCAATTTTTTGTAAGTCCATTTTCTGTGAAAATTAATTCAATTTATTTTATCTCCGGTTTTAAAGAGAATTAAATAAACTTTGTATCTAATCATTAATATTTTATTTAAAATATGTGATTTATTAGAGTTATTTTCTCCTTGTTCGGGTAAAAGTTAGTTTCGAATTTTCTTATTAAATAAGTACCTTATATAGTTAAACTATTACATGAGTGGAAGTCTCATCAGCACATGGATTTTTTTAATATAATACTATAAATAGTTCACAGGTAAATTATAATATTCTTGCATGACAAAAGAGAATATTAGAAAACAGATGGAAAATATATTGCGATTGCATTGATATGGTTTAACAACAGCGATCCAAAATAATGGCCCAAGCCCAAAACTAACGAAACCAAGTAGATGAAAACAATTCATATTGTCTACGGGCTAATTGAACATGGATAATTAAATAATTAATGTTGTAAGCGCTCTTTGAGATTATAGCCGGTGGTTCTCAAAACCAAACATTGTGAAATTAATTTTATTTACGGAAAAAACTGAACTTTTAGCATGACATAGAGATAAAAAATACAGTGAAGAATTTTATAACTACCAAAACTGGAACTTGTATTTAATCTTTATTTTTCAGACATTATTTTAGAAACTTATTTCTATTTATTCACTACTTGCATATATTTTCTCCAATTATACCAAAACACAAAAATACTAACAAAAATCACATGCCTGAAAATTATTGTGATAATATAGATTAATAAAAAAATAACTTTCCTTTATTCTCTATTTTTAAGACAATTTTCATAATGTTTTCGTACTTATTTGTAACTTTCTAATATTTTCTCAAATTAGGCAAACACACAAAAAAGGAAAGTCATGAAAAAAATAATTTAAATTTATTTCTGATTTTTCGGATATATTTTCATGTTTTTTTATACATTATTATATATTTTGTAACAATTTCTCAACATGATTTCACTAAAGAAAAAAAAATGGCACAGCATGCCTTATTAAGCTGTGTTTTGTCAGTATCCGTGTTGTGCCCACTATTGGTATTGTGCGACACCAGCATAGAATGACACATTTAAATTCTTTGCTTTATTGACACGATACTGCATGTGTTCTGAACATATCTGAACATGGCACACTGAAACGCGACATGGCACATTTGCAATTGTCTAATCGGTACAACTCAATTATCATAGTAAGGGGGTTGTTTTGTTGTCTGTTTCGTATTTATTAGTTAATTGGATAGCCATAGCTAAGAAGAGAGAGCTAGGGCTTATTAAGTTTTCTAGCTTGTGGTCTAAGATCTATCGATATTCTCACATTCTCAATTTCTTTGGTTTTGATTATATAGTGTGTGAAGCACATTGAAATTAATTAAGTTACCCAAAACTAGTCAGTAAAGAAATCGGCTAATAATTTGGTTGCACTGCTTTCCAATTATTGAGTACAAAACGAAATCGGCCAATAATTTGATTGCACTTCTTTCTATCCTAATTTTTGTTCCTCTTTTCTTTGAAAATGAGTTTTTGTTATCTCTTAATTAATGTGCTATACTGTTTTTGCTCAATCTCAATATTTTATCATAACCCTTGGGTTTCTAATTCTTCTACAATCTTAACATCTAAAATTTCAAAGTCACTTGACATATATATATAAAATATAAATAAAAACATTGACGTTCCTAACTTTTTCATTAATCTGATAGGTAGTTCAACATGATCAAAACGAAAGTGAGATTCAAGAATTTAAGGATATTGGGTTGCAACTAGTTGAAAAGTGTGACGGTTTGCCTCTTGCGATCAAAACCATAGGTGGTGTGCTTTGCACGAAGCAGAAAACCAAAGTCGAATGGCAAGCAGTTCTAAAAAGCAATATGTGGTCCATTAATGGGGTGCAAAGTATCCACCATGCATTTCATTTGAGCTACAAGGACCTTTCACCACCTTTGAAGCAGTGCTTTATCTTTTGCTCCCTCTATCCGGAAGATTTTGAGTTTAATAAAACAGATTTAATCTATCAGTGGTTAGCAGAAGGTTTTCTGCAAGATAAGGAAGATTTCTGGGAGTTGGGAAATGACTACTATTCAGAGTTACTGGTACGAAATCTTTTGGAATCCACTGAAAATTTCTATGATCAAGGAGAATGCAAAATGCATGATCTTCTGTGGTCGTTTGCTCGTCAATTAGGAAAAGATGAAAACTGTGTATTAAGGGAGGGACGAGTTCTATGCAAGCCTGAGGGTTCACTGAAAATACGACGGTTATCTGTAGAAGGAAATAAGGTGGATACTGAATTAACTAAAAAAGAAAATGGGTTGAGAACATTATTTCTTCATGATAAACCTAAAATTGCACTAGATTATCTGTGTAAAACTTTTTCAAAGCTCCGCATCTTAGACCTCACTGACTCCAATTTCTCAAGCCTACCAGAATCTTTGTGTGACCTCGTGCATCTGAGATACTTGGATGTCTCTGGTTCAAAAATAACAAATCTTCCAAGTTCTATTGGAAATCTCAAATATCTAGTATATTTGTGTCTCAATGGGTGCGAAAGTTTGTCCGATGTCCCTAGTAGTATCATCAATCTACAAAAACTGAAATATCTCGATACTATCAATTCAGGAGTTAGGGGAATCCCACCAGGCCTAAATAAACTAGACAACCTTGTTGACCTATCCGGATTCAAGCCAGACAAAAATAGTATGGAAGGATTTAGTAGCCTAGACAGCATAGAATCTCTATCACAACTAATTTTTCTCGAAATAAATAGTTTAGAGAAAGTATCAGACAAGAGCATAGCAAAAATGGCAAACCTTCAAAATAAAAATAGTTTACAACACCTACATTTTGTTTACCAAACATTGAACCCGGAAGAACAACTTGCCCAAACTAATGAAAAGAAGATGACCACTGAGGATGTTCTAAATGAGCTCTGTCCTCCCCGTTCTTTAGATCGTCTTGAAATTGTACACTACTTTGGCAGCCACCTTCCTAATTGGCTAAATTTGAGTTCAGACCTTCCAAATTTGAGATATCTTAATATCGAAAATTGTGCATGCTTTGAAGAGCTTCCGTTGTTAGGCCAACTTCCCAATTTGGATTATCTTAATATAGAAGGTGCATATTCGGTGGTGAGTGTGGGTGAAGAGTTCTTGTGGGGAGGTATCCAAAATAGTGATACGATAATAACAAGTTGTTCTGCCAAGTTCGCATTTCCCAGATTGAATAAACTAATCTTTGAAGGGATGCCCAATTGGAAAGAGTGGGAGTGGAATAAGGGACAGATAGCCATGCCCAAGCTGAAAATATTATTTATTAGAGATTGTCCCCAGTTGAGATCTCTTCCGGAAGGTCTTTTGCATCATGCTACTTCCTTGGAGAACCTAGAGATTGTCGGTGCAAATAAAATGATTACCGTAGAGAACCTCCCATCAATCAAGGATATTCGTGTTTTTAGGAACCCAAATTTGGAGAGGATTTCAAATTTGCCCAGCATCTCATATATTCTAATTGAAGAATGCCCAAATCTTAAAGCTGTGGAGAACCTTACAGCTTTACAATCGATGGGATTAACTGATTTTGACATGGAAATCCTACCAGATTATTTGAGGATGACAATCCCACAGAAGTTAAAAATCTATTGTAGTGAGGAGTTGGTGGTGAAGATTGGAAGCCAAGGAGAAAGTGGTTCTGAGTGGAACAAATTCAAGCACATTCCCAAGGTGACTATCTACTCATCTGGAGGATCTTTCTATGCTATTTACCAGAAAACACCATTCAGTTTCACCACCAATGTGAACACAATGCCACAGCAAAAGTAGAAGCTTTCTCTTGCCATTACTCTTTTAGTTCAGGTATAGTAATTCCTCCAATTGGTCTAACTAGCTTTGTATTACTTATCATCTATTTTTTTTTTCAAATTTCAAATTCAATTTATGCTTTGCTTGGTAAATTCGCTGTACGTCGTTATTCTCTCATAAAAGTATAGCATTTACAAATTGGATTGGTCCGATATTTTACTTGGTACCAGTACAATGTGGTAATTATATATATTCTCAATTCCATAATTTCCATACATTTTAATTTGTTAGCACTATTTTTGTCCTTATATCTGAATTTTTCCATTTTTGATGACGGGGAGAGAGAAGTGTAGTGGGAACTGATTCAAATTTTCTACCTATTTGACTAGCTTGAAATCTATGTACGAAACGCGCCACAAATGCAATGAGCTTGAATTTTAACTAGATCGTTCTTCTCTGTTTTCTGGCCCCTTGTTTTCTTTCTCATATAGCACCATATCTCAATTATATAATTCATAACATTCTCTACAAGCAATACAAGTTTTGTACCCGTGCATTCTGGTTTTATAATTAATCAACCAATAAAGATGTCTAATAAATTAAAAACTGATAGATGTTTCTTTGCATCACTTTAATTGATTTTATTTTTTCAATTTGAATCCATGAAAAGAAAATATAATTAACCTGGATTATTTTGTATTAGAGGGTGTAGAAAATATATTACTCTCGGTACGTACTAATTAAACACTGATTTATATTTTCTGTTTGTGCTTTGTAGATTTGGCAATTAAAGGAGTCGAATGTTGAGATCTACAAAAAGACCACTGTTGAGTGTAAAGTAACTATTAATTGGAAGGACATTTCTGCAAGAGGATTTTTTTTATTTGATTTTTTTTATCTACTTTGGTTTAATTGTCCGTTGTTTTGTGGTCATTTTTTTTTGGGTTGTATTTCCCCGTTACTTCCTTTTATGTTTGTTTATGTAATAATAAAAACATATTTATCCCGGCCAGACAAACAAAACCATTCATCTTTATAAATAGCACAGTTTATTCTGTTTTTTTTTTTTTTATTCAAATGAGTCTGTAATAATTTATAGAAAACTTAACAATTCTTGAAATTATAATATATATAGTTCAGTACAGCAGGTGGAGTCTAATTGTGCAGAGATGAGATGCACTGGAGGTGGGGAATGCAATTGTCAATTAGGTGATTTCTCATGCTCAGATGCTTACAAATCAGAGGTTAGAACATATTTTATTACTTTCTTATTTTCTTTTATATTAGCTAGCTAGAGTTGTGATTTGAATTTTGCCAGGAAAAAAATAGCCATGGCGCAAGAAAAATATACACAAAAAACGCTCTAAAATTATATGAGTTGTAATATTTAATAAACATGAACTGATATATTTTCTTTGAAAAAAATATAATGTGTGGATATAACATTGTTTATGCTTTCTTTTGTTAAGCTAGAGAGGAACAAATTAACTTATATATAGTATTATTTTTTCCTACATTTACATAATGTTGTTTCTTTCGTGGGTTAGTTTGAATGGATGACAGAAATTTCATAAACATATATGTCATCTCCAAATGAATCTATGTAATGTGAATAACTGTAAATTAGCAAATAACTCAAGTGTTAAAAAATTGTATATATTTATATACAAACGGAGCTATGGTAAAATGTTGAAAATTGCACATATTTAAGAATTGCCCCTTTTTATTATTTTGGGAAGTCTACCAGTAATAGATTCCCTTAGGCACATCAATTATATATGTGATAAATCTACATATTACTGCTATAACAGAAAAATTCTCAGTACCAGAACTTCTGGTACAGTAATTTTTCTCATTTCTGTCTCTAGAGGGTCCAATACCGGCTTCATCCATTCTGTGTCTTCTCCCTTTCTCTTTTTCATACACAATTCTCCCTCTTGAATCTCATAGAAGTTCCTAGTTAAGCCTCAATAATCTTGTCTGTGATTAATATTATACTGAGGGCATGGAGGCCCGTTCCTCTGTGATTAATTTGTCATGACAATTGATATACAGATGAAATTTGAGGAAATCACTGATTTCCTCAGAAGTTGTTCGATGAAATGTCTGAAAGAAACTTTGTGGTGTGGGATTTAATTTTTACCAGTCTTGTCATGGGAAAGTCTGCTTTGAGGTTTTTGTCAAGTCCAGAATGAAAATAAACCAAATGACTTCACTGTCAGATTTATTGTAAAAATGCAGTAGATAAGCATGGGTTGCAGCTTAGTTGGCTGGATGATAAATGATTATCATACTTAATGCAAACTTATTTTAGGTGATTGACAATTGAAGGCAATTTGTTTATAAATCTTATATAATCAAATTCATTACGGGACCAAGTATTTCTCTTTGTTAGAGATAAAGTAGGTGATGTATAGCATTTACCTTCGGACTATTTTGACCAAAGGCAAAGGCAGTTAGAGAAGTTGTTAGAGACTGGTCAAAGACAGTTAGATAGGTAGTTATACATCACCTACTACTGTATCTCTAACACTGTTACATATAAATAATGACTGATTATTTGTGTACAGGTTGGAGTGCTGTACTGGCATGTGCCACTTAAAATAGATGGTCCCTTCCTTCATACTGTACCGATTTCAATTTATAAGGCCACTTTCCAAATGCAATGGTTAGTTTCTCTTCATTTGGAATTATAGCCTTTTGGGGGGGCATATATAGATGAGGTTATATATATATATATATATTGAGTTTTGCTGGATAGGACTCAGTTGTTTGTTCACGAACAAACCAGCTAATTATTACAATCCTTATTTCTAACTTATGAGAGGCATTAATTAACTAGATTGGTTAATTTCTATGGTTCTCTGGGGAGCATGTTCTCCTGCCACATACTCATCAACAAAGGCAAATGACCGTCTGTACCTTCTAAACTCATCCCAATTAGGTTTTGACCATAACAAAACTGGAGACAATGCTTGGTACCCAACATGGCCAGACTATCATTCA
The DNA here is from genome assembly GCA_024447655.1 of Carex scoparia. Classification (NCBI taxonomy): domain Eukaryota; kingdom Viridiplantae; phylum Streptophyta; class Magnoliopsida; order Poales; family Cyperaceae; genus Carex; species Carex scoparia. Next base: position 8,575,902 of record JAJHPE010000016.1, on the reverse strand, counting down.
AGAGTAAATAGCATGCTCCTCTGGATTCAAATATACCTGACAGGTTGGTATTTACTTATGCAACAGATGGACTTTTCAATCTAAAGAGAGAGGGTACTAGCTATGCGCAAAAGTAAAGAGAGGAGAAAAGTATGAAGCAGTAATTACAAAATTTCATTTGTATCCTTATTTTCTTACTCTGCTTTGAGCAATTAGCTTGTCTTGCCCCTGCTAGGCTCAATTGAGGCCATGGCCCAAGGAAACATAAATTTAAGGTAAAATTATATATAAGAAAATTAAGCCCACTGACCGCTGTTGCTTATTCATTCTCCCTGTTGCTTTCATTGATAGCCTGTTAGCTAGGTAGGTGCTTTTCTTTACTGTAGGGAAGATATTATATAATTTGTTGTATGTCCACACGGACTTTTTGTTGATCACCAAATTTTTAAATACCCATTTTATCTTTTATTAAGAAAAAAAAAAATGTATAATGTTTCATAATTGATCATTTCAGCATTAATTTTGTGCTTTTCATTTATTATTATATCGAACTACATTATCAAGATTATCCAGAGATGTACAGAAGCAAGTGTCTAGTACAACAATCCTTTTACCATTGGATGAAACTGAAAATTTTATCTAATTTAAAAGAAAGGAGAAGTTTTTTAGGGATGAAACTGGAAAATTTATTAGTACCTCCTTAGAATGAGTGCTTTCATTTGGTCGACTAGCTCTTCACCTTTGATTTGTAACATTTCTTTGTTTCACTTTAGTGTTCATTGGCCCATTTCTTTAGGGGAAGAAAATAATTTAATCAGAAAGAAAATAAAAACAGAACAGAGTTTGATTGAACTAGGAGTCGGTACTCGGTACCCTCTCTTTAGAGTGAAAAGCCCATCTGCTGCATAAGTAAATACAAACTGTCAGATATATTCGGATCCAGAGGAGCATGCAAATACAAGCCCATCTGCTTTATGGCGCTGCTGTTGCTCTGTTTCCTCTCAGCATCGGCAAGGACACATTGGATGTCACGAACAGTCTCGCTGAGCTTCTCAACCTCGCCAGGGATGCCCAGCAGCATGCCCACCTCATCTTCCACCATTTGCACAACAAGGTCGCTAAACCTGGACAGGAAGGCATCGAGTATCATGGCCATCTTTGTTTTGAGTGACAGCTACAACTATTGCTCAAAGAGGAAAACTGGAAAGGAGATTGTAATGGAGATAGTTGGAGAATGTGGTATTGAGTTAATGAGATTTTAGTATGCCTTTTCCGTAATAGTCTAAAATTAAGAAGGGCTAATTTTGATAATGTTTTTGAGGGGTATTCATGAAATTCACTCGAAAGAATATTGGATTAAAGAATTCACCCTGAGCTGGAAATGAAGATAAAGTTTGGACATGAATTGACGAGTACTTCTATGCAAACCATGTGATTGCCATGTGTGTGAAGCAAATCAGATTTAATTTTATAATATACGCTTATCATAATTTTCTCACTCGCAAGAGGGACACCATAAACCCCCAAAGAAATGCTTCATTCTGACCACCGAATGAAACCTAGTTCCTAGCTAGCTATCATCTCAAGAAAAAATCGAAAAGCAAATCAAACCTACAAATAGGGGTGTTCATCGGTTCGGTTCGGTTCAAACCGAACCAAATTAGGCAAACCAAAGTTTTACTTCGGTTTCAAAAATAGAACCGAACCGAACCGAACCGAACCGAACCAAAGTTTTATTTCGGTTTGTTCGGTTTGTTCGGTTCAAACCGAAATATAGCATTTTTTTAATTTAAAGCAATTATTTTGTAATAAACCGAAGTATATTAAGAAATAAATTGGAGTATTAAGAAATAAATTGAGATATTAAGAAATAAACCGAAGTATTTAAAGCAATTGATTAAGAAATAAACCGGACGGTCCGGACCAAATTCATAATATATAAAAGTTCGGTCGGTTCGGTTATTTCGGTTTTGAAAATGTCAAACCGAACCGAACTATTAAACCGAAAAAACCGAACGGTTTGAACCGATCTAATTCGGTTCGGTCCAAAACCGATTAAACCGGACCCAATGAACACCCCTACCTACAAACTTCTTCAAAAGTAAGATATTGTCTTTAATGGGTCTTTGTAGATAAATAGTTATTTATTTGTCAGCAAAAATTATAACGGGCTGAGAATTATTTTTATCAAGATTTTTGTAATATTTAGACAATATTCAGGAAGGAAAATTTGAAAAAAGTTATTTCAATAATTTTGACCAAGCATTTTATTAATTAATAAAACATAAATTATTTATATAAGCATTTTATCATTGTCACCGTATAATCCAAATGAATATTGCAACTAATTAACAAACGTGTACAACATTATATGCAAAAGTTGAGAAATATATTTTTATGGTCCGAAACTAGTTAGCTAATATATCACACAAAGATTTTTAAAATAAAAGTGAATTAACTTTTATTTCAAATTTATAATGAATAATAATTTAAAAATGACAAACAAACACAAATCTCAATTAAATATAAGTTCACTGAAGTCATAAAATCTTTGTTTTAGGTAGATTTTGCAGAATTATTCTGAATATGGTTAATTGGCTTCTTTTTTTTTTTTTTTTTTGGATGAACTGGAGATACTCTGCTGGACTTTGGTCGGAGATTTCTTTCTTTCAACGGAGACTTATTTTTTAATTATTTTCTTCTATACGTTGACAGCTTTTCAAAAGGATAGTTGTTCCACAATATTTTTTCTTAACAAAGAAAAAAAAAACACGAATTAATAATTTGAAATAAGTAGCAACAATTTCACTGCCAACTATTTATTTTTCTTTTTTCTTTTTGCTCTGAACGGACGGTTTGATATGGCCTCCATGCCTTTTTTTTTTTTTTTTTCCTCTGCAGCCTGAGGACTTCATCTGGTATGACATCTCGGCTGAATGCCATACCGGATGAATGTCTTCTCATTTTTAAAATTGTACATTTTTTTTTCTTATTTTTGATTATTTTTCTTCTCTATTTACTATCAATAAAAATATCGGGTGATATGTTGGAGAGAGGGGGGTGTCCGATGCCCATCGGACCAGAACAGTGTTCGATCTACTTCAAGATCTGTGCGCACGTATATTAAAGCAAACAGCACAGATATTAAAATGATGCGCACAGATCTTGAAGTGAATCGGACGGTATCGGGCACCCATTGAACAGACTCTGGTCCGATGGACATCGGGCACCCTCCTCTCCAGATATGCTGATAGTCAGCCAATAGTCTGAGCTGGCCCATCTAGTTTTATGTTCGATTTTATATTGTTTTCTGTACTGTTTTAGGTCGGCCTAAGTTATATATTCTTAATTGGTTGAGGCTAAAACTAAATCAAGGCTTACTGGAGTTTTTTTTTTTTATTTGATTAATTTACATACATGCCTCTAGCTCCAGTATAATAAATGAATCTTTTTGCTAATTGACATTGAGTTAAATAACATTAGGTGTAGTAATGATATAAAGCTAGCTAGATAAGTAATGAACCCTTTTCAATGGTTTTCTGTACTGGCAAGGGCTATGGGCACAACTAAATAGAGCAAGGCTCCGAGAGAACAGCATTAATTTGTGCGATGCATGCTTTGTGGGCCGCAAGAAATTCATACACTGCTAATCATGACCAGGTGGGACATAAGCAAAATATTGCAAAATTAAATTTTTATCTTTCTTGTTGCCTCATACATTTGATATATATATATTAATAAATATATAACCCAGTATATCATCTGATTGACACGTACAATACTCAATCCTAGTCAATACTGGGAAAATAAAAATGAGAGAAGCAAGATAAACAATAATTAATAAGCATTCATCCTCTTGATAGATTGACTGTGGGTCCCAACTGTGGAACCAAAACATGAAAAAAAAAAAAAAAAAAAGTACGTTCAGTGATTGATGGTGGGTCCCAATTTCAATTAAACTATGAACTAAGCTTAAGACATCTAAATAGGTGGATTAGTTTAGCCCAAGTTAGATCATCATAAATATCGACTTATTGCATCTTAATCCAACTCAATAAACTGCATTTGACAGAATAACTAAGATGACTTAAAACTTCAATTCTACTATATATTTAGTCCACAACCAAATATCACCAAGTAACTAATTAAGCCTTGAACTACTACTTATTTCATGATTTAGACCCCATGCCAAACACTACCAAACAACCTATTTGGACCTTTGCAAATGCATTATTCTACTCATCACCTCACTGTTTGGTACACGAGTTATCCTTCCGAGAAAAAAAAAATGAGACGCCCAAAATTATGTATAATCACGAGGAACTTATAAGATAGATTGCACCGACAAATAATAAAGATGAAGGGATTTATTGGTACAATCAAGAAAAATAATTTGATGCACACATTATTTTTCTAATTTCACTTTGTCACAAATTTCTCCTGTAGATTTGAAATGTCCAAATTAATCACTAAATATTAACATCAATAAAATAAAAATAAAAAGATAATTTGGCTTAATCAAAATAATTGTGTCCCAAATTTACATACCAAATGTAATGCATCACGTGTTAATATTATTTGTGAAATTACATTACTATATATTTTATATAAATTTCAACAAGTATATGTTTTATCTAGATTCAAATGTATATATATTACTCATTCATACATACATACATATCACCTGACCTGACCACTAGAAATAAAAAATGAGTTCAAAATATATATATGGTATGCATAAGTCCACAACTACCACTTATTCCTTACAGAAGAAAATACCAACAGAGTTGACTACATTGAAATCATATAAAATCAATACAAAACTGAGGTGGAGCCCACTATATATGCCCATTGGCCAATTATCAGTGAACATATCTCAAATATTTCTCTGAGATATCTCATATTTTGCGTGACTTTTTTTTTTTGGGGAAATCCCTACATTTTGAAATACGTTCTCTCAAAGTTCAAATCATACTAACCCCTGCGCTATCCCCGAATAGCCACCCGACACGTCGGTCTCGCAAAATATTAAATATGATGAGATTTCTCAGAGGATATCGATACGGGCCATACGGCATGCATACGCACTCTCAAATACCACGCAGAGGTTTGACTAGGGTGGGGCCCACAGATTCGGATCACCGTCCAATTAATATATTCTGACACCAATATTAAAGTAGTCCATATTGAGATTGGACCGTTTGAATTTATAAACTTTAAATTTGAGTCATTTCGTAATCCGGACTCTGGGTTCAGGATCCATGTTCTCTGGATTAAAGTTCGTACAAGACATGGAAACCTTAAAATATTACAAATGGAATCATTCATTATTTATTGATCTGATTGCAATAACATATATATTAGTAGAAGATAGATCAAATATGTTAAGTACTGTATCTATATTTCGTTAAAAATTTCAATCTAGATTAATTAAGATTTGTCTACAAACTAATTACTAATTATATATATAATTTTGTGAGTCAAAATGAGTATAATATTAGATATCCTTCAAAATCATTTTAAAGATCTTTTGTGTGATGTATTAGCTAGCTAGTTTTGAACGGGAAAAATATATTTCTCAACATTTGCATATAAGGTCGTACACATTTGTTAGTTGCAATAATTCATTTGGATTATATATAAATACTTCTATAAAAAAATTGTGTTGTTAAATAAAATGCTTCTGCACAACTTTCGAAATAACTTTTTTCAAATTTTCCTTCCTGTTTGTTGTTCAAATATTACAAAAAGTTTAAACCTGATTCCCTTCACACTTGGCAATCACATGGCTTGCATAGTTCCATGCGCCACTAAATTATAGAATTATTCGTCAATGTCGTATTGCGCAACCTTTATCTTTCTAGCTTTGTGTGAATTCTTTAATCCGACATTATTTTTTTAATTAGACTATTACCGGAAAGGTGAACTAATATCGCATTAATTCAATACCACATTCTCCAACTATCTCCATGCATTACAACCTCTTTTTCTCTCGAGCAATTAATAGGTGTAGCTCTCACTCAAAATAAAGATGCCAATGATACTCGATGCCTTTCTGTTAAAGTTTAGTGAACTTCTTGTGCTGTTGGGTATCCCTGAGAGGAAGCAGAGCAAGGGCAGTATCATAGAGCGCTGGCTTGTATAAAGACCAACATATTTCTATTTGCAGATTATGTTGATCGGTTCAGATTGACTATTTTGATTTTAAAAAGAAAGATATTTGTTTATAATACGACAGACAAATCTGCTATGCAGGGGCAGAACTAGAAAATTTAGTTAGGAGAGCTAAAATTTAAAATATATAATATTAATTTGTGCTTGTAGAATTTGAACTCAAAACCTTTCAAGCACAAAGTAGAATCACAACTACTAAACTATAAGTACACATTTAATATTTTATGAAGGGGCTAAACTAAATAAAATGTTTAAAGAAATGAAATTTCATAGTTGATTTCAAGGTGTATGTACCCAAATTTATAGTTGATTTCAACAATTAATAATCAAAACTTAATTGGTCCAATCATTTTTAGGTAAGAATTAATTAACGATAATGCAATGCAAAACGAGTTTAGGAATTACCACAAGCACGTAACCTACATGATGAGAATCTATTTCATAATTACTGAAAGTTTGAAGAATTAATTACCTTGTGGACCAGAGAATGGTGATTTCATCTCCAACATTAAAGTCAGAGGAAGTGTCAAGTATAGTTGCTAAGCAGTCGAGGTGAAACATTTTTATTTGGAGATCATATTGATTGATTCAGATTGACAGTTTGAACTTTAGAAACAAATATATTAGTCTATAGTATGGCGGACAAATTAATCTGTGCTATGCATAGTACTAACCCTCACTCAAAAGATTTCATACATAATTGAGGGGCTTTATTGAAAGCTAGCTTCTCTGTTTTGTTCTATATGATGGTTTGGGTGAATAATTAATTAGGTGATGATGCGTTTGATTAGAGCTAGTGAAGGTGCTATCGTTCTCTAATCTCTATCTTCCAGCTCACCATTAATATGAGACAAGAGGGTTGTTCAGAAATTAAAATAAATTTGAGGGACTTAATTGAATAAAAGTTCAGAAATTTGACTCAAACTAATTACAACTACTAGAAGTTCAAATTTATACTTTATTTTTTATATTTGTAAAATTATTAATTAAGTCTTAACTTTGTAATTAAATTTTTACATTACTTGCTCAAGTCATTAATTTTGATATTTGTATCGCTTATTAGTTGTCCAATTAAAATAACAATTTGGAACCAAGCCCAAAATATTAAGGAAACATTAGTTAAGAAAAAGTGAGTTTGATTAAATGATGTGAAATAAATGACAGTTCCACAAAATATTAGTTTTTTTTTTGTTCTATGATGTGAAATAAATTTAGTTTTTGGTCACTCGTGATATTAATTTAGGAAGTCATTCATTATTTGCATTGATATTAAGATTTGTATAAACAGTTTTGCATAAATTTAAGATGAGGTGTCACTTAACAGTATATTCGGTTTCAACATCTTAATTTTAAACATCATTTGATAACAATATTATTTTTTTAAATTTTAAAATTTAAATAAATTTCTTCAATTATAATTAGTAATTAGAATTATATATTAAAACATCAGAAAATATAAGTTAGATCATTGAAAATATACATTAAAATATTATTTTTATTGAGTACTTAATTAATTAATGAGTTTAAACCCGATTCGATATTATTTTTGCCTCCCTCACAATAATATTGGATCCGCCCTGAATGTTGGGCTCCATAAAACGATTTAACAAGTTTAATTATTTTTCGTAAAAGCTTGATTGATATGATCATATATATTTTGCCCATTGTACACTACGATACCTCTGACCATTGTACACGCAATTTAATTATTCCTTGGATCATTGTTTATGTAATACGATGCGCTGCACAATTTCCATTTCAGTTATTTTCTTTGAAAAAAAAAAAAGAGTTCGTGGAGATGTTAGATTTGAGTTTTATGTGAATCTCAACGCGATCAGTGGTGTTTTTGAACGATTGAGATATTCCAAAAAGTCACGCAAAGTTTGAGATATCTTAGAGGATGCGCCATCTATCACATATTCACATACCACGAAGAGGTTTTACTTCATTGAGATCTGCGTTGCCATTTAATATTTTAATATATCCACTGTATTCAAAACTGAGGTGGGGCCTACTATGCCTATTGGTTGAGAATTTGAGATCTGTGTTTGCCATTCATTAATTGTATCAACTGTATTCAAAACTCGTTTGATTATTCTAAAATAAAATATGATTTTTTGAAAGTCCCACCAATTGCACGTTGTAAAACATTGTGAATAGTTCCGAATCAATCACCGTCCAATCTATTTTGACACGAATATTAAAGTTATCCTGTGCATTATACATTGGATCGAATTGGTCCATATTGAAATTGGACGATTTGAATCTAAACTTAGTGGTTCAGTACTTCAGTGCCCATGCATGTTCTCTGGAATAAAGTTCGTGCAAAACATGCATTACCAGAATAAGATTTTCCTTGCATTGAGCAATTAATTTTTTTTTCCAAAAATGAAAAATACGGGGCATAATAAAAGTAAATACTCCCATCCATTGGCACCAACTACTAATAACAAAAAAAAAAAGACACTATCCAATAGGCATCTCAAGCGTACGTCCTCTTAACTCATAAATGATTTGGAGGTTTGATATTTATTTTTCTTTTTATTTGAGATACAGGTTTGATTCGGAGGCCTCTAGTTCTAGTGGAGGACGTTGCAGAATGAAACATTTCTTTAATTGAGGGTTGGTTGTGGCTTTCTTGAGAGTTAAAATATTATTATAAATGTGGATTAAATTAAACCGGATGGTAATTAAATTGCCGTTGTCATATCGCTGTCCAACATCTATCTTCCAGCTCACGGTGAATTTTTTATCACATGGTTGCCTTCATATATATGGCTTTCATGTGCCACTAGATTAGAAGTGCTCGCAATCACATGGTTTCCAGCTCAGAGTGAATTCTTTAATCAGATATTCATTTAGACTATTACAAGAAAAGTCTACTAAAATCTCATTAATTCAATACCACATTCTCCAACTATCCCCATTACAATCTCTTTTCCTCTTGAGCAATTAATAGTTGCAGCTCTCACTCAAAACAAAGATGACAATGATACTCGATGCCTTCCTGTCCAGATTTGGCAAACTTGTTGGGCAAATGGTTGAAGAAGAGGTGGGCATGTTGCTAGGCATCCCTGGCGAGGTTGAGAAGCTCAGCGAGACGGTTCGTGACATCCAATGTGTCCTTGCCGATGCCGAGAGGAAACAGAGCAAGGGAAGTTCCATAGAGCGCTGGCTTTTGCAGCTTAAGGATGTCATGTACGATGCTGATGATGTCATTGACCTCTGTCAGATCAAAGCAAATGAGCGTCTTGCTGCCTCCAGTTCCCGTTCCACATCAAATGCCCACTATGGCTGCAATTTGCTGTCTTGCCTCCGCAACCCGTTATTTGCGCATAAAATTGGTACCAAAATTAAGGATATCAATTCCAAGTTGGACGAGATTGCTACGAGAAAGACTCATCTGGGTTTAAACGAATCACAAATCTCTTCTGGGCCTTCCAAATCAATTCGCCGAGTGAACTCGATCCTCACGCGCAAGACTGATCCCACAGTTGTGCTAGATGATCTTGTGGGAGAAAAGATTGAAGAAGATACAAATCTATTTGTGAACTGGTTGACCGAAGAAGAGAAGAGTGCGAGAAAAGCCATTGATGTTTTAGCAATTGTGGGGATGGGTGGAATTGGGAAGACCACTCTAGCGAAAAAGATCTTCAATGATCCAAAAATAGGGGAGGAATTCAAGTTAAAAATTTGGGTGTGTGTCTCAAAAGAGGTGAATGTAATAGAATTGTTGAGATGTGTGATTCGAGAAGTAGGAGGTGACCACGGTGCCTGCCAGGAAAGATCGGAGTTGGTGCCTTTAATCGAGAGCCTCGTCCGAGGGAAAAAGTTCCTTCTTATTCTGGATGATGTTTGGGAAGAGAGCAGAGCGGTGTGGGACGGTCTGTTGCGTGCTCCCATGAGTGGCGGAGCTCACGAGAGCATGCTACTTCTCACCACTCGAGATCAAAGAGTGGCGGATGGAATGAGAGCAGCAAAAATACATCGAGTAGGGAAGTTATCTCTTGAAGATGGCTGGTCCCTATTAACAAAGCAGGTAATTAAAGTTTATAATTTTGTTTAGCCTTGACCTTGCTACTTTTGCCTTAGAAGCTTAGCATTGTCTAGTTGGTCGTGATTTAAGTATTGGGTCTTAGACAAACAATTTTGCAGTTTTATAACAAATGCAAACTTATTTAATCCTATCTAAACAAAACAGAATTTTGTATAGGAATTTACAATTCACCACAATGACACCTGGTAGCACCTGATAAGTAAAATGAAATTTTTTATAAAGCAATAATAGATAATTTTTTATAAAGCAAAAATACTAAAAAAAAATTAACATTCCTGAAAATTATTGTGAGAATAATTTTGATTAATAAAAAAATAACTTTCTTTTATTCTCTATTTTATGAAAAAAATTCATAATTTTTTCATACTTATTTACTACTTTCAAATATTTTCTCAACTTAGGCAAACACAAAAAAAAAAAACTTATGGAAAATATAATTTAAATTTATTTCTGATTTCTGGATATATTTTCATGTTTTTATACATTATTATATATTTTGTAACCATTTCTTAGCATGATTTCACTAAAGGAAAAAAAAATGGTACGGTAGACCTTAATACGTCTTATCAAGCTGTGCTGTGTTAGTATCCGTTTTGTGTCCATTACTGGTATTGTGCAGCACCAGCGTAGAACAACACATTTAAATTCTTTGATTTATTGACACGACACTGCACGTGTTCTGAAAATATATGAACACGGCACGCTGGAACGCAACATGACACATTTGCAATTGTCTAATCGGGACAACTCAATTATAGAATAGCTAAGGAGAGAGCTAGGGCATTAAGTTTTCTAGCTTATGGTCTAAGATCTATCGATATTCTCACATTCGCAAGATTTGTGACACATTGGAAAGCCCCTCCAACTACCTCCCCTATGCCAGAGGTTCCATTGGGAGCAGAAGCCGATCCGGTAGCCTGAAGGGCTCTGGTCTGAGCCAAATTGGAGACAAAATCGGGTTTGAACATGATTCAAACTTAGACTCTCCATGTTAATAAAAATATAAGATCTGGAAGCTTTGATGTTTTTATTGCAGCTATTATAAGCAGTTTAGTAGGGCTAAATAACTGCCTTTTGTTTCATGTGCTAACTTCACTATTGGTTTTGTTTATATAGTGTGTGATGATTCGAAATTAATTAAGTTATCCAAAATTAGTCAGTAAAGAAATCGGCTAATAATTTGGTTGCGCTAGTGTAGGAATTTAAACAAACAATTATATAGGAATTTAAGTTATCCAAAATTAAAGAAAATTGAAGTGTAGGAATCGGCTAATTAATTAAGTTATCCAAAATTAGTCGGTTAATAAAAAACCGTGTAGGAATTTAAACAAACAATTATATAGGGGGTTTAATATAAATCATTAATGAATTTTAAAATGTATATCAAGTTTTTGCATTAGAATTGAAATAAAATATCTGTATTTTTAAAAATTGAAGTGTTTGAATAATGAAAATTTTCTGGTACTTGAAATATAAATATAAATTTTTATCATAACTTATTTATTTAACCTCTTAAAAATAAATATAAATTAGTCTGATTTCAAAAATATTATCAAAAATTATTTAACCTAATTTATTTAACTTATTTATTTAACCTAAATTATTTAACCTAATATTACAAAAATATTACAAAAATTAGTCTATTATAAATTAGTCTAATTTATTTAAAGGTCTCAAGTTTAAACAAAAAAATATTAAAGGTCTCAAGTTTAAAAGAAAAATTTATTAAAGGTCTCAAGTTTAAAAAAAAAATTTATTAAAGGTCTCAAGTTTAAACAAAAAAAATATTACACATTGGCTTTTTTCTTTCTTTTTCTCTTTTTTTTTCACTTTTTGAACATCGGTCCATAATCCTTCGTTGTGGTCGGATCTCATGTAGTTTGCTTCGTCTTGTTCTTCAATTGTTGGTGCCTCAGTTGGCATGTCGGCACAAAATAGAGGTATCTCTTCGAACTGGTCGTACTCTTTTTCCCGATAGCACGATGCTCCACCTAGCATCACTCGGGTCAGTGACATAGAAGACCTGTGTGGCTTGCATGGCGAGTATGAACGAATCGTCAACATACCCGACTTTGTTGAAATCAACGAGTGTGAACCCATTGTTATCAACCTTAACACCCCGGTCTTCGACCCATCGACACCGAAACACGGGAATGCTTAGGCTCGGGCTGTAAATGAGCTCCCATATTTCTTCAATAACACCGTAATATGACTTTGATGCTATTACAGGCCGGGCATCCCCGGATCTACTGAATTCTTGAGCGGCCGCCACCAACGTCACCCCGCTATTTTGCGTCGCGCTCTTATCACTTTGGAATTTAGTATAAAATGTATATCCGTTAATCTCGTATCCTTAGAATGTTTTGACAATAATTTGAGGTCCTTGGCCCAGCAGCCTAACAATTTCATTTACGGGGTGTGATTTCACTCTTTCTTTCAGCCATCCTACAAAAGAACGATTGTGCTCGTTATTAATCCACTTCTGACTTCTCGTGTAGTTCCCTTGACGAAGGAATGTCATGTGCTCATCTATATAGGGAGCGACATCTGCAATGTGTTGTAGTACAATAAAATGTGTCTTTTGTAGTTCATCTTGGTCAACAACTATGGCTTTGAAATCGATTGTCCCTACTCTTTGGAGCCGTCCCTCGTATCGAGATTTTGGAACACCAATAGGACACACACCGGTCAGGTAGTTCGTGCAAAACTCAACCACCTCTTCCGTGGAATATCCTTTTACAATGCTACCTTCGGACTGATGTCGGTTCCTTAAGTATTTTTTCAAAATGCCCATGTATCTCTTGAATGGATATATATACCGCAGGAAAATAGGACCACAAATCTTAATTTCTCTCACAAGGTGAAAAACAAGATGAACCATAACATCGAAAAAAAGATGGTGGAAAATACATCTCAAGATGGCAAAGAGTAACGACGACCTCCTTTTGCAAAGCATCCAATTTGAGCGAGTCTATCACATTCGAATTAATTGCATTGAAGAAAAAACAAAGCTTCATAATGGTTTGCCGAACAGCCTTCGGTAAAATACTCAGACTTGCAACGGGAATCATATGTGTCATTAAAACATGACCAGTCGTGGGATTTCATACCAATCAATTTCAGGTCCTTCATTGACACCAGCTTCTTAATATTCGAAGAATATCCTGATGGGACTTTAATACTGTGAAGGCATTTACAAAAGCTTTCTTTCTCGATCTTCGACATTGTGTACATTGCGGGAGGTAGGTATGCGTGTTTCCATTTATCCTGCGGTGCAAGCTTTTGTCGTATTCCCATTTCCACCAGGTCTTTTCAAACTTTAATACCGTCTTTAGTCTTGGTCGGGATGTTCAGCAATGTGCCAATCAAACTGTCGCACACATTTTTTTCAACATGCATGACATCAAGGCAGTGTCTCACTTCTAAAAATTCTCAGTACGGTAGCTCCAAAAATATAGACTTCTTTTTCAAATATTTTTTGGTGGTGCTTTGGCACATTTTCCGAAGACAACATCAAGGCTTTCAACCCGCTTAAAGACACTCTTCCCGTCCAATGGACGACGTGCCACTTCGAGCTCATTTTTCCCGTTGAATACCTTCTTCTGCTTACGGTATGGGTGATTCACAGGGACAAACCTACAATGGCCCATAAAAACATTCTTTTTAGAATGCTTCAACCTCAGCACCTGCGTGTCATCTTCACAGATAGGGCACGCTTTTGCCCCTTTAGTACTGTAACCCGACAAATTCCCGTATGCGGGAAAATCATTTACAGTGCAAATACCATGGCCCGCCATTTAAATACCTCTTTACTGTACGCATCCCACATCGAGACACCATCCTTCCATAATTTTTGGAGGTCCTCAATTAATGGTGCGAGATATACATCTATGTCATTTCCGGGTTGTCTGGGTCCTTGGATCAGTAATGACATCATTATATACTTGCGTTTCATGTACAACCATGGAGGCAGATTGTAGATAGATAATAGAACTGGCCAAGTACTGTGCCGACTGCTCATGCTTCCAAACGGACTCATTTCGTCTGTACTCATCACAATCCTAAGGTTTCTCGGGTCGGAACCAAATTCTTTGAAGTGTCTATCGATGTTCCTCAATTGGGGAGAATCAGCCGGGTGTCTTAGTTTTCCGTCCTTTTTGCGCTCTTCTTCATGCCAGCACAATTTGGCATCTTTGGTATTTGCAAATAACTGTTTGAATCTCGGAATTATCGACAAGTACCACAGCACCTTTGCCGGAGATCGGCTCTTTTTTTCTTCAGTATTAAATTCATCAGTGTCATTGCCCTTACGTTTATATCGTGAAACACCGCATTTAGGACATGCATGCATGGTCTCGTACTCTTTACGATATAATACACAGTCATTCAGACATGCATGTATTCTTTCAATCTTCAAACCCACTGGACAAATCAACTTCTTTGCCTGATAAATTGTACAGGGTAACTCGTTGTTATCCGAGAGCATTTCTCATAAAAACTGTAATAATGACGTGAAACTCTTATTGCTCCAACCATGGTCTGCTTTTAAGTTCAATAATTTCAACACAGCTGACAATTTTATAAATTTGGTACACCCAGGATACAACGGCCTTTTGGATTCATCCTTCAAATACTCAAATTTATCATAATATTTATCACCAATTTCATCTCCCACATCACGCAACAGGTCCTCTAGATTGTCATCGTACTCGTGTTCTACATTTTCATCAATATTCACTGTCATCTCATCATCGTCGCTGCATTCGAATCCAAAATTATCAAAATTATCAAAATTTTCGAGATTCTCATAATCACTATCATCGTTGCAATCAAGTTCTTCATTATCAAAAAAATTTACATTCTCATCATTATCTTTACAATTTTTATTGGTACCACTACTTTCTCCAATTTTCTCGCCATGCATGAACCAACATGTATAACTTTCCTTAAATCCCCAACAAATCAAATGAGCTCTAATTACTTCCGAGTCCCCAAATCCTATACAATTTTTACAGTCCCAAATATTCTTCAATGCGAACCACTCTATAACTCTCCGCAAATTGTAAAAACTCTTCAATGCGAACCAAATATTCTTCACTATCTCGCCACAATTCATACATCCAACTTCGATCCATCAATCTGTAAATTAAATTTAAAAAATAATTTCAATTAATTAATCATGGTGCATGGTCAACATATATATAGCTTTTGACGAATTAATTCTTGGCTTACAAAGGACCGGTTTACAATCCTAACCCACCCTTTGAATATTGTGCCTCATATGTGAACACATGTTAGCGAGATTTAATTAGTATTTGAGAAAAATTCGGCAGCATCTTCCCTTAACTCCCCAAGTATGCGTAAAGACCACATACTCGTAGGAGTAATAAGGAGAAATACTGTCGAAGTTTCTCAAATACTAATTAAATCCCGCTAACATGTGGTCACATCCTAAATGAGACACAATATTCAAAAAGCAGTCCCAAACTGGGGACTATTCAAAATTAATCCCTATTGGATTAATTTTGAACGGGCATGGACCTAAAATCATATTAATAGGTCAGTTATTGGACAACAATACACTAATTATTTACACTAATTATGCATCAATCAAACCCTAAACCCTAAATATGCAATAGCAAGAAATTAATAGAAAATTAAAGAAAAAATTACAACAATTACTTACTTGAGCAACAAAGAGGAGAAAATCACAAGAAAATCAGCAATCTCGAAACCCAGCTGCGCAAAAATCAGATCCAAGCCAATTCAGAGGAGAGAGAGAGTAATATTAATTGATCAAAACGGCGCTGCAAGAGTTTATTATAACCCTAAATGACTTTTCCTACACGGATTTTTAAATATAGATCCGTGTAGCTCTCTCTATATTTATACACGGCTTATTAAATAAATAACCGTGTACATAATACATTCCTACACAGATATTCCAGTAAAAATCCGTGTAGCTCTATCAAGATTCCTACATGGTTATTTACTGAAATATTCGTGTATAAAATCTTAATTACCACACGGACACTGATTGGGGTGTTATTATTCGTGTAGAATTTCTTGAGCACTGGAAAAATCCGATTTTATACATGTTTTTTTATAAAATTGAGAAAATCCGTGTATAAGGTACAGTGTAGGAAGACGTTTTTTTGTAGTAGTGACTGTTTTCCAATTATTGAGTACAAAACAAAATCGGCGAATAATTTGGTTGCACTTCTTTCTATCCTAATTTTTTTTTTATCTTTTCTTTGAAAATGAGTTTTTGTTATCTCTTTTAATAAATGTGCTATGTTGTTTTTGCTCGATCTTAATATTTTATCATAACCCTAAGATTTATAATTCTTCTACAATCTTAATATCTAAAGTTTCTAAGTCTCTTGACATATATATAAAATATAAATAAAAGCATTGATGTTCCTAACTTTTTCATTAATCTGATAGGTAGTTCAACATGATCAAAACGAAAGTGAGATTCAAGAATTTAAGGATATTGGGTTGCAACTAGTTGAAAAGTGTGACGGTTTGCCTCTTGCGATCAAAACCATAGGTGGTGTGCTTTGCACAAAGCGGAAAACCAAAGTCGAATGGCAAGCAGTTCTAAAAAGCAATATGTGGTCCATTGATGGGGTGCAAAGTATCCACCATGCATTTCATTTGAGCTACGAAGACCTTTCCTCATCTTTGAAGCAGTGCTTTATCTTTTGCTCCCTTTATCCGGAAGATTTTGAGTTTCTTAAAACAGATTTAATCTATCAGTGGTTAGCAGAAGGTTTTTTGCAAGACAAGGTAGATTTCTGGGAGTTGGGAAATGACTACTATTCAGAGTTACTGGTACGAAATCTTTTGGAAGCCACTGACAAAACCATTGATCAAGAAGAATGCAAAATGCATGATCTTCTGTGGTCGTTTGCCCGTCAATTAGGAAAAGATGAAAACTGTGTATTAAGGGAGGAACGAGTTTTATGCAAGCCTGAGGGTTCACTGAAAGTACGGCGGTTATCTGTAGAAGGAAATAAGGTGAATATTGAATTAATTAAAAAAGAAAACGGGTTGAGAACATTATTTCTTCCTAATAAACTTGAAATTGCACTCGATTATCTGTGTAAAGCCTTTTCAAACCTCCGCATCTTAGACCTTAGTGACTCCAATTTCTCAAGCCTACAAGATTCTTTGTGTGATCTCGTGCATCTGAGATACTTGGATGTCTGAGGTTCAAATATAAGAAATCTTCCAATTTCCATTGGAAATCTCAAATATCTAATATATTTGTGTCTTGCTGGGTGCAAAGATTTGTCCGATGTCCCTAGTAGTATCATCAATCTACAAAAACTGAAATATCTAAATACTTCCAATTCAGGAGTCAGGGGAATCCCACCAGGCCTAAATAAACTAGACAACCTTGTTCGCCTATCCGGATTCAAGCCAGACAAAAATAGCATGGAAGGATTTAGTAGCCTAGACAGCATAGAATCTCTATCACAACTAATTTTTCTCGAAATATATAGTTTAGAGAAAGTATTGGACAAGAGCATAGCAAAAATGGCAAACCTTCAAAATAAAGATCGTTTACAATACCTAAATTTTGTTTACCAAACATTGAGCCCGGAAGAACAACTTTCCCAAACTAATGAAAAGAAGATCTCAACTGAGGATGTTTTAAATGAGCTCCATCCTCCCCGTTCTTTAGAATATCTTTACATTGAACATTACTTTGGCAGCCACCTTCCTAATTGGCTAAATTTGAGTTCAGACCTTCCAAATTTGAGATATCTTAATATCGAAAATTGTGCATGCTTTGAAGAGCTTGCGTTGTTAGGCCAACTTCCCAATTTGGATTATCTTAATATAGAAGGTGCATATTCAGTGGTGAGTGTGGGAGAAGAGTTCTTGTGGGGAGGTATCCAAAACAGTGATACGATAATTACAAGTTGTTCTGCCAAGTCCGCATTTCCCAGATTGAATAAACTAATCTTTGAAGGGATGCCCAATTGGAAAGAGTGGGAGTGGAATAAGGGACAGGTAGCCATGCCCAAGCTGAAAATATTATTTATTAGAGATTGTCCCCAGTTGAGATCTCTTCCTGAAGGTCTTTTGCATCATGCTACTTCCTTGGAGCAACTAGAGATTAGCGGTGCAAATAAAATGATTACCGTAGAGAACCTCCCATCAATCAAGGAAATTCGTGTTTTTAGTAACCCAAATTTGGAGAGGATTTCAAATTTGCCCAGCATCTCATATATTTTAATTGTAGAATGCCCAAATCTAAAAGCTGTGGAGAACCTAACAGCTTTACAATCGATGGGATTAACTGATTTTGAAATGGAAACCCTACCAGATTACTTGAGGTCAACAATGCCACAGAAACTAAGAATCAGGTGTAGTGAGGAGTTGCTGGAGGAGATTGTAAGCCAAGGAGAAAGTGGTTCAGAGTGGAACAAATTCAAGCACATTCCCAAGGTGACTATCTACTCATCTGGAGAATCTTTCTATGCTATTTACCAGAAAACACCATTCAATTTCACCACCAATGTGAACACAATGCCACAGCAAAAGTAGAAGCTTTCTCTTGCCATTACTCTTTTAGTTCAGGTATAGTAATTCCTCCAATTGGTCTAACTAGCTTTGTATTACTTATCATCTATTTTTTTTTTGAAATTTCAAATTCAATTTATGCTTTGCTTGGTAAATTCGCCGTAGTCTTTATTCTCTCATAAAGTATAGCATTTACAAATTGGATTGGTCCGATATTTTACTTGGTACCAGTACTACAATGTGGTAATTATATATATTCTCAATTCCATAATTTCCATACATTTTAATTTGTTAGCACTATTTTTGTCCTTATATCTGAATTTTACATTTTTGATGACGGGGAGAGAGAAGTGTAGTGGGAACTGATTCAAATTTTCTACCTATTTGACTAGCTTGAAATCTATGTACGAAGCGTCGCCACAAATGCAATGAGCTTGAATTTTAACTAGATCGTTCTTCTCTGTTTTCTGGCCCCATGTTTTCTTTCTCATATAGCACCATATCTCAATTATATAATTCATAACATTCTCTACAAGCAATACAAGTTTTATACCCGTGCATTCTGGTTTTATAATTAATCAACCAATAAATGTTTAATAAATAAAAAACTGATAGATGTTTCTTTGCATCACTTTAATTGATTTTATTTTTTCAATTTGAATCCATGAAAAGAAAATATAATTAACCTGGATTATTTTGTATTAGAGGGTGTAGAAAATATATTACTCTCGGTACGTACTAATTAAACACTGATTTATATTTTCTGTTTGTGCTTTGTAGATTTGGTAATTAAAGGAGTCAAATGTTGAGATCTGCAAAAAGACCACTGTTGAGGGTAAAGTAACTATTAATTGGAAGGACATTTCTGCAAGAGGATGTTTTTTATTTGATTTTTTTTATCTACTTTGGTTTAATTGTCCATTGTTTTGTGGTCATTTTTTTTTTGGGTTGTATTTCCTCGTTACTTCCTTTTATGTTTGTTTATGTAATAATAAAAACATATTTATTCCGGCCGGACAAACAAAACCATTCATCTTTATAAATAGCACAGTTTATTCTGTTTTTTTTTTCATTCAAATGAGTCTGTTATAATTTATAGAAAACTTAACAATTCTCGAAATTATAATATATATAGTTCAGTACAGCAGATGGAGTCTGATTATGCAGAGATGAGATGCACTGGAGGTGGGGAATGCAATTGTCAATTGGTGATTTCTCATACTCAGATGCTTACAAATCAGAGGTTAGAACATATTTTATTACTTTCTTAATTTTTTTTATATTAGCTAGCTAGAGTTGTGATTCAAATTTTGCCAAGAAAAAAATAACCATGGCGCAAGAAAAATATACACGAAAAACGCTCTAACATTATATGAGTTTGTAATATTTAATAAACATGAACTGATATATTTTCTTTGAAAAAAATATAATGTGTGGATATAACATTGTTTATGCTTTTTTTTGTTAAGCTAGAGAGGAGCAAATTAACTTATATATAGTATTATTTTATTCCTACATTTACATAATGTTGTTTCTTTCGTGGGTTAGTTTGAATGGATGACAGAAATTTCATAAACATATATGTAATCTCCAAATGAATCTATGTAATGTGATTAACTGCAAATTAACAAATAACTCGATCAAGTGTTAAAAAATTGCATATATTTATATACAAACGGAGCAATGCTAAAGTGTTGAAAATTGAACATATTTAAGAATTGCCCCTTTGTTATTTTGGAAAGTCTACCAGTAATAGATTCCCTTAGGCACATCAATTATATATATAAATATAATAAATCTACATATTACTGCTATAACGGAAAATGCTTGGTACCGAACATGCCCGGACTATCATTCAAAAATCAGAAGTATTTGCATGCTCCTCTTTGAACCGAAGATACCTAACAGTTAGTATTTACTTGTGCAACAGATGGACTTTTCACTCTAAAGAGAGGGTACTACCTCCTATTTCAATCAAACTCTGTACCGGTCTCAGCCACCCAAGGTTGGACCGCTCCTTTATTGGAGAGTGATCAGGCATACACCCCTTGTTACCACACAGGTTCTAATTATTATTTGAAAGGCATACACCCCTTGTTACCAGATTGTCAGGTCTTGCACCGATGCATGCCTGAACTTGCTGCTCTCTGTCTGTTATGTGGATCTGACCCTGAAACTGTTTCACATCTTTTGTTCTATTGGCCCCATGCTCGTGCTACGTGGTTTCAGTCACTTCTCGGTATCCGAACTGATTTGTTACCAGGTTCGGAGTTGTGCCAGATACTTCAATCCCTTTGGCGGAAGCTTGACAAGCCGCAAATAGCACTCACAATGATAATATCGTGGCAGATTTTGAAATTGAGATGTTCTAAACTATTCTCAGGTACAACTTTATCACTGAGTCACACTTTACACGAGGTTTCTGTGCTATCTGACATTATTCAGTGTTCTAGCTATGCGCAAAATCTCAACATATCCTCTGCCAGGTCCAGGTCTGTTTCACAACCTCAACTTTATGGTTTGTTCTGTTGGGTGGTTGATGCCTTGATGGTACCAATTATATTCTGCTTGATAACAGTACGCTGGTACTGTATAGGAGGAAGGATGTTCTCAGCTGCATTCATCATATCACATGGAGGGACTGAGTTTACTGTGAGGAATGCATGCAGTTCAATCCAGAGGCATTGAGCAGCGCAAATTTTACTCTGATTCAGAGGTACTGGTATAATCTCTATGTGAAAAACTGTATATGAAGTCTTAAATTAACTAAATTTGAGACAATATCTGTTTTTATTTTCTTTCTAATTAAATTTAGTTTTTCCCTAAATGAATAGGCCAATGAACATTGAAGTGAAACAAAGAAAGGTTGCGAATCAAAGGCGAAGAGCTAGTCGACTAAATGAAAGCACTCGTCCTAAGGAGGTACTAATAAATTTTGCAGTTTCATCCCTGAAAAACTTCTCCTTTCTTTTAAATTAGATAATTTTTACAGTTTCATCCAATGGTAAAAGGACTGTTGTACCAGACAGTTGCTTTTGTACATCCCTGAGTAATCTTGGTAATGTAGTTCGATATAATAATAAATGAAAACCACAAAATTTATGCTGAAATGACCGATTATGAAACATTATATATATTTTTTTATTTTTCTTTATAAAGGATAAAATGGGTATTTTATACATTTTTAATGAGTTTTAAAAGAAAAGATAATAAAACGTAATTGTCATTTTTCTAAATTTTAAATGAGTTTCAAATTTTGAAATTTTTAGGGGTATACATGAAATTTTCCCTTAAAAGTAATTGTCAGTTTGCTAAACTGTTACAGTGTTTGTTCCTTTTTTTTCTCTTATAGTTTGGCGATGGAGAAGAAGAGGCCGCTAAAACTGACACAAATAAAAACATGTTGACTATTTTTGAAATATTGAGACGGAAAAAGAGTGCAAGATTAGAAAATTTGGTGTTAAACATAAACTCGTTTGCTCAATCAGTAGAGAATATTTTCGCTGTGTCTTTTCTGGTAAAGGATGGCTGAGTTGAAATTTTGTTCAACAAATGTGGTCACCATTATTTCTGTAAATGCTTAAATTTCTTTCAATCATTTTTTCACATTAGAATGTTTATTTTGTTTTTGAGTTCAATTGTAGCTTATGTTGTTATTAATATCACATTAAACCATATAAAACCGTAAACTGGGCCGTGAATATGTTAATTTTTTTTTATTGGTTGTACTGAGTATTGTTATATGATGTGGGCACTACTAGTTTGGTTTATTTTTAGGTTTTATGTGATGTACACTTAACTTTTGAAATTAAATAGAGGCAGGTATCCCTTTGGGGGTATTTTCTTAGAAAGAAAAATATTATATCAGATCATTTTACAGTTTGTTTATTTTCATAATTTTCACAAACTAGAGTTTTGGAAGAGTGACCACCACTAGGTCTCCCTACAGGTCCTCTATTTGATCGGCAAGTGGTACAAGCAGTTTGTTATATATGAACAACACTGGTTGCAACCCCTCCATCCATCTGCAATGGCAACCTGAGTACTACGGTACGGCAATAATAGTCAATGGCAAGGCCTGGCCCAACCTGCCAGTCAGCCAGTGCTAATACAGGTTTCGTATTCTCAATGCCAGCAATGCACTGTTCTCTGGTCTTTACTTCTCTGAGGGTACAAAATTCATCCATGTGGTTTCTGACTCCGATGACAGAGATGCCAACATAAAAACGCAAGGTGGCACGACATGAGAGGGGATGGAAAAATGTTGTAAAGATCTGGCCTGGAAATGTAACAGGGATTATTATACTATGGTTTAGGCCACTATTGGCTGAGGACAAGTTTCTGTTTGACCGGACAGCTGAACTGGGATATGGATATGTGTACCATAGCTATGGAAGTCTTTTTTTCATCTCATTTTTTTTTATTGGTGGTGATAATAGAAAATTGTAAATTTGCATAGCAATTAGAAAATGATGTAAGGTAGAAAAAAAAACACTAGAAAACAAATTAGTAATTGAATTAACAATGTCAACATAGAGCAGTGCAGAACTTTTTTTAGGAGTATTAATTTCTGTAAGAACTTTGATTATGGTGCTTATTATATCCGTCAACATTTTCTTAACATTTCTAAACTCTCATAATACCAAACAACAAATTAATTACCAATAATATTATAATGGCATAACTCATTTTATAATTTGTATTTGATCTCTTGTTTATCACAGATATTAGATCATGAAAATAATGAGATGATACTGCCGTCTAAGATGGTGCACTAACATGCTTCATCGAAAGTACAGGAAAAATTTTGCTCCGCTCGAAAATTAGATGTAAATCTAGATTGACAAGTTTTTATTTGCCAATATGTTAGGCCCAGTTCGTCTAGGAGCTTTTAGTTCTGATTATGGCTGTAAATGAGTTGACTCGAGCCGAGCTAGGCCTTAGCTCAGCTCGTTAATTCTGGATCGAGCTGGACCGACCAAGGTGGACCTAAGACTTTCGAGCTAAAACCTCAACTCAAATTCATGATGAGCCAATCCGAGCTAGCTCGCGAGCTGACGATCTAGCTCACTGGGTCTGGATCTTATTTTAAAAAGAAAATAAATTTTACAAACATTTTTAGACCGAGCTGGACTGAGCTGAACCAAGCTTAACAGTATAAAATGCACACAAATTCATACAAATTCACAAATTGATACCTAGCCGAGCTAGCTCACAAGCTGACGAGCAAGCTAGGCCCTAGCTCAAACTCGTTAATTCTGAACCAAGATAGTAGCAAGTTGGCTAGTTAGTTAACAGGTCCCGTAATGAGTGAGCTGTTACTGAGCGAGCCAAGATACGAGTCACAATCGAGCCACGAGCCACGAGCTACGAGCTTTTTGGTCACCCCTAGTTCTAATGAGCTTTTAACCGAATCCAATGGACGCCAGGTCCTGACCCGCTAAAGCAACCCAAAAATTGGGTTTTGGATCGAAACCGTCCCATTTGAATCCGTCACTCGGAATCGTCTTAAGATTCGAATTTGTTCTCGAAATTTGTGCATTCCAAATACAATAGGATTGTCACGGATTCAAATCAGACAGTCCTGATATAAAACTCAAAAATTGAGTTACTCCAGTGGATCTGAATTCGTGAAGGCCTCTGCCACTATTGAATTTCAGTACATACAATTTGATGAGACCAAATAGTCCATACTCCATAGACTCAGGAGACTATCCTCTCCATTAATGCACCGTTTGACTTAGATCAGCACCATACGATCAGAATCCGGTCCAATTCAGTAATGCACGGGTACCTTTAAGATTCGTGCGAATATGTAATTAACGTATCAGATATAAATTCTAGACTAGAACGTAAATTTGTATCCTCTTGAGATATCTCAACATTAAATAAGCTATTACGAACAAATAGTTCATTGGAGCTTGGTAGTTGGTACAAACAATTGATCGAATCCTGTCGGTTGTACAAATAGTTGATCTACGCTCCCCTCCATTCCCTTTTCAATTTGCTATAAGAGCACGTCAAGTGTTTGTGACAATGCCACTGAGAGATAATTCTCGCTTCTAGCAGCAGCTTTTGACGGCGAAGTTCATACCCATTTTCTTTACAAGCTATAAACCTTCTCTCTGTGTCCTGTGTTTGGTACTGCACTTGTACAATTTGGGAGTCCTCTGAAGGTGCTTGATAAAATGTCCCACAGAGACATTACAGTATTTAGCCTTTCCATTGGGTAGTATCATTTATCTTTCATTTCCCAAATGGAGAAATAACACAGAGCCAATTAATTGCAGTTGTTAACCCTATAATTTGGTAATTATGCAACTTTCTTGTATCTATTAAGGAAAGCATGTGCCAGTTAAGGAGGATGGTGTTAATGGTGATAAAATAAGGAGTCGGAGATGGAGGATGTCAAATGCACAAGCAACGAGGAGTACATTTGGTACAGATCCAGTGAAAGTGTGGAGCAACTGCCAAGGTCGTAGAAGCCCTCAAGAATCCCACCACCAATCTTGGCCTCGGGGTAACTAATAATTCAACATTTGATTTGGGAACCCTTTATAAGATTGAAATTAACCATGAGAGAAATTTTTTGTTGATGTACTTTTATTTGCTCTAGAATATTTGGTAGAGAGTCTTTTAGTGATTTTTTTTTAAATTTGTTTCCTCTTGATTTTGCAAAAGAGGGTATCTGTTGAAGATGAGAGCACCTCGGCATATCTGACAGAGTCTGAGTCAAAAAAGCCTCTTAAGCAAGGTATCTTTTCCATGCCAATCTGCGGTTAAATCTTCAGGTAGCCAATTTTAGACATGTACTTGGTTATTTTATTTCAGGTGATAGGATCAGGCATATGCGCAAATCAGTTAGGGGTGCAAACGGGTCGGATACTATCCGTAAAAATCCGGATCCATATCCGAATTTTCGTAGATTCGGATTTTCGGATACGGATAGTTGCGGATTCGGATACGGATACGGATATCTATTATGCAGATTCGGATACGGATACGGGTTGGATTTCGAAATCGGATACGGATACGGATACGGATAATTATCCGTATCCGTATATTTTCATTTTTCGGATATCCGATCCGGCCGACAGTTTTCTCTTCTGATTATTTTGTTTCGCGGTTTCGCCTGTCCGTTTCCACACCAAATAAGCTTTCTTTCATTCTTATTTACACGAAGCAATATTATATTGTATTATTGTATATGTTTAGTAAGAATATTTTTGTGTTGTCTAGATATATTTTGATTAAAGTGATGATTCAGATCGGATATATTTTAATTGAATTCAGAGCAGGGCTTGATGCCCATCGGACCTACTTTGGTTCGATGGAAGAACGACCATTCGATTGCATCAATATCCGTGCTATATACATTAAAAATCCGTGCATGTCTGTTTCAATTGCCGTGCACACCAATATTAATTCTAATCATACGGTTCTAGAGCTAATTGAATCTAAAAGTAGGTCCGATGCCCATCGGAGGGCATCGGACCTACTCCTATCTCATTTTAGTTAGATATATATTTTGTAATAGCGTGACAAGTTGATTAGACATATATTTTAAATTAGAAATCCGAATTATATCCATATCCGTATTCGTATCCGAAAATATCCGATCCGTATCCGTTTAATTTCCGATCCGTATCCGTATCCCAAAAAAAAATACGGATACGGATATGGGTTGGGCACTATCCGATCCATATCCGATCTGTATCCGATCCGTTTGCACCCCTAAAATCAGTGCCTGATGAAGCTGATCAAAGGTGCTTGCCTTATTATCAAATACAAATTATTAGATAAGTATGGATGAGCAGCCCAATATAGAGATTATGCACAAATCTTAGGAGACAAGTGAGGATTCAAAAGAACAGGATGAAAAGTGCTCCGTTGTCTGGGTTGATATTATGCTTCTGTTTCATCACTAATCTGTAAAAATTTCCTTTGGAAATTAAGCCCTTAAATATTACAGTAAATGACTTAAAGAGTGACCCACTGCTGCGTACCAGTAGTTCATGCACTTTGTGAGGTACTTGGTGTTACAAAGTTGTGATATGTTCACATTTTTTTTTTTTTTTGTGATCTCGTGTAATTTTTGGGTTTTGGTTTAAAATGACAGATTTTACCGTACCAGTTACTGTATACTTCCCTGACAGCTCTAAGTGGTTATCAAAGGAAGATGCTCCACTTAGTGTTACTTGTAACAGTAGAAGTGTTAGTCTACTTGTCTTTATTTCATATATGTGAGTCAGTTAAAACCCGTATTAAATTGTATCCAAATTCAATGTTGTTAGATGAGGCTGTGTTATTAACATCAAGTAGAGTTGCTTCTAATTGAAGTGAATGTCTCTAGCATTTCACTATTGAACATGTCACAATTTATTGTAATTTACATCAAAACTAAAATGATATATGTTAAAGTTGAAGTTGAATGGCCTTTCCGAAGGAAATATTTTGTATAATTAATTAACTTACAGGTCCGTGCACATGTTTGCAATGCATATTGGCTTCAACCTTTTCATTAGATTTATCTAAGGTTTCGTCCAACCTAGAAATAATTTAAATGAAAATATTAAATCAATTAATTACAACAGAAATTAATTCCGTCCAACAAGATTCTTTAATGGTTTTGGAAAGGAAAACATTTAATTCCATGAATAGGGCAATAAGCCAATAACACATTCGAGGTCATTTAGGGCCGAAATAGAAAGAAAAAAAAAAAAAAAAAACCATGAAAAGCATTTCAAAAGAAAATTGTAGCCCAGCCCAGCCCATTTAAGAAAATTAATTTGGTTAATACAAATAATTAGTTTTGTTGGATGGAAAGAAGAGAAGAGACCTATGCGTTTGCAATTGCAAATATCTAATCTAGGATGGGGTAACCGACATGCGCCGCCATTCCAATTAGATGATAGGGAACTAGAACTCATCAGACTCATTCAGAGGATATCACCCTTCTCCAATTCTTACTATTTCTTGCTATTGGACAAAGGCAGTACAAATGCTTCTTTCCATGATTCCTCAAGGACATGATTCTAATATTGCTGCTTATAATACCATCATGGATGCACTCCGCAAGGAGGAAGGAACTTGATACCTTTTTAGTTCTCCTTGCATAGTGCATCTATGATGGTATTATAAGTCACAATATTGCACAGTGCACAACAATTCCTTTGCCTTCTTGAACAGACCATTAGTAAAGTGTAGAGACCAGAGCTGGAAACTTCTATTGAAGCCATTTAGTTTTAGAGCCCTCTCAGTATCTCCCTTCTATTGAACCTTCTATTAAAGTATAAAATTTCCTAAAATATTTTCTTTTTTACTTGTGTGGTTTTGACTTTTCAGACAATGATGCTTCTCCAACTTCGTCGGCTACAACACCCAGCTTGTATTAGAGGAAATCCCAACAGTACCAGCAAGAAGCCAAGCAGAGGACAAGCTGTTCTTCAAACTGTCGTTCTGGTATTTTCTCAGTTAAAGGGGTGTACAAGGCTTTACAGGAAAGCAATACTGCACAGGGGCGCCAATGCACAATTTGGGGATACACAATCCCAAAGGTTAAGCTTTTTTGTTTTGAAAGCTATACATGAGGCTTTACCAGCGCACCGTATAATTTACATAAGCAAGGGCTCCTAATTCGGTATGAGATGCAGCACTTCATAGTTTTCTCACCTTTCCAGATGGAAGCATTGGCACTCCTATCAGCCATGAACGCAGCACAACACATGAGTATAGAGGCATGTACCTTCTACACCAACTCAAAAGAGCTACTTCAATCGCTAAGCACAACAATTCCGATCAGCATTGACTGGAGGGCACATTGGGAAGTGATGAAGATGTAACAGTGAACATTTATTATGGAGTTTGGAATTAATGGAGTTTAGAATAAAAAAAGAGAGCCAAAATCATTATGGACCATGTTTGATATACAGAGGCTCTGCTTTGAGATTGACATCTGATTAAAAATAAGCGACTCAGATGTCATTCTACGTGGCTAGGTATTGCACTGAAATCTGAATTTAGCTTCATATGTATAGTTCCAAAGCTCATACGTGATGTTGTTTATGAGATGAGATGTATAGTCCAGCCAAGTGAATGTCTGGTGCGAGTTGTAAATTATATACTTTGTAAGTGATGCTGTTGTGCACTTTTTGCTAATGCAAACAACCGAGCACCTTATGCAAACAACCGAGTTGTAAATGATATATTATTTATTAACAATTAATCTGACGTTACAAGTTGCAACAATTGCTTATCATAGGAGTTAATAATTTTATTTGGTGGCCTTGATGCATCTGAAAATGATTTATTGAGCATCCATATACTATTGTCCAGTGACTATAAGTAATATATGTTCTCTAGATGAGACATCACATGTTCTTCATAAATATTTAAATATTGATTATTTTCATCTTTATTTTAAAAATAATTAGACTACTATATACACAATTTTCGTTCTTCTTTTTTTGGTGACAAGATGCCTAGTAAAATTAAACCAATTATAACAGTACATCATTTGCAAAATAAAGCCCCACTGCAATCAGCCATAAAAAGGAAACACAAGTACACCTGTTGTGAAAAACCCATTGGCACAGGACAGTATCTAATACCGACACTGGTACGTGACCGGTACTTGTCAGTAGGAAAGACAGTTGGTACTGAACGAGCATCTTGTGAGGAGGAGGAGCCTGTGCTGATAACAATACTTCTCTGACATAAAGCCAGCTCCATCTTACATAAAAGTCGTCCTGTGACAAACATACATCTACAACCCCCAACATAAAACAATTCAAACTTACATTAAGCCCCTTGGAAAGAAGATAAAACACATACCCTGTGAGAAGCAAAAATCCCATACAGTAGCTCAAAGTCTCGGAGTTGCAGATATAGCCCCCATCAACCCATGATAAATATAAATATACTAAAAAAACCCCAGGTCGATCTGCTCAAAAAAAATTATCAAGAAAAAAAAAACCCTTAAAAAACAGTGATAAAAACATTGTTCACAAAAGGTTAACAGACACAAAGCACTGAAAACGACTCCATGCTGCCACAAAGACAGCCCCAACGAACCTGAAATAAAACATCTAAAAACACATCCCAACAAAATTATATTCCAGAATCAATGGTGACCCCACATAAATAGTCATTTGAGAAACATCCCCAAAATACCCCTATTACCAGAAACCTATTACGCAAATAAAACTAAATGCAGAATGAGCAAATAAAACATTACAAGTTATAACTGAAAAGAAAATTGAAAAAAATAAAATAAAGAAAAACATCTACAAATACTTCAGTTAATGGTGCAACATGCTGCCCAAAGCATATTAATTGATTATCTACATTATAAAAAAAAAAAAAAAAAAAGCCATCTTCAATCCAATTTGGCACATCAATCATTTGTCCTCCCACTTGTGTGCTCCATGAGATCTCTTGCATCATCATCACGTCCCATTTTCAGCAACAGTTCTAATACTGGTGCAGAGGAAGCCAAATTGGGTTTCACCCCTTCTTTCTTCATTCTGTTCAGCACACTCATAGCAGCATCTACTTTTCTCTTCTTAGCATATGCTTTGAGCAAGGAAGTGTAAGTAGAGAGATCTGGTGGTACATGATTGAGATGCATTCTATCTAGGATATTCATCACATCATCAATATTACCATCATTTACATAGCCGAGAAGTAAAAATTGATATGATACAACACCTGGTTTTATACCTCCCCTAAACATTAAGTCAAGTAACTTTTCAGCTTCATTGCTTTGTCCTTGTTTGCACAAAGAATCCATCATTGATCCATAAGTAACATCATCTGGCAAAAAGCCTCGATCAATCATATCCTTGAAAACCCTAATCGACTCTTTCCAACAGCCTAGCTTAGAATATCGATTTATAACACTATTATATGTTATAAGATCAGGTGTGGCACCTTTATCAAGCATATTATACAATACTCTCTCTGCCCTGTCAGGTTCCCCCTTCTTGCAAAGTGCATCCACAATTATATTACAAGTCACAGTGTCAGGCAATAATCCCTTTGAAACCATCTCATTTAGTAACTTCTTTGCCCTTTCTAATTTGTTCATTTTGCATAACCCATCTATAAGAGTATTATAGGTACAAACATTAGGATTTGTACCTCTAGAAATCAAATTACATAGCACCTCTTCTGTGTTTTGTGTTTCCCCCTCCTTGCATAGTGCATCTATGATGATATTATACGTCACAACATCAGGTTGAAACCCTTTAGAAACCATGGAATGGAGCATTTCTACTGCCTTGCACAATTGCCCTTTCTTGCACAATCCATCCACGAGTGTATTATAGGTAACAACATTAGGTTTAAGTCCTTTAGAAACCATGCAGGACAGCAATGTTTCTGCCTTCTCAGTTTCTCCTTCCTTGCACAGGCCATTAATCAGTGAGCTATATGTGACTACATCTGGCACAATACCCGCTTGAAGCATTTGCTCAAACAAACTAAATGCTTTACTAATTGCGCCTTTTTTACAAAGGCCATTAATCAGTGAGTTCTATGTGACTACATTTGACGCAATACCCTCTTGAAGCATTCGCTCAAACAAACTAAATGCTTTACTAATTGCGCCTTCTTTACAAAGGCCATCAATCAGTGAATTGTACGTGAATACATCTGGAGCAATACCCTCCGAAAGCATTTTCTCAAACAGACTAGATGCTTTACTAACTGTGGCTACTTTACAAAGGCCGTCAATCAATGAGTTGTACGTGATTACATTTGGCGCAATACCCTCTGAAAGCATTCGCTCAATCACGACTATGCTTGCAAACTTTAAACTGTGCTGTGCAGTAACAAGCACAGATCCTAAGAACTTTGAGAGCCCTAATAATATCATAAAACTAGTAATTATTTTAATAAACAGAATGGCACTCTTTCTGTGCTCTCATTCTCTTATTTTTTTGCATTCAGCATAAGTAAAGTGGTTGTTGGTTCATAAGTCATAACCTAAAGCCCCATTTTCTTCCCATGGTCTTTTGCTTCTTATTTTCCTAACTTTGGCTTTAACCCAACTTGTTCAAAAGTAATAGACAGTGATGCATAACCCAACTTGTTACTCAATTTATGCCTTGTTTCTCAATTTGATGAAACAGCAAAGGATATTTTTCTCTTGAATGAATCAAAATTAGATTCCATACTAAATTCTCTTGAGGACATTTCATCAAGTAACTTGCGTGCAATGGTCAGGGATTCCCAAATGGTAAATTCATGTTCACAAATATAGTACCAAATACAGAACATAATCCGAGGGAAGAAAAGAGTCAACGGATATATCAAAAGGCTAAATTTATGGCTTAAATACAAAGCACCTAGAGTAGCTGACACAAGAGGGAGGGAAGAGCACTTACCAAGGTCAGAGAGCGTCTCACTTGTCTTCCTGCATTTCAAAGAAGAGGTCGACAACGCTTGTGTACCAAGTAACCATATCTCTCTGGGGCTTTTCAACAAACACTTTGTCTTGTCTTGCGAGAGAGAGAGAGAGAGAGAGAGAGGGAAGGAAGGAAGGAAGGAAGTTATAAGGAGACGACGGAGAGGTTGGGGTGAAAAAGAATGTTAGTTAACAAGTGAAAAAGAGATGGAGACTATTTTTGGTCACTCTCATCAACTGAACTGATCGAGAGGCTGCGCGTACTCTCCTCGAACCTTCTTTTTTTATTTGAAACCCTAGGCCTACGGGGAATTCTTTCCTATTTGTTTCATAATTATAAAATTTACATAAAGATATGTAATTTCATAATTATTAAGGTGTATATGTAAAATTGTCCCTAAAAAATATTCCTCAAAGACTCTAACACAATACCGCATGGGTAAAGTGAAAAAAATGGCACGGCGGAACAGGTTCCGTACGGTACGGAACGGTTACAGCACAGAACGACACGGCACGTGTGACTGTTCACGTGTCGCGTGCCGTGACTTTCGCGTGACGTGACCATCTTTTGAAAATTTGACCCGGCATGGCACGTCATGCGAAAGATCTGATCACGGCACGGTACGTGGTCACGCGAGTCACGTGTAATTAGGACCATTAAGTCTTGATTAAATGATGAATATTGAATAAATTAACCTAAATTATGAAAAAATAGTTAAATGTGAGAAGTATGACCAGTTACGTTTGGACACGACACGCGAATAATCACGGCGTGACTCGCGTGCCGTGACCACCCCTCCACATTTTAGTCACGGCACGGCGCGGCACGTGTGACTGTTCACTTGGTCACGGCACGGCACAGCACGAGACCAAAGTCACAGCGTGTTAGTTACGGAACGGCACGTTTTGTCCACTCCACGCATAGGGACAAACTTGGGTTCTCAATATAGCACCAACTTGTAAATTTGCCAAAAAGAAATTGTAAGGTCAATTTCAAACCTCTGGTTGGTATTTTTTTCATACTCTTCTGAAATAATAAAGAGTAATTAGTTGGGGCCATAAATTAGGCTGGTGTTCCAATGTTTATTTGTAATTATCAGAGCCATCAACTCTTTTATTGGTCAAGATGTATCGATTCTAGAGGCCTGAGCTTCTAGTATGGTATTAGGAATTATAGTTTAGATCCTAAATTTTATCCAGTAGCTAATTGTGGCCTAATAGCGCCCAAATACTTTTCTAGATTGTTCAAGAAGTTATGAACCAAATTAAGTCGGCAGTATGTATACTAGAATTTTGTAGATTAGTGCTGTGTATTCTAGGGTCAATATGTCGGTAGAAATAAAATAAATTATGTAGAAGATTCTAACACCGCCATATACTACTATAAATAGAGATCATGATGCCAGAGTGTAAAAAATATATATGAAAGTGTGAGTAATAATATATCAAGGCTTTGTACTCCAAACTTTGTACTCCTCTTGAGAAATAAAATAAATTATTATATAAACTGAGAACTAGTCTTTGGTGTAGTGGCTAAGGCACATGGTCTTTATGTGAGAGGTCATGAGTTCGAAATTCAGATGGAGAAATTCTTTGTTATATTAACAAAGGTATTAAATAGTTAGGTGACTTGACCTCCAACTTTACTCAAAAAAAAAAAAAAAAAAATTATTATATAAACTCCTCTCCTATACCATCTACAATCTGATATCAGTTTCCAACAAAGCAGCCTTGTTGGTACATCATGAAGCGGTTGACAGATGGATGGAGGCCAAGGAGTTTGGTGACTTGATAGTCAGCTCCAGGCATGTCTACGCCGCTCGTAGTGCAGAAAATCAAGTGTGTTATCTTGGATTTGGGCTGGCCCCATTCCTTGATGGCTTTGACTGCTGCTCCCATCCCGAGCTTTGGAACCTCCCTTACAACAATATCCTGATGTGCATTGAGAAATGGCGCCATATAAGCACAGATGTTTGGATTTTCATTCAGTATCTCCTCTGTTAAGTGCATGTATCTTTTTTTTTTTTTTTATCATGGATTTGTCGCCTGCAAGATAATAAATTGAGAACAATAGTGCATGTCACTGCTGTTACCTTTCATGGTCCCAATCTAGCAATCGAGTGACCGTGCTTCCAGCTAGTTATGGCTTCACAGACGATCCTGCCTGACTCAGAGGGAGCCATAGATGGCCACCTTCGTGAAGTAGGGCTCACCTTTCATCTCCTCAAGATGTCCCTGGGCTCATTTCCAAAAACATCGAGAAGAATCTCATTGAAGCTTTCACCCCTCTTGGTATGTAACAAAAGCATTTACAATTTTTTGGTTGTACAGTAACAGTATATCATACTTTGATAGGATAGCTTTTGATGTTTTTAATCTAAAATTGTCTGTATTTTTTTTGACAGGCATCAACGATTGGAATTCGATCTTCTGGATTGCACATCCAAGAGGCCCAGCAATTTTGGACCAGGTACATCTTGAGCTAAAAAAGGAGAAGATGCATGCCACCAGGCACATCTTGAGCGAGTACGGAAACATGGCTAGTGCATGTGTATTGTTCATTTTGGATGAGATGAGGAAGTGGTCGGCTGAGGAAGGCAAGACAACTACAGGAGAGGGGCTCGACTGGGGCGTGCTTTTTGGTTTCGGGCCAGGCTTGACAGTTGAGAACGTGCTTTTTGGAGAGGGGCTCGACTGTGGATTAATTAAATATAAACCTAAATCCCAAAAGTTGACAAAGAATAATACTCACAACAAAAAAAATGAAAAAAAAGGAACCATTAA
Organism: Carex scoparia; assembly: GCA_024447655.1. Lineage (NCBI taxonomy): Eukaryota > Viridiplantae > Streptophyta > Magnoliopsida > Poales > Cyperaceae > Carex > Carex scoparia. Next base: position 8,540,962 of record JAJHPE010000016.1, on the reverse strand, counting down.
ATTAAAAGGAGGCATTAAATTGGGTCTATAGAGAGATGCTGTAGACATTCTTTTTATTAATTCCTCAACATCTAATCAAACCTAGCAGCTTGTATTGTAAAGCTAGAACTATATCAGAAAACTAATTAATTAACAAAAAAAAAAGAATAGGTTTTTATCTCAAGTGCTCTGCACCATAAAATTGCCAGTTGCTCCACAATTTACCCCTACATGTGAAGATCTTAATTTATCAATATATTAATAAAAATAAACCTGAAAAAATATTTCTTGAGAAGGTTGCCACCATGAGGAAGCTGTAGCAAGGTGATGAGAAACCCTGGCTCTGGCTCTGAAATCCATTCATTCTCTTCTTCATCTCCTCCTCCTCCAACTTCTGAGTACTTTGTATTGCTTTGCTCTTTAAGACCTGAGACCTTAAAGGATAAGCCCTTTATCTACAATTTCAGAGCAGTTAGTTTCCTTTGATTATTGGTGAAAATTTAGAAGCCAACAATTCAAGAATATAATTTTTTTTTTTAAAAAAAAATTCTCATGTTCTTACATGATTTGTGATCTCCTTGATAAATCCTCTTGTTTGGAGGCACGGTATGCATGTTATAAACATCTCTCTTTATTTGTAAAAACCTTACCAGATTCTGCTTAATTAGTATCTCTCTGTAAATGGCATAGTGTTTCAGATATATATTACTGGAAGTGCTCTGTGAACAAAAACATGGGCGCATGGCAGATAATTATGAGGCGTGATTTTTGCTTTAGATTTTGAATTCTTTCTGCAATAACAAGCGTCCTTCAATGTGGTTACTGCATGTAGTATCCTACAACGGAAATTATGAGAAAATCAATTGCCGAAAATAAAAGCCCTTCCACATGACCACATCCATAATCCATCCATCATAATAAATTGCAAAACAAGCGTTGTTAACTCTGTTTTCTAAGGGTTTTTGTTGTAAATTGTAAACTGGGGCCTGACCTAATAGACGGTGTTGGATCTGGTTAATCACACTACGATAGAGTTTTCAAATTGGCATAGGAATCTTTAGTTGAGTTAGGTCTCTAGTATAGAGACTTGTACATATTTTATTACTATTTTTGTAAATAACTCTTTTTTATTAATCAATGAAAATGTCAGTTCTACTGACCTTAAAAAAATATTTTTAATTATTAAGAGATATGTATACAGGCGGAGGCAAAGGAGACTTTGACTTGGAATAATTGTCTGAGCTTATCTTCTTATTGCCACTTGTTTATATTTACCAATTGTTTTTCCCTTCATACAATTAGTTAATTGTCAGTTTATCTTCAAACTAAATAAAATTTAATTTCTTGGCGAAGTAGAAAACTATTCTTTGCCCAAACGAGTTACCTGCCAACTGCTAACTCAATAAAAACATACTAGTATCATGTCCGTGCGTTGCAACGGAAACATATTATAAGAGAAAAAAATTATCATACAAATAATAGATTTCCATAAAAAAATATACCAATAGAAAAAAAATAATTATTCAACAATATCCATAAATAATACTAAAATAGATTGGTTATAAATCTAAATTATAAATAAAAAAATCAATTAGTATAATAAAGTTCAATAAGAAATAACATTGAATTAGTGCAAATTGATGATTTCATTGTAAGTAGTAGCTATATTATACACCTTGTATATGTCAAATAATAGAAAATAAAAAAAATGAAAAATTAGAAAATTCTGACTGGCAAGCCCTGCAGGTCAGTGAGGCAGGGCTCCATTTAAACCAGCAAAATTCCCTCTTCATGATTGAACTCTCAGCCCACGAACACCACCGTTCACTTGTGTGCGCGGCTCATGAGCACTGGGTTAGACAAGCAAACAAGCATACCACAGCTGACCCCTTCGTTCCCGTGTCTCATTAATCCACTGCTCCAACTAACTCCATTTTAAGCATTACAGTTTTATAAAAAGGAACTTGTGATCGTCTTGTATCATTCAGTTTAAAATTATGCTCGTTACCTTATACCAATTAGTTTTATTCAGAGATCATTTCCAGTTAGTGATCCTAATACAGACCAGTACAATTAATCAGTAAAGGCTAAATGGTTAAATAATCTCTTTCATCATTGCCATACATAAAAAAGCATCCCAATTAATTACCACAGTATATACTTCAGTTATTTTTTTCTACTGAACCAAATTAAGGCGGAGAACTATATAAATATTCATTTAAAAACTTTTCATACCATCAACCATACCTGTTTGGTATGAATGTTCAGTTATCGAGATATCGTGTCCGATAAATACATATTTAATGATTCTTCTCTAGTTTTGGATTATTTTCTTTCTTCTTACATGACAGTTGGCTCACCATGCCAAACCCATCTGGCACGCCAGCAGTCTCATAAGGTTGAACTCAGAAAATACTAAAATACTGGATGATGTTGTGATGAAGCAGCTAATTTAATTTAATGGCGCTGGTACCAACTACTAAATCACGTTACACTATTATAAACTATCAAGTTCTTACTTAATTTAATTACACTGTTATAAACTACCAAGTTCTTACCAGAGTGTGCAATCTTGGCACTGGGTGCCATTTCATAGAAATGGTTCACTTTATCATACCCGCAATGTAATGCTCATAAAGTCATAATTGAGGTACTTCATCTCATGCTCATAATTGAGGCGCTGGGTGCCTCTGTATGATCATTTTTTGCTCTCATATTTGAGAATTCATGAGATTTGGTACACATAGTATTCTTTTAATCATAATTAACAGGGAAAAATATACATAAACAGTGTTCTAGTCTCCTTTTTTTTCTTTCACGGAACACTATTTTTTTTTTTAAAAGCAACTTTCGACTTATTAGATCAACATCATATCCCTGACAATAGTACCCCTCACAATAGTATGAGTTGCCAACAACATTGCCCATTTATTACCATCATTCCTACTTTAGCAGCATTAGAAACTCATGGTCAACAGAGAAAAAATTCTGACAAAGGCAGACCCATTACATATGAGCACCCTTCCTTGACAATACCAGCTTTAGTACCAAAGGTTGAACAGTACCAGTACTGACACCGAGACCAGAGAGGCCCTTGAACCAGTACTGGTACAATAGCAATTCTGGTTGTTAAATGAAATCAAATTTTAGTAAAGAGATGATTTTTAATTGTTGTCTATTCTTTATGCTTTATGGTTTTTTGAAAAGTAAAAGCACCCCGTCACAACCTTAATAAAGAAAAAGTAAAAGCCAAAGGTAAAAGCCAAAGGTATACTATAATCTGTAGTAATACCAGTTCCATCCTGGTATTATTCCTTTTAATTATCTTGGTTTAAACCAAAATAAAAAAAAGCACAAATACAGTAAACCATTAAAGAAAAACGTACCAAAACAATCTCCATGTTAGCCATAGGTATGTTCTTGAAATGCTTAACAAAGATACCTCTACCGGATTTACTTTCTGAGGTAGCATCCTGCATAAAACATAATCACAATGACATAACTGGTGTCCTAATATTGTTCTCTTTCAAGAACTTAAAACATGAAATGCAATAATACTTCATGACCAACACCAGCCTATATACCGCAATCATGCAATCAAATGTAGGTTCTTATATCGTAAGCTTTCCCAATAAATTCTTCAAGTTGTCAAATTATAACAATAACTAAAATGTCAAGTCACAAATAAATCAATAATATAAATCTCCTACTGGCTAATCAGCTGTTTCAGGATTCAATTCAAGCACCTGAGTTCAATTTTTTTGAGCCGAATTCGCTCTACATACATATCTGGCTCTTCGACATCGGTACTCAATTAATTTGTCTTTTTTTGGGTCTTCCTTCTTCTGCAAATGTTTTATTTTAGAAAATATCTTCTCCAATATATAATTCTCAGATTATATAATTTATATTTACATTTGTACCAGTTAAAGAGCCCAATATCATTGCAAATTTAGGTTCAATTTGAGTGTCATAATTAGTTAAGCTATCATTGCAATTTTTTATTTTAATTCCTCTTATAATATGTCATTTTGAAAATATGCCCGTTGCAACTGAAAAGGATATAATACCTACTGCTAATTAACTACCATGGAATTGGGACCGTATGTACCAGTAACAGGAGCGAATTGAAACTTCGCCACTAATTTTGGATTTCAGTTTTTGCAAAAAAATATAAGTGAAATTCACAAAAATACAAAAAATAGGAACTAACAGATGAAGAATGACAAAATTGTGAGTTTGTTGGAGAAGAGATGAACGCTTTATCACCTTACTTCTCAGCATATGAACGAAAAGAAGGAAGAGCCGAACAAAAAGAATAATAAAGGATCGTAGCATCTCTTCACTCCATGCGGCTAGAGTTTCAAAAAAGTGCAATGAAAGAAAATAAGCCAAGACATTGTGTCAATCATAATTAAGTACAATTGACGGGAGAAATAAAGGGATTTTACCCCTTTGTCTTATCACGCCTCCTTTTGACTTCATGGAAAATATTTGAAAGAAAAAATGAACTTAATTACACAGTAACAGTTTAATGAGACACAATTTAACCAGTAAGATTTTCTTCATCAATTAATAATAGGACATGAGAAAAATAAACTTCCGAGAAACTAACCTAGAGAAAATCACAAAATTAACAGATTAAATAAAATTGCCACAAAGTTTAATTTTCAAAATAGTGGTTTTGGCAGACTAAAGCAAATAAGAATGACAGTCTATAAATCTCCAGGCATTGGAGAGAGGAAGTCAAACAACCAGGCTCGAGTGAACCAAATGAAGTTTGAACTGAACTGGATCAGGCGATATCTACGTGAGAGAGAGAGAAAGGGAGAAAAATCTCCATTGAAACCTTGGATAAGAAGCTTCTGGAAGGCTTCGTTGGGATCCATCGAGCATTCGCGAAGCATGGCATAGACTTCATCGCTATGGTTGGACGCAAACTTCTTATTAATCTCGATAGTTTTCCTTATCCCGTCGGAATCGACGCTGCCGAAACCCTAGATCCGTCGCCGCTCTTTTCTGCACCTTCATTCATATTTGTTTTTCCAGAAAGAGAAGAGTGGGGAGAGAGTCGGACGGGGTTTAAAGAAAGACGGGAAAAGAAAAAAATAGGGAGTGATTTAGATCTTCTCACGGTTTATGGTGTCCAGTACGTGTGGCCATACATGTAGCGAGTATAATTTTAACTAAAATTAGACTTTTACATATAAAACTGATGTATTTAATCAAAAGAAGCCAGATTATTTAATTGGAGGGTTCAGATTCAATCCGAATTTAGATCAATCAATCATAGCCGTTGCAGGATAGGAATTCCAAGATGCTTAATATAGAATGGAGATGTGCAAGTGATTTTTTCCATCGATCGGTTGATTCAACCAAACAAATAGCGATGACCGTTAACTAAACCAGCCTCTGCTAACTCAATTTAAACAGATGGTGTTAACTGTTAAGTATCTTTACCATCGGTTGAGCCATCATACCATACACTACTACAAAAAACGTCTTCCTACACTGTACTTATACACGGATTTTCTCAATTTTACAAAAAAAACGTGTATGAAATAAGATTTTTCCAGTGTTCTAGGAATCCTACACGAATATTAACTTAAAAATTAGTGTCTGTGTGGAAATTAATCTTTTATACACAGATATTTCATTAAATATCCGTGTAGGAATGTTGAGAGAGCTACACGGATTTTTATTACAAAATCCGTGTAGGAAGGGGTTATTGTACACGGATTATTGTTTAAATAACAGTGTAGAAGGCTAGAGAGCTACACGGATTTTTACTTAAAAAAAAAAAAAAAAAACGGTTCAGCAACCTTCCTACACGGATTTTTAAATAAAAATCCGTGTAGGATAGCTAAAAAAAAAAAAAAGTTCAACAACTGTCTTACACGGATTTTAAATAAAAATCCGTGTAGAAAGGCTAGAGAGCTACACGGATTTATAGTAAAAAATCCATGTAAAAATGTAGTTTTAGGGTTTTTGTTATATAAGAAGGCCTTTTTCCCTCCAATGCCGTTTTGATTTCAGCTCATAGCACAACTGGAATCTGAGATATTTGAAGTTGTTATTTTCTCCTCTCTATCTTACTAAGGTTAGCCATAAATATATATATATATATATATATATATATATATATATATATATATATTTATCTTTATCTGATTTTCTGTTACTTATTATTGCTTATTTAGGTCATGTGTAATTATTATTGCTTATTTCTCTTTTATTTTTCTTTTCAGTTTTGTATGGTTTTCGTTGGTTACTGTCATCTTCGCGCATGCCTCACGAAAAGGGGCGTAACTTTTGATCCGTCCGTCGGAACGGGCTGAATTTTTGACAGGAACTCCACAACCCAAAAGACTTTTGTTTCGCCCATGTTACGGGTTCAGATTTGCGATCCGAGTCTTCCTTCATGGACTTTTGGACTTTTTGGACTTTTGGACATTATTTTTGCAAAAGACTATGTATATTCAATCTGAAATATATAATTACTGACTAGCAAAACTGGAGGCCGGCTAACAAAAAAAAAATTAGCAAACCTTCCTACACGGATTTTTAAATAAAAATCCGTGTAGGAAACAATTATACACGGATTTTTACTTAAAAATCCGTGTAGGAATGTTACTGAACCCGGTTTATTTATTTAATATTCTGTTGAGGAGAGCTACACAGATTTTAACTAAATATCCGTGTATGAATACTCTTCCTACACGGATTTTTAATAAAAAACCGTGTAGGAAGAAGTTTCATACACGGTTTTTTGATTACAAAACCGTGTAGCTCTGAGTATTTCCACACGGCTATTTAGTAAAAAATCCGTGTAGGATTAGTGTAACCGTACACGGATAAATGCTGAACTTTTCTACACTCCAGTATTGCACACGTTTTCAAATCTGTGTAGCTCTCCAGTTAAAGTCCGTGTACAAACTGTATTTTTTGTAGTAGTGATATGGCATAGTTCTGTTAACAATGTTATTATAAGAAGAATTCCCACTCAACGTACGCCATCGGTTCCTTCCAAAGAAACATATGTTATTTCCATTTTAACGACCATCTAGCAGATGGGGAACAAATTAACACCATCTGTTCATTAAATCCGACAGATGGTGTAATAATCCTTTGTCATTGGTTAAAAAAAACAAAAGAGATGGCATTGCATGTTCAACAACATTAATTTATAACATTGTTTGGAAGTAACACCATCGGTTCATTACATCGACCCGATGTTATTACTCTTTTTAATGACTTATTTGACGATTGAACATTGATTAACACCATCTTCTTATCACCTCAAACTGATGGCGTCAGTTGCTCAACACCGTCCTCCTGTTTATTCAACCAATGACAAAGATAGTCAACACCATCGATTGGTTTTCAGCCGATGGCAAAGATATATACCATTACTGTTGGGCTGATCACCATTAGTTCAAAAACCGATGGCAAAGTGAGATTTGAACCGATGGTGAAGTGTTTCTCTGTAGAAGTCAGCGTTTTTCACCCAGTTGAAATTTGGTTCATAGATATTAGTAGTGCACATAGCATATGTACTTGAGTACTTCGGACAACAATTGTGATGTGCTTTAGTATTCATGCATTAGGTTACATTTTTTTAGATGGTGGCATTTTCAATGGCGGGTAATTGGTCTGGGCCATAATTGTTTTTTTTTTTTTGTTGTGTTATCTTAATTTTTTTTTAATGGGTCTTCTTCTGAACCGCTCAAAATTTGTTATTTTATCTGAAACGTAATGTCAATTTCTTCATATCATTCTGACTTTTGTGTTGCTAGATTGATCCATCACACACAAAAAGAAGAAGCCAAAATCGAAACTAATTAATCATTACATTAATTAGTAGATTTAAATTATTTTTTGTTTTGAGTCAATAGCTATAATTGGAAATTTATGTTCTATTGTTTCTACAAATAATGTAATGCAGATGTATTCTGATATAACTAAAATACATGGCTGCAAATAAATTATTCATTATTTACTAAAATTCTTTAATTTAAAATAATTGCATCAGATCTAGATGCAATAACAGTGATGGTGTTTGCTTATTAATTTTAAAATTAGTACACAACATATAAATAAAAATATCAAAGAGTGAGAACAAGATAGTCTATGAGATGAGGCTAATTCTATAAATTATGATAATAAAATTTAGATAGGTACTCTTGCTTGGTAGAAAACTAATTAATTAAGGTCGATTTTAAGGCTCTAGTAACTTGTTTATTTCTGATTAAAATGGAGTTTTATCTAGTCGAAAGGGAGAAAACTAAGAGTCGTCACAATTACTAAGAGGAATAGAGGATGAACTCGTATATACAAGTCCGATTAAAAATGTAACGATTTAGTCAAAAGATAAAAGCGATAAAAAATTATGGAAGTCATGAAACGATGAGGTGATTGGCGTGTATAGTGTAGCTGATGTCGACAGGAGCTAGGATAAGATAAAAATTGTATTTTCCTCCCTATCCGACCTCACCCTCCGTGCACTATTATTTTTTGGCAAATTCTTCCATGGACCCAAGGACCTATTTGTAAAATGAACATATCTTTATTTTCAAATTTCAAACAATCGATCCGAACCGTTCATCTTTTTCTCCATATTAATATGTGCTTGGAGACCAAATTTTACATTTTTTTGAATTTTTTTACTATTTATTAAGATGGGTACAAAAAATATCAAATTCAGACCATTGAATTTTGTACCATCTTAATAAATAGTAAAAAAATTCAGAAAAATGTAAAATTTGGTCTCCAAGCACATATTAATATGGAGAACAAGATAAACGGTTCGGATCGACTGTTTGAACTTTGAAAATAAAGATATGTTCATTTTACAAATAGGTTCTTGGGTCCATGAAAGCATTTATTTTTTTTCTCAAGTTTGTACAAACTCAATTCCTTGCTCAGCAAGCCGAATATATATGAATAGTAGATTATGTGATAAATAAGGAAAAGCTGCAAACTAAGGAATCAATTTCAAGTAAAGTTTGCGTGTGATTCACTAAGAGGGTTTGATAAGCACAATTTTAAATTAAAATCTATTGTATTGATTTTAAATGACGAATTCAAACAATTAAAAAATGACGAATCCAAGCTAGCATGTGATGTACTCAATAAGAACATGTTTCATCATTTTTTTCACCGATTGACTTTGTACCAAATGAGTTGGAAAGTTTCAAAATTTTATATGTACACACATCGCTAGTGAATTATATTAGTTTCAATAGTTGGATTCGTCATTTGAAGTCAATACGATAAATTTTTGGAGTTATGCTCACAAAATTTTTTTAGTGAGCACATTACATGCTAGCTTAATTTGCTCATGAATTTGTCTTGTTTGAATAAAAATGTAAAAGATGACGCTATATCTTGAGCAAAATGTTGGGTTGTGCATTACGCTAAAAGTTACATTTTAAAATTTTACTAGCATACAAAGCGTGATCTTACCATATATCATGCAATCAATCACACACAGTTCATTGATAGTGCCACACGCATAATCTAACAAGGTGTTTCAAGAGTTCAGACCTGCTCCTGCGAGCCATCAAGCTTAGGTGCCTCAAACTGTCATCTTGCTATCCGATCACTGCACCTCATGTTTCCAACAGAGGAAACTGCAAGTGGTGAACACCAAGGGTTGATCGAATAGTCAGCTTGTGCAATTGCTAGTCGCTCGCACCAACTCCAAATTGAATCACAATGATCTCACGACTTAAAATACCCGTTTGAATCGTTCTTGATCAATCCCAATCAACACCCTTTTAATATGATAATGTCAACTAAATCAATCAATCGATTGATCCAAAACTCGTGATCAATCAAAACAAGATATCAAACAAAGAACACATAAAATAGAATCAAATAAGAAGCAAAAACCTCAGGAGATCATACATGCGACGCGCCACAAGAGATTCCGATCTCAATGGATCAAATCGAATCGAAGGCAAACCCGATAGGGCCTCTTAGGCCGATCGGATGGTGAGGAGCAGCGGCGGCCAGCACGAGGCGCGGTACGGCAGAGGGAGGCACGGCGCGAGCCCACACCTAGGTGGGTCAGGACGGCTGAGGCGTCGGCGTCCATGGCTTGGCAGATCGGACCAAGATAGAGGAGTTAAATTTTGCATTTAAACATATCGCTCAAGAATTACATCAATTTAAACAGTTTGAACTTACTATATAAATTTAATTCAATTGAATTGAAGTTAAACTCATCAACAAACTTAACGAGCTTAAAAACACGTCAGTTTTTGATCTAGGGGCTCACGACTTATTGTTGTCCTTTGACGACTTATTTATCTTAAAATCACAATCTGAAAGATTAATTTGTACATAGATTTTTCTGGAGCTTTTTTTATAAACCATAATTAAAAAAAAAAAAAGTTACGATTTCAGCATGATTAGCCGAGTTTTTACAAACCCACAAGAAACGGACTGCCAAACCGTTCCCTATATTCCCCAGAACGGATTGCCAACCCGTTCTTGACTTTTTTCAGTTTTACCTTCCAGAACGGGTTGCCAAACCATTCTGTACAGTAATTTTTTTTTTTTTTTTAGAGTTTGTTTATAAAATAAATCATATATTTTGTTTGATTTTGTATATTAACAATAAGATTAATGGAAAAATTTGAATATATTTTTTTGTGTATTTTAACCATTTTATCATTTTAACAAATCAATTGATTGGTTTTTTATATAAAAAAATCAATAAATATTTCCGTGAAGAAAATTAAAAGAAAATGTAAAAGTGAATTACAATAACAATACTAAAAATTTGTATCTCTGGATACTTTTTTCTAGGAAATAATGTCTCTGAATGATTAATGGACATATTTTCCATAATCTAACATCTTTTATGGCAAAAAAATAAGTACTTTTTAACTTAAAATGAGTTTTACTAAAAATAACAATTAAATGATTAAATTTGTTTGTTTTTAAAATATAAAAAAATAAATTAAAAAAAAATAATACGTACATTTGAAAACCAATCCATTGATTTTTATATATTTATTGATTGTTTTATATAAAAAATCAATCCATTGATTTGATAAAATGATAAAATGGTCAAAATACACAAAAAAATATATTCAAATTGTTCCATTAATCTTATTGTTAATATACAAAATCAAACAAAATATATGATTTATTTTATAAACAAACTCTAAAATAAAATAAAAAATTACTGTATAGAACGGTTTGGCAACCCGTTCTGGAGGGTCAAACTGAAAAAAGTCAAGAACGGGTTGGCAATCCGTTCTGGGGGATATAGGGAACGGTTTGGCAGTCCGTTTCTTGTGATTTTTGTAAAAACTCGGCTAATCATACTGAAATCGTAACTTTTTTTTTTAATTATGGTTTATAAAAAAAGCTCATTTTTCTGCGTGCAAGAATTGTACTATTACTTCCGGGCACTGACTTAAGAGATGAAATGGTTGGGGTCGATTGATTTTTATTTGGTTTTAATTTTCTTTATTTATGTATGATTTTTTATATAGTTTAGATTATAATGTTATGGTACTGTAAAATTGGTACTCATTCTTTGTAGAAAACATTTATATGATTGACTTCCGATATGTGTTTAATCCCTAGTTCGTAAGTCTGATTCATGGATTGGAAAAATCGGCCGAGTCCGAGTTGACTTGGCTGAGTGCGAATGGTATCAGCGGGGTCCAAATAGAGTTTTGTCCGAGTTTCATGTCCATCCGTTTTTTCATCAAAGTTCGGTTGAATCGAATTGACTAAGTCGAGTTATCTTAGTCAGACTGAGTCATGCTGAGTATTTCTATTTTAATACAATTGACTGTGCAACAATAATCCCTTCGTATTTTAATACAAAGGATGATGAGGAGATTCAGTCAACTCGGCATATCTTCTAGCAATAAAAAGTGTGTTCTATTTGTAATGCTTGTACTATATTATATATTTAGTCGATTATTTGAGTGTAATTTTTTGTCTTAACATAGTTTTATTTTACAAATTATTTTTTTTACCAATATTTTCCTATTTTATGCCTACAAAATAATATTCTGCAAAAAAAAAATTTGAGTTTCCGATACGATTCTTTCGATTCTAGCTGATTCATCCGATTCAAATTCCACGGACAAGTATCCGATTCTGATTCTGATTCCAGATTTTAGAACCATCGTATGACTCCACACCTAATTATTTCGGTATAATTATCTTAAGTTAAAGTCGCAATCTTAAAGCTTTGAGGTATTCTCTTGACTTGTTGATTTGATCAGTTTATAAATTTATATACGCGATGTTACCCCAGAAGTGCACGCAACAAAATAAGAGAGAAATCACTTGACAACCGCTGTCAAGTTTTGCAAAAGAGAGAGAGATGGCTAGCTGCTTGGCCCACTTCTCTCATCGCCATGTGTTAAAAATGACTGGAAGCTTGAGCCAAGAATTTATTTGCGATCTGTGTGTCACCAAGGGAAGTGGCCTGCATTATAGGTGTGATGCATGTGATTTTGATGTACACGAGAATTGTGCTATGTTGCCTGAGACGATATCGTTCTTCGCGCATCCCTGGCACAATCTCCATCTTACGCCAGGTTAATTTGTTATTCTTTTAATTTATATCTTTTTTTCTGCTGTTGCATGCGCCGTTGCGGTCTTATGTATATGTATTCGGTTTAATTTGCTTCCATACCTCCTCTCAAGCAAGAATTATGCTCCCATGTCTCAACGGTGATTAGAACAAAAATTAAATTAAATTAACACTAGTTGAACTACACGAATTAATTGTCTTTTGCTGTAAATTTACTAAAATAATCTGACTGATGATTAATTCTCTTCGATCGTATTTCTAGTCACCCCAGCAAACTTTATTGATTTATTTTTCTTTGATTGTGTGTTTTTCTACTTGATATATAGCTGTTATTTTGTATTTGAAAAGGGAGATGCATTTGGTAGTCACAATAATCAATAAGGTAATTAGTTTCGTCAATTTACATACATAGACAGTTAGTTTGTACATGCAGTTTAACTATTTTTAATTTTATTTTGTTGGTTCTATGGACAAATATGAATAACAAAGAAGAATCGAAGGGTAAATACAATATACTAAAGAGTTCAAGGAGAAATAAGAAATTGAAGCTGTTTAGAAGGACGTATAGAAAATGAATGCTAGGTTTAATTAAGATTTTTAGTTTTACCTTCTTCTTGTTGTAAACTGTTTCTATTTGATTCATAAAATTAATTATAGAAGGCGAATCAGTCTACATAAAAAAGATAACTTCTGAAGGTGCATGATTATACTGGTCGAATCGGATCAGGTTCAAGTTAATTCAACTTCTAATAATTGTCAAGTCTCAAGTCATCACAGATTGAGTTGGATTAGATTGAATTTTTTGAATTTTTTGGTCATTGCGAGTTAGTCCGGGTTGAATTTTTTATTATCTAGCTTCATTTGAAATGGTCTGAATCAAGTCATGTTGGCTTGGGACCAGTTAGAGATCATTAATTTTCGGATTGATATGAATTTTGTGTCATTTTGGATAACATCAGGACAGCTCAGGTGGAAAATCCGGACTATTTGAACTTTTCATACATTAATGGCTCTTATCGGTACGGGTCATCTTAGATTTGGACCGTTGTCAGATTTTGGGTTGATCAGGTTTTGAGTTGTTTGGGTTTGGATTTGGGCTGAATCAAATTTTGGTCCTCCGACTTAATTTGAGTTTGTGTCTGGTTTTTAATTGTCTGATTTTAGGAAGTTGTTATTTTATTTTGGATCATGTTAGGTTATGTCGGATCAGTATTTTGGAAGTTTTTCCTCTCTCTCTCTCTCTCTCTCTCTCTCTCTCTCTCTCTCTCTCTCTCTCTCTCTCTATATATATATATATATATATATATATATATATTAATCTCTAAACACTCTAGCCAATATCAAAGTACTTTTGGTTTATGTAGCATGCAAACTAAGGGAAGCAATATGACATTTGATGAAGCAATTAACTGTCGTTAAAAAATAATTATTTTATGTATAGGTGACTCATGTGGTTGTGTTATTCTTCTGTCCTTCTTTCTTATTATAATAATTATTTTTTGGAGAATGCTAATTTTCAAGTGCAGTATCATAATTATAAGAGATCGATCAAATTTCTGCAAATTCAAGTATGAATTGAAGAGGATTTTCTATATGAATATAAGAATATGAAAGATTCTTTTGTGGTCTGGAGAATTTTTACCTTGCTTGTCTATAATATATAGAGTACTCATCGATCGATGACGTGCATGATGCACTCTGATTAGCGAATGATCTGATCTAATTAATGTTGGTCTAATTTCCTGCAGCTGGCCAAACGGATGCTCCTCGGGTTTGCGACCTTTGTTATGAGACAGTAGAAGGCTTTTTTTACCGTTGCATCTCTTGCAACTTTGATCTGCATCCGCATTGCACCAACACAAAGCATACCATCAACACTGAGTCGCATCCAGAACACAGTCTCTGTCTAGTACCCGGTCTAACTTTGTGCAGTGCATGCAACAAATTCGATGGATCAATCTGGCTTTACAGGTACATATATATATAAAGGTTGCATGCTATGTATGCCCAGAGACTAAAAGTCTAAGCAAAACTAAAAGTCATCCGAATTTTTTAACGTATACCATTATGCATGGTAAATCTGAGTCTAAGCGCACGTGAGACATTGTAATTATTTGAACCATGCACCATCTAAAGTTTGGTCCATATAAAATGTAGGTGTGGCATGTGCAGTATAAATCTCCATATAAAATGCCTGCATGAGCCAATTAAGCCCAACAATAAAGGCAGCCATCGTGAGGAGCTCCACAGCTTTCTGCGTCATGTTGGTACTGAAGTAGCTAAGGAGGCCACCACACAGATCATCAGCAGCCTTTTTAGTTAACAATGAGAGCTAATTAAGACTATCTGCATTTATCTTTCTACAAGTCGTTGATATATTATGTTTTTATATAGTTTGCACAAACTACGTACTTTATTTATTTCGGAAACATTCAGGATTTAATTTTATGATACTTGGTGTGGCTGTCCGGCCGGTCATCATAGTGGTGTTTTGTGGTTTTCCCCATCTTCTCCATTGCAGGAGTTTGAGCATAAGATGCTATCACGTTCTCCATATCGATCTGTATAATATATATTTTTATATGATCTGTAATATATAATATATGAAGTTATCATACATTTCTTTTGAAAAGATGTATTGGTATATTTCGATATAACACCTTCAGGCACGTACTTTCTTTTGATGCATTAAAACACTTTTTCCTGTGTGCTAGCTTAGCATGCATGTGAAATATTGGTGATGTACGTAAATCCTGTACGTTTTAGAATGAAATAAATTAAGTTAAAATGAATCAAACACAAACTTTACTTCATTTGTCAAAAACAAAATAAAATGAACACTTAAAATACTTTTTAAACATACGTATGACAGTTATCACAATTAATATGAACCAATGATATATATACTTTACGGATTAAGAATTGAGAGAAGGATGAATGAGAAAATTGGTTTATTTCATTCTGATTCTTACACTGTTACAAAAACATTAACCATACACGGATGTGATAAAAATCAAAATTAACATTGTGTAAAACGAGGAGGCACTTGTGCAAACATTAGCTCAACCATATACACACAGTCAATTAAAATGAAACCGTGTACTAAAGGCACCTATATCTGTACTCGGTTCTTTATTAATGAAACCGTGCATGTACGCTTAGACACCTCCATACATGGTAAATATATTAAAAACCGTGTATATTTTGTCCAAATCTCCAAACACGGATTTCTCAGAAAGACCGTATAAGATTCGTTCGCTCCCTCAGGCCTCAATTGAACAAGTTCAAAAATTGTATGTATAATTCAATTTGTATAAATCTATGTATTGAGTTCAATTGCATTTTTAATTTATAAATGCATGTTATCATTTTAAATATTTTGTATGCTTATGGCTAGAAAATTAGCTAGAAAATTAACAGGGATGCTTGTCGTAACATTAATATATATAAACATCTTATGAAAAAATTATATATACACAATAAAGTAAATAATATACAACAAACAAGAAACATAAACAATCAAAACATATATAAATTAAAAATATATCACAAATTAACATGCATGAGAATATTAATATAATATGTTCAAAAACAAGCAAAATAACACTAGTAATTAGACAAATTAACATCAATAATTATTAAAACCTCATACATAACACTGGAGCTTACAACTACGAGATCAAAACCTCATACATCCACGAGGTGCAGAGGAGCATGTTCAAAGGTCAGTCGGGCGAAAATTCTCATACGTATCTCACAAAGTTCCGAACCATCAATGACTCAATCAAAGTAGCTAGAAGGAATAGACCGAGACAACCTCCGTCTCTGCCTATTCATCTTCTCACTTGGACCACGTACGGCTGCTAGCATGGTTAGAGTCATTGGATACCGAATCAATCGGAAAATATACCCAATTGACCAACACATTCCTTGCAAGGTACTTCCCATGCACTCTGAATGACTGTCAAATACCGTGCAAAAATCACAAGTTTCAGACAAATGAATAGGGAGTCCCTAAGCAGTGTATGGGAGCGTCACAATAACCTTTTGCGAGAGTGTCCTCATCATGGACTTGGGAAATGACTATTTCACAATTCTTCTATGACGGTCTATTCCCTTAACTAAGGCAACTAATAGATTCATCATCCGGAGGAACGTTCATCAACCAAAAGTGTCAAAGGTGAAGAAGGTATGTCAAAAATCAGAGTAGAACTAGGGTGTTCCTAAGTTCATCAAGCCTCTTTGTAAAGTCAACTCTAAAACCTACCGGAATTACTTCAAATGACAAATCTGAACAGTTGAAACCCGTCTACCTTAAGAGTGATGCATCTACATGTGGAAATTTTAAATTTTCGAATTAATTTTGTATAGAGTCGAGTGGTTAAAAACATTCAAAAAATGAATGCATTAAAATTAATTTATAAACCTTTTAATTTTGACCGCTTGACTTTATACTAAACTAATTTTTTTTTTTTACTTATTTACCATGATTAAACCCTATTTTATCTCACCAAACTCTGATACTAATTTGTTAGGGTTTCGAAAGAGATGTTAGAAACAAGTGACAAAAATTTATGAGGAAACGTAATTGTATTTCTTAACTTCATATTACATTTTAGAGAAACACGAGGCCTCCAGATTTTTCATTAATTCTACAAATTTGGAAGTGAACTGTCACACCCCCAGATTTTTACCATCCAAAGCATGATTATATAAGTATCTTCACATCTTTCCTTGGTCCGTGAACCTACGTCACCAATAGAAAAGAAAACAAAATGACAAAACGGAGTCAGCTACAAAGCTCAGTAACCGGTTATTTAACGACGCGCTCCTCTATAATTGGCTTAATTTAACAACCATTCAAACAGGCTGGATTAATCCACACAAATACACATAAAATTATGCACACATATTTAACCGGGATAGCACGTCAGTCTAGATTATCCGTAAACAAGTCACATCATATTCACATAGTTGGAATCTCATGACACAGGCGATTCCCAACTTCCACATAACACAATTCCACAAAACCGCCAATCCAGTGGGAAATCCATCCAACACTGGAAGGCCGCCAACCTGCTGGAAAATCCATCCAACAACGAGAGGCTACAATCACATATCAAATTCCAACCTCAGACCCGATATCCCGTTAAATATGTCATTATAATTCAATATGCAATACCCATATTCAAATCAACTATACAAAACGAAAACACAGATTATAGAGAAGTCCGGTTACCTGATAGCGAGATTTTCAGAACTCAAAATCGGATTTCAACAACAACTCAGAATCACTGCGACGTAGTCAAAATTCGAATCGGACATTGATAATTAATATCAAGACTTGCATAAAATATTTATTCGGTTTTCTTTCTTTCTTTTTCAGTTTTTTTTCTACTCGGATATGAATCAGAGAGAAGAGGAATGAGTGTATATAAAATAATGATAGAAGGGAACCGATATATTTTAATCTGTATATATAACGAAAGGGTAAATCGAAACGGTGCCTTAATAGGAGATGTGCATTTATCTGAAGTTTAAACGACATGTAGAAAATTATAACTGCTCCGGAACCATAGATTTAAGATAGTTATTAAATATAATTAAATTGTTATCAGGTTCGCGAATGAAAGGGAGGTTTCTAACCGAACAGTCATATAAGAAATTAATTGAAATAATTTAATTAAATATATAACTTCTCAACTATATAGAATATTACAAACATATATAGACTTTAAATATGCTACTTAATTAAAAAAATGTAATCTTTATTATATTTTATTGTAAATTTTATTTTTTTGAAAACATATAAAAACAACTCAAATTTTGTGGATGTTACATTCTTCCCTTCTTCAAAAAGAATTTTGTCCTCAAAATTCAAACATGCAATTGTAAATAATTAAGTAAACTACGCTTCTGTTGCGCAACTCTGATTAAATTATAAATTATTTATAAAAAAAATGAAATAATATGTTTAGTAATTAGTCCAATGATAAATTATATGTTAACTAAAATCGTATCAAACAGATTAGATAGATATTAATTTGATGAGTAATTGTTAACTACAAAGTAATTGATAAATTCAACATTAGTTAAAACTCGACAGCGATGAATTTTCAAACTAGAGGATTGAATTAACAAGACCTACTTAGACAATAATAATTGATAAAGAACTTTAACATATCAACAAAAATCAAGAGTCAATTAAGTTGATAATAAATCTGTTAGTATGGAATCAACTTAGACAAGTATAATTTAATATGACCAACAATGAATGTTAATTTGTGGACAAATTTTTAATTGGTAACGAATCAAATTACACAATATCAAGAGAGATTAATTGGGATAATGATTAACAAACGCGTTGGAATAGTCGGCAAGGGGGCAGTTTAATCGATAATCAAACCGATTTGTCCAAATATTTTATGTGTGTTAATTAAAGGTATAAGAAGGATAATTATTTGCCTTTAGAAATTTGATAGAGGAAATCAATCAAATTGAAGTGATACGGAAAATATAATTCCATCATGATAGCAAATAGATATTGAATCATATCACACTAGATCAGATGAAGACAAAATAAGGGTACAAACAAAAAATGTATATACATATATTTCAAAGAAACTGATGGAATATTAAAATTCAAAAGAAATTTGATAATAATAGATGTTTCGAAATTGATAAACAAACGGGATATATTTGTCAAGCTTTTAGATTTATCACACGGACGAGAAACATCACGGACGAAAAACATCAAAATTAAAAAGAGATCTAAATAGCAAATGAAACTTGGAACCAAATACAGTCCAAGGAACGAATGCTCTGATAACATATTAGTTGTCACATCCCGAGACAATCCGCCAC
Organism: Carex scoparia; assembly: GCA_024447655.1. Lineage (NCBI taxonomy): Eukaryota > Viridiplantae > Streptophyta > Magnoliopsida > Poales > Cyperaceae > Carex > Carex scoparia. Next base: position 8,521,548 of record JAJHPE010000016.1, on the reverse strand, counting down.
GTATTTACATGTAAGACGTGTGCACATCACATACATTATCAATAATAAATACTCATGCAACATCTTAAAATTAAACAAAGTCTTCTAACACCAAAAATAGTTCAAGTACATATCACACATTCAACATGAGATAAAGACAAACATGGTAAACAATCCGATAATTGTCATTTTAGTCAATGTATCCACTTCTAAAGAGAGAATTTAAGTTTAGTAAAGAAATTTAAAAGATACTTGAGCCGTCTGCTTGTTGACTTCCTGATCCGCATCCCTATTAGTGCTCCTCTCCGGCTTCATCATTTCCTGGAACCCACGTAAAAGTGGAACGGGTGAGAGATCGAACAGTCTCTCAGCACGGATTTAGTTCCAGTCCCGAAGTTTGTCAAATTCACTTATATATACAAACAGGATATTAAAATTATATCCTCAAAATGCACTTTTACTAATTTCAATTTAAATCACACACACATACAAACACACACTTCTTTAATTATCTTTCAACTTTTCCTTTTTATCCATTCATTTGCCAATCCAGTGGGAAATCCATCCAACACCGGAAGACCGCCACTACTACAAAAAAACAGTTTGTACACGGCCTTTAACTGGAGAGCTACACGGATTTGGAATCGTGTGTGATACTGGAGTGTAGGAAAGTCCACCATTTACACACGGATAATTTATACGTGTACGATTACACTAATCCTACACGGATTTTCTACTCAAGATCCGTGTAGATAGGGTATGGAGCTACACGGTTTTTTAACAAAAAACCGTGTATGAAATATATTCCTACACGGTTTTTTTAGTACAAATCCGTGTAGGAAGATCCTAAATCAATTTTTATTTTTAACACATCCTACACGGATTTTTTCAAATATCCGTGTACAATTTTTTTTTTTTTTTGTATTTTTTTCTATTTTTGGCTAGCCTCCACTTTTGCTAGCCATTATATATAATATCATAATGTTTTTTTAACCCAAAACAGATAGAAATTGCCAAAACAACATAACAATTCAAATTTAATAATTACACAAATTAATTTATACGAATCCATATTGTGGAGTACAAAATTGGTAAATAAACCACCTTGCCCACATCCCTCTCACTTCGTCGACTTGCTCGGGTGAGTAAGCAGCTTGTCTCCGGTTATACTACAATTATAATTTGAGTTAGTAACAAGAGAGGTTCCTTAGAGGCAGTTGGATTCTATGTAAATTACCAAAAGTCTTCAAACAAAATTAGAGGAAGAAGTGAACTGACAAAAGAAAGAGAGAGAGGCAGCAATGGAGGCGCACACACCACCTAAACCCTGACAAAAGAAAGAGAGAGAGAGAGACAAAGAGAAGAGGAAGAATTTTGAACTCAGAGGAACAATTTTAAAATCAGAGGAAGAAGAAGTGAACTGGGGACTTACAAAATTTCGGAAGATATAATCTAGTGGGCAAGTGTGCAAGGTTTCCTACACGGATATTTAAGTACATATCCGTGTAGCTCTCCTCTTTTCCTACACGGTTTTTATTAAATATCCGTGTAGGAATAGTCTTTCAACACGGATATTTACGTAACTATCCGTGTAGGAAAAGATCGGTACAACTTCTTGCCAGAGACATGAATATTTATTTCAAAACATGCGCGCCCTATGTAATTAATTACAAATTTAATATTGAATATACCGAAAATAAACACAGAAAAACGAAGAGTCACCTTAATCCCTATATATCTTCCGAATTGGTTCCTCTTAAACTTATCTTAATTTCTCTAAGTAAAAAAATGTCAAATGTCGATGAAAAACATCCTGTTGAGGCACTACCACCAATGGAAGAGGACTTCAGGCCAGTGCCTTGGATCCCACCCGGTTACGAACGACCACCACCAGGTTATCCCAGAAGTTGGCCATGGCCACCATGGCCAACTCGCCCACATCGCAGCCCCAGGGGCCATCCGCCACCAAAGCCCTACATTCGTCGCACCAAGAAAAAATCTGTTGTTTAGAGTTTCTTTTTTTTTGTTATTGTAGGAGTTTTTTTTTTGTTTTATTATATCAATTTTTGGGTAACTTTTGTAATATTTATATCAGTAGTAATATATGAAAGTTTACTTGTTTCCATTTTTGTTCTTCTCCATTTATTTTCTGTATTAATTGTACAATTTTAAATTTGTTAATATTTAATATTTCTAACACAGTGATGAATATTTTTATTTGTAAAATAGTGTATAAGAATGAATACATAAATTATAAAGAAATTAATATTTACAAAGTTCATATCTAAATGAATAAATTTCTTAATTTATAAGAATGAATATTTAAAGAGCTTCACAGCAATGAAAACATGTTCATTTTTATATTTAAATAATAACAAAATATGAAATTGAAAGTATATTATATTTAAAAAAAAAAAAAAAAAAAATCCTACACGGATATTTAACTACATATCCGTGTAGGAATATGACATAATATAATAAAATATTTGGGTAACATTTAATAAAATTTCACATCCGTGGGCTATCCTACACGGATATTTAGTTGAATATCCGTGTAGGAAGATGAAGAATCACCCTTCCTACACGGATTTGTAATTGAAAATCCGTGTAGCTCTCTCACTATTCCTACACGGATATTTAATGAAATATCCGTGTATAAAAGATTAATTTCCACACGGACACTGGTTTTTAAGTTAATATTCGTGTAGGATTCCTAGAACACTGGAAAAATCTTATTTTATACACGTTTTTTTATAAAATTGAGAAAATCCGTGTATAAGTTGCAGTGTAGGAAGACGTTTTTTGTAGTAGTGTGCCAACCTGCTGAGAAATCCATCCAACAACGAGAGGCTTTCTCACTAGACGGGGAATCCACCCTACGCCAGATCTTGACCCGTGACAGGACCGCTTTCACCTACAGTCACGTTATCGAGCGGTCTAGTCGAACCCAGACCCATGTATACATTCCAACATGCGTTCAACGCACGTTGGCTTCTTTCCTTTAACTCATTCGTTACATTTCACGTTCGTTTCATTTAACACTACACAACGCCATGCTTAACACATTCTACTTACAAGTCTCATGATTGATATGAATAATCCCATTAAATTTCTAAACAAACCAAAAGGATCGTTCGATTCAACATGCACAATTTCATAATTAAATAAATAAATAAAATGCACACAAAATGGTAAGTACAATTTGACAATGTCCAGGAAACTTGTACCTGAAATTCTGTAGGTTTTCGGAGCGTACTCTTCACGTTTGTCAAAATCCTTAATCTCTAGATTTGAACCTAAGTTTTATATTTAATAACTTTAATTAATATCGATAGTAAAATACTTGTGTTACTTAATTATTTTAAATCTTTATAACATAATTGAAGAATTCTTATTAGTAAACTAAATTTCCAGATTTTTAATGAACAGCAAGAAATACTATTTATATTTTCCTAATCTTACTATACAACTAAAAAGAATAATTAATAATAAGGAAGTTTTCAGATATTTGTATTCTTAAAGAAACAATTAATAATATATTAGATTTTTTTTTTATATTTTATAATAATAAATAAACTTTCCGATTATAATAGTTGGAGAAATTCTTACCAATACACAATTTAAGAACATAATTTATTTCCTTACAAAATATATCGAATCAGCATATCTTAAATTATTAATGAAATTCATCTAACAAAGTATTGTAATTTTCAATAATATCAAAAGATAGTTTTCAGTTTTTAATATAATTAAAAGACTACTCATCAATAGTTTAAATTATCAACGAACAAAATTTACTTAACATCAACATAGATTCAATGATCATATCATATAATTTATTCAATTTATTTAAGTATCAATTTATAACGAAATAATATGATTCGGGTTACCTTAAGTGCAGAAATTTTCAAACAACAAATGACTTCTTTTCATTTTTCCATTTGGTGCGGTTTGAGGCCTCTTTGATGATTGGGAAGTTCTAAAGAAGATTTCCCTACGGTTTATAGAGAGAAGGGCAGGGTACAGTTTTGTTTTAGAGAGAGAGAAATTATTATAAATCTATATTCATTTGTAACGGATGGAGAATTAATATATAATTTAATTTGAAACGGTTATGGTATATGAATACAGACGAAAAGGTGCAATATTTAATTGTTACTAAAATAGGATCAACATATTTTCTTACTGGAGCCTTTGACGATTACCAAAGATAAAATAATTAGATATTGACAATTTTCAGTTTAGCCCACAAATTATAAAATATTACAATGAGTAATAAAATTGAGTTCTTGAAACTCAGATTTTAACAGAAAAATATTCTATATTTTCAAATAACCTATTTCATTTGTATATTTATTTAATTATTAATCTCACATCTATATTTTACAAAATGTTGCATTTTTCTCCTCTTAAAAAGATTTCGTCCTATAAATCAAAATAATAAGAGTATATTAGTATTTTTTTCTCAAAATTATGTAAACGAATATTAAATAGATAGCTAAAATATTGTATAGTTATTTTATTAAAGGACATTCCGTATATTTGTTTAGTCATTTATATTATATCTATACTTTCATAAAATGTTACATTAAAAAGGATTTTTACTACCTGTTTGTGACAAGTGTTACATGAACCGAGAGAACCCGCGGCCTCTAGATTTTTACACCATAATCTAAGTTCTTACAGTAATTAATGCTCCTAATAAAAGTTCTGCACTTATCTATGTTGACATTGCTAATTCAATTACTAATTTCTTTTCTAGCTTACATCATTTGCTAATTTCTATGCAAATTTACAATTTTCTATTATCACCACCAAACAAAAAAAAAATGAGATGGAAAAGAGATTTTCATGGCAATGGTACACATATCCCGGTTCAGCCGTCCAGTCAAACAGAAACTTCTCCTCAGCTGATAAACTGTAGTACCAAAACCGTATTACCAAAATCCTTGTTACAGTTCCAGGCCAGATATCTAAAACAATTTTCCAGCCCCTCTCATGTCGTGCCACCATGCGTTTTTGTCTTGGCATCTCTGTCACTGGAATCAGATGCCGCATGGATGAATTTTGTACTGTCAGAGAAGTAAAGACTGAAGAACAGAAGAACCGTGCATTGCTGGCATTGAGAATATGAAACCTGCATCGGAAGGTAAGGCCAGGCCTTGCCATTGACTATTACTGCCGTACCAAAGTACTCAGGATGCCATTGCGGGTGGATGGAGGGGTCACAACCAGTGTTGTTCATATAAAACAAGCAGTTGGTACGGAAGTCCTGGTCAAAGAGTACCAGATGCTGATCAAACAGAGGACCTGAAGGGAGACCCAGAGAAATTGTTAGAAAATGATTCGGATTGTGGATGGTATAGGAGAGGAGTTTATATAATAATTTCTTTTATTACTTAAAGATGATTACAAAGTCTTTGTTACACTCACGGCTCACTTCTATCTTATTCTCACCCTTACATGAGCTCTACAACTATATATACTTGTCTAAAGTCGGTTATGACTTTTCTAGATTGTACTTGATACAATATAATATACTATTACAAGGTATTATAATATTTTCTAATAAATTCCTAAACTACCGACTTTATATGTCGGTTTTGATATTGAGTACAAACTTTAGCATTTTCTTGAAGCTTCTTCCGTACCGGCTTCGATTTATGAAGTTTCTTGGACAATCCAGAATAGTATTTGGGCCTCGGTACTGTAGACTTCAACAGAAATCTCTTGAGGACTTGTGATGCGGTATGTGCCAAATAGGCCAGCAAGGTTATTGACACGTGTCAAACCCATGTAACAGTGTCACAAATACATTGACTCTTGGAAAGTGGTCTTATAATTTGAAATAGGTACAGTTTGAAGGAAGGGATCATCTATTTTAAGCGGCATATGCCAGTACAGCACTTCAACCTGTACACAAATATAACAGCGTTGGAGATACAGTACTAAGTGATGTGTAACAACCTATCTAACTGCCTTTGACCAGTCTCTGACAACTTCTCTAACTACCTTCGACTTCGGTCAAAACAGTCCAAAGGTAAATGTTACACTGTACATCACCTACTATATCTCTAACAAAGAGAAACACTTTGTTTTAATGAAATATAAGAAAAATACTCGGTCCCGTAATGAATTGATTATATGAGATTTTATTAACTAACTGACTTTCCCATGGCAAGACTGGTAAAATTTAGATCCCACACTACAAGGTTTCTTTCAGATATATTCATCGAACAAGTTCTGAGCTCAGGGATTTCCCCAAATTTTATCTTCATATCAATTGATGTGGCATATTAATCACAGAGCAACATGCCTCCATGCCCTCGGTAACCCCTGCATGCTCGGCAAAACCCAATGACCTCATCTATCCCCTCCCATCACCACCACCACATTTTAACATAACAAAAAGGAACCAATAGTTCTGAGGTAGAAAAATGATCTTATGAAATTGGTTCAATACGGATGAATGCACGATCAGTTTTAGATGGCACATGGTAGTACAGCACTTGAACCTGCACACAAATAATCGATCATTACTTACAAGTAAGAGAAATATTTGGTCCAACATTGAACATATTTTTTTTAGGTCAGAGGCATGTAGCCATCTGACTGGTATATTAAAACTAAGCGTGAATTGCCTTCGATATAAATCTACTTGGTAAAATTCAAATCCCACACTACAAGGCTTCTTTCAGATATTTCATCGAACAAGATTTGAGCACAGTAAGAGGATTTCCCAAAATTCATAATCACATCAAATGATGAAGCACTTAATACAGATGCATGCGCCTCCAAGCCCTCAGTAACCACTTATTAATTTCAAGCTGCACTTTATGCTTGGAAAACCGTGAAGATATTAAACACAAGCAAGTTTAATGAGGCTGAATTAGCATGCGCACACACTAACAGTTACTTACAAGCACACAGCATAAACTATAAAGGACAAGCTTAATTATGTTTCAACTTTATGGACAACCGTTTCACCATTTCTCAAAATTTCCAGTTGTCTCAAATAAATCTTGTAAATTTTGCGAAATTGAGGAAGTTTTGCATTGTGCATTTGGAATTCATATTCAATTGTCAGTGAAAAATAACCTTACACTTACAGTTCATCATATTAGAGCTAACTTAAACACGATACATGCATATAAATACCACAAGAGACAGACATCCAGGACCACATACAGGACCCAAAGAAAAAACCAAAAACTGTAGCATTACCAGTGTATGTTAGAAATTTACAGATAAGCCCAGCATACTTATATATTAACCACCACACAGAAAAACCCAAGGAAAAATGAAAAAGTGATAAACAAAACAACCCAAATAGAAATATACAATATCTGTATCAGTAGATATTGCACATACAGTATCAACCCAATACTCATACTTTACAAACTGTATAGAAATTGATTGTACAACCCAGAGAGAAACCACATGGAAAAACAGTATCAGTAATGGAAGTGTATCATTGAGAAAACCCTGAGCATTATGGTAAAGCGCAATCCAGTACCAGTCAGAGGAAAAACCACTACCCATACCAGTGATTGTAAAAAGCATTATCCAGTTGCCGTACCAGAAACCCACTGAACACAGTACCAGTTTTGGAATGGGGCAAAATGGGAAACACTCAACCATAGATCCACTGAAACTAGTACCAGTTTTGAAAGGACAAAACTGAAAATTTTGTAGGCTATATAAAAAAGGAAATTGAAACAGTCTAGTTAAATGGTAGGTACCTTGGCAAAAGAAAACCATGTATTTGTTCAGCCTTTGCCAATTCATCTGCCTCCACGTTCAGATCCCGGGGTGTATAGAGTATAGACACATCTGAAATTGGGATTGAGTGCCAGAAGAGCCCAAATATGCATTATTTCGGTGTAACCATATCCATGTTTCTGCTTTGATTCAGCAATTTTGGAAAGAGGTCAAATTGAGAGATTTATTAGTTTGAATAATAGGGCTCCCTGCCTGCCCCAGTGAATCAAATTTTGGATATGGGTCAAATTGATTCAGTAATATTATGATACTTCATTTTAGTTTTATTGATAAACAGTACCAAGGATTTGTATTGCCATTATACTACAGTCAGGCCTGCAGCTGCTAAAAAGTAACTGACGGTCATTTGCCTTTGTTGATGAGTATGTGGCAGGAGAGCATGCCAACCAATGAACCATGGAGAATCAAAGATCGGGCAGGTCCAACTAACAATATTAGATGCGGTTGTAACTGAAAAACGTTGATTCAGTATACACCCCCACAGTTTTGTCAGATGTTTTGTGCTCTGAGTGTAATAAAAATGTTGGTACCTGTAATATATACTCTTTAGAAGGTGCCTGCATCCTCTGTCAAGTTTCTTGTGTTCCATCAAACAACCTTCTTATAACCAGATGGATGTAGATGCACATATATAGTATCTATATCAAATGGTGGTAATGTGTGATTTCTGCTTGCTCTCCTCTCGATCTTTAGCACTGATCCTCTTTCCAAGTTGTACAAGTTTGGAGACTAAGCTAAAATTAATCAAATAGAAATTAATAACATTTAAATAAAAACTTCAGTAATCTAGTTAATTAATGCCTCTCATAACCTACAAATAAGAATTGTACTTAGCTGGTTTGTTCGTGAACTAACAACTGAGTCCAGTCAGTTATTATCCTATTCAGAAAAACTCAATATATATATATATATATATATATAAAACCTCATCTATTTATGCCCCCCAAAAGGCTATAATTCCAAAGGAAGAGAATCTAACCATTGCATTTGGAAAGTGGCCTTATAAATGTAAATCGGTACAGTATGAGAAATTACCAATTGACAATTGCATTCCCCCATCTCCAGTGCATCTCATCTCTGCAACATCAGCAGTTGCGCATAGGAAACTCCATCTGCTGTATTGAATTATATATATATATATATATATATCTCAATTCTTATATAATTCACGTAGTTGTCCTGATCTGCCAATGACTAAGATTGAAAGATGAATTTTCATATTTAATATCAGCCCTCCAATCACATAATCTGTTTTCTTTTGACTAAATACATCTATTTTATGTGTAGAAGTCTAAATTTAGTTAAAAATATACTCGTCACATATACTTCTATATATTTTGTCACAATTAAGAATGTATCTCTAGCAATATATTTCCTTATTCCTCCTTAACTCAATTTTTGATTCCTATAATTAAATTATTTCATTATTTCTTCATTTTCTCTTATTCATGTATTTATAGCATATCTTATGAAATAAATAGATTCATTGAACCTGCAAGTTCTAAAAATATTGTACTGAGAATGAAAATTTTCAAGAAAAAATATATATGATTTTATGAAACATATAGTAGAGTGTTCATAAATATGATAAGTTTCGGTACCCATCATAATTTAATTCTGATGGTTGGATTTATTTTTTGAAAGAATATTTTCAATACGACGTTCTGATATAATACAGCATGAATGAGATCATTATTATTGATGTATCTTTATTTTTAAATTATGCATGTAGTTGTCTTAATCCGCTAACGGCTGAGATTGAAAGATGAATTTTCAGATTTAATATTTGTCATTCAATCACATAATATGTCTTTTTTTTATTAAATACATCTATTTTATGTGCAGAAGTATAAATTTAGTTAAAAATATACTTGCCACACATACTGCTATATAGTTTGTCACAACTAAGAATGGATCCCTAGCAATTTGTTTCTTTATATCTCTTTAAAGCTATCTCTTATTCTTGCAATTAAATTATTATTTTTTTTTCTTTCCTATGTTTCATTTCTTCTCTTCCTCTATCGACAATGAAATTGAAAATTATTCAATCTTTCCGAATCTGTAGAGAAAATCATTTTTTCTGATATATTATATTCATTGTGTCAAGAGGAGAAATAATATTTATTAAAGTTATTGCATATTTTTATTATTAGTTAAGATGATATAGGAAATATCGACCTTCTAACATAGGAAAAATGCAACTTTAATTAATTATTATTTAGCAGGTTAACTAAATTCATTTATTATTTAAATGAAGATTATCAACTTTTTGCCAAATTATTGTCCTCTTTAGTTATTATATGATTTGAGTAATATTCTAACAACATCATTCTTTGCCATATTTTTTTTAAAGGCAAAGGCTGTCATTCTTTGGCGGGTTAAAAGTAAGAAAATACTCTATGCTTACTGTTTTAATGTGTGCATTTTCATAATCATTTTTTCATTTTTTAATTAATACACTTTTCATATTTGTTTATTCATTTTCATAAATGATACACTATATTGAAGATGATCACATTGGCAATGATACTTCAAGAATTTTTTTCATTTTATATTTGATCCATTTTTTCATTTATTGTTTCTTTTATTGTTATTTATTATTTGAATTTCTATTTTTTTGTGCCTTTTATTTTCATTTAATATTTTTTTCTTAATTTTGTGTGAATGTCAAACAAAAAGATATCTTCATATTATATTCAATTTTATAATATATTTCCGTTGCAACGCACGGGAACAATACTAGTGTATATATATATATATATATATATATATATATTATGATTTCGAGAATTGTTAAGTTTACTAAAAATTATAACATACTCATTTTAATAAAAAAAAATGAAAAAAGAATAAACAGTGCTATTTGAAAAGATAATGATTTTGTTTGTCCGGAAATCATGCAGTCTCGTCAGAATAAATATGTTTTTTGTTACATAAACAAACAGAAAGTAAAAGAAGTAATGGGAAAATATGACAACAAAACAATTAACGAGCAAACTAAAGTAGATAAAAAATCAAATAAAAAACATCCTCTTGCAGAAATCTCCTTCAAGTAGTTTATTTTACCCTCAACAGTGCTCTTTTTGCAGATCTCAACATTCGACTCCATTAGATGCTAAATCTACAAAGCACAAACAGAAAATATAAATTAGCTCTTTAGTACGTATCGAGACTTCAATATATTGTGCATCAAATCCACAAACTAAATAAAGGATTGTTGGAATGTTTCCAAAATTAATCTTTTATGTTTTTTCTTCGTTCTATATATCTATTTGTTTGATGAAACTTGATACCTGCATTAAATAGCTCTAGACAATCCCAATTTAAAGGACATATCTCATTAATGCAAACATGAATATTATAAATAAATTGTGGTAATAACATTATTACATCTTGAGTACCTCTCTATACCTAAATTTACTAGTTACGTATATGTTGAATTTTAAACTAAAATTCTGTAAAATTCAAGATGCGAAGAACATTAAATCTTAATTACAAAATCAAGCCCTATCTCTACACCCTCATAAATGTAATACAACACAATCTGTGTTATGTTTGTTTTGTATGGTTTCAAATTGAAAAAAAAAAATATCAATTAAAGTGCTAGAAATTAGATCTATCTCTCAGATTCTTTTTTTTTTTTTATTGAATAACATTCATTGGTTGTTTAATGGTAAAACCAGAATGCACGAGTACAAAATTTTATAAATGTTATGAATTAGATAATTCAGATAGCCAGTCCAAAATAAGTTTTTACTCTGTTATAGTAAATTAAACCCACAGTTAAAATTAGGAAGCATGAGAAAGAAGATAAGGGGTTCAATAAACAGAGAAGAATAAATTATTCAAAAACAAAGTTCACTTCAGGACCATATTGGTATTGTACTAATTAATTTCCATAGGTGCTTTTTGTACTCATAAGCTAATTAAATACGTATTAAAATTTGAATCTGTGCCCACTAAACCGGTCTCTCCCCTCTAAAAATGTTTCTAATATTTAAATTTTTAAGAAAATTTCTTCAGTGACAGATAAAATAATGACTCATCAGAATGTAAAAAAGTTTAGAGATAGTGCTATCAAATTAAAATGTATGGAAATTGTGGAATTGACAGTACAATTGCTACATTGTAATGGTACAAACTAATATAGCAGACCAATCCAAATTGTAAATTTTATACTTTATGAGATACGAAAAGACTACTGTGAAGTTATCAAGTAAAGCATAAATTGAATCTGATATTTGAAAAAAAAAATATGATAATTAATATAAAGCTTGTTAGACCAAGTGGAGGAATTACTATATACCTGAAAAAAAAGAGTGATGACAAAAGAAAGATTCCACTCTTGCTGCGGCATCATCTCAGATCTCTAAACTGAGTCAACTGACCTTGTGCTCACATTGGTGGTGAAACTGAATGGTGTCTTCTGGTAAGTAGCATAGGAAGATTCATCCCTTGAGTGGATAGTTACCTTCGAAATGTGCTTGAATTTATTCCACTCCAAACCACTTTCTCTTTGGCTTACAATCTTCACCATCAACTCCTCACTACACCTGATTCTTAGCTTCTGTGGCATTGTTGTCCTCAAGTAATCTGGTAGGGTTGCCATTTCTAAACCTGCTAATTGCAATGTTAACAAAGCTTTAGGGTTCTCCACAGCCTTTAGATTTGGGCATTCTGTAATTGAAATATGTGAGATGCAGGGGAAATTTGAAATCCTCGCCAAGTTTGGGCTACTAGAAACACGAATATCTTTGATTGATGGGAGGTTATCTACGGTAATCAGCTTATCAACACCACTAATCTCTAGGTTCTCCAAGGAAGTAGCATGTTGCAAAAGACTCTCCGGAAGAGATCCCAACTGGGGACAATCTTTAATAACTAATTTTTTCAGCTTAGGCATGGCTACAGGTCCCTTATTCCACTGCCACTCTTTCCAATTGGGCATCCCTTGAAAGATTAGATTCCTCAATTTGGGAAATGCGGACTTGGCAGGACAACTTGTTATCGTATCTATATTTTGGATACCTCCGCACAAGAACTCTTCTCCCACACCCACCACTGAATATGCACCTTTTATTTTAAGATAATCCAAATTGGGAAGTTGGCCTAACAACGTAGGCTCTTCAAAGCATGCACAATTTTAAATATTAAGATATCTCAAGTTTGGAAGGTTTGCCCTCAAATTTAGCCAATTAGGAAGGTGGCTACCAAAGTAACCTACAATAGTAACAATTTCTAGAGAACCAGGAGGAGAAAGCTCGATCATTTAAAATATCCTCAGTTAAGATCTTCTTTTCATTAGTTTGGGAAAGTTGTTCTTCTGGGTTCAATCCGTAAAGTAATGTTAGGTCTTGTAAACTATCTTTATTTTGAAGGTTTGCCATTTTTGCTATGCTCTTGCCCGATACTTCCTCTAATTAAATTGTATAAACTGAGAGAATTTAACTGTGATAGAGGTTCTATGCTGTCTAGGTTACTAAATCCTTCCAGACTATTTTTGTCTGGCTTGAATCTGTATAGTTTAACAAGCTTGTCTAGTTTATTTAGGCCTGTTGGGAATCCCCTGACTCCTGAAAAATAAGTACTGAGCAATTTCAGTTCTTGTAGATTGATGATAGTACTAGGGACATCTACCAAACTTTTGCAATAACTAAAATCCAAAAATACTAGATTTTTTAGATTTCCAATAGAATTCGGAAGATTTCTTATCTTTGAACGTCGGACATCCAAGTATCTCAGATGCACGAGGTCACACAAAGAATCTGGTAGGCTTGAGATATTGGAATGCCGGAGGTCTAAGAAACGGAGGTTTAATAAGGCTTTACACAGATAATCAAGTGCAATTTCAGGTTTATCATGAAGCAATAATGTTCTCAACCCATTTTCTTTTTTAATTAATTTAGTATTCACCTTATTTCCTTCTATAGATAACCGTCGTACTTTCAATGAACCCTCGCGTTTGCATAAAACTCGTGTCTCCCTTAATACACAGTTTTCATCTTGTCCTAATTGACAGGCAAACGACCGCAAAAGATCATGCATTTTACATTCTCCTTGATCATAGTAAGTTTTAGTGGGTTCTAAAAGATTTCATACCAATAACTCTGAATAGTAGTCTTTTCCCAACTCCCAGATATTTACCTCATCTTGCAAAAAACCTGCTAACCACTGAAAGATTAAATCTGTTATCTGAAACTTAAAATCTTCCGGAAATATGGAGCAAAAGATAAAGCACTGCTTCAAAGGTGATGAAAGGTCCTCGTAGCTTAAATGAAATGCATGGTGGATAGTTTGCACCCCATCAATGGACCACATATTGCTTTTTAAAACTGCTTGCCATTCGACTTTTGTTTTTGGCTTTGTGCAAAGCACACCACCTATAGTTTTGATAGCAAGAGGCAAACCATCACACTTTTCAACAAGTTCCAATCCAATATCCTTAAATTCTTGAATCTCACTCTCGTTCTCAAGTTGAACAACCTGTCAGATAAATGAAAAAGTTAGGAACGTCAATGCTTTATTTGTATTTATTTTTTTGAGGATTTTGGATAACTTAATTTGAATCGTAAAATACTACAGAAAGAAAGCCAATAGTGAATTTAGCATCTGATACAAAAAAATAAGTATTTTAGCCTAATAAATTGCTTATTATAATAGTAGCAATTAATGAAAATTTAAATTAAATATGTATATATGTATATCAAATTATCAATACTATTACTGGTGACGATAACATTTAAGTATGTATTTCTGCACTTCCAAATAGTAATATGTTGAAAATATAATCAAATATTCGCAATCCAATATTTAAAAACTGAAAAAAATAATATAAACATGCTTATCCAAGCTAAATTAACAAAGCTGTAGTATGAGCATCAGAACAAATAGATCCCTGTTTTATGAAATAAATGAAATAATCTTGTGCTTTTCCTCCTGTTATCCGTTGTTCCAATTTATAATTTAAAAATCCTAACACTAAAGACATCACACAGGATGTCTGAATGAGTTAATCCAGGGTCGCTAAATGCTGAAGTACTCAACAAATACCGAATCTACTGTGGTGCTTGTTTTGGTGGATAAGTTGTTCTGAATAATCTTAAAGCATGGTATTAATTATCTTCTTTTCAGTAATAGGGGAGGATTAGCAAAATTCTTAGTTGCACCAGCCAAAATATCTTAAATGTGAAGAATATATTGTAACAATTATTCAGTTGTAGCTAGCGTACAATTTTGGAAGGAACATTCACATCCAATTATTGAAAAAGAAAACATGTAGAACATAGTTTTAAAATACTGATTCAACATAGACTAATGAGTGATGATAAGGGGATGCAATGTGAGCCCGGGTTGTACGTTGTGTGACTCAATATATAGAGATTGATGACGGTATTGGAAACAAGAGAACATCTCTTGTACGTGGTCTTGTTCCTATGCTCAACTGTTCTGGAGGGGATTTTGGGAATTAATGAACATAACGGCACTGAAACAGAACTGTGACACTATAGTTCATGGTTCTGAAACTCGGAATCGGAATCGGAATCGGGTTCTTGACCGTAGAATCGGAATCGGATGAATCAGCCGGAATCAGATGAATCGGCCGGAATCAGCTGAGTTGACTCGGAAACTCGGATTATGTTGGCAGAAAGCCTGTTTTGTAGCCAAAAGGTCCAAAACGTAGGAAATAATTTGTAATAAAACTATGTTAAGATAAAACATATTACACGCAAACAATTCACTAATTATATGTAATACAAGCATTAAAAATTAAACACACTTTTTATTGCCAGAAGCTATGCCGGAGGGCACTGTTTTATTGCTGCTAACATTTTCTTTGTAGAGAATGTTCCTAATCTTCTAACATGAGATCAATACAGTGGGCGGCACATGGTGCCCAAAATATGTGACTATAATTCTCTATGAGAATGCTTCTTGCCTTCTTAAAATTGGCACCATTGTTGAACACCACTTGGACAACACGAGTGGCACCAACTTCTTCAATCACTTCTTCAATCAAACCGCAAATGTAATTTGCACTTTTGTAATGATTTGTCGCATCAACTGATTTCAAAAATACCGTTCCTTCGGTACAATAAATAAAAAAATTAATAATATTTCTTTTATTATTGGTGGTCCATCCATCACACATTATGGTACAACCAAAATCGTCCCAATGGCTATGATAGGCTTTTATGTGGTTTTGAATATTCTCAACCTCCATTGGTAGATATTTATTATAAATTTCATATGAATTTGGCACACGGGCACCAATTCCACACTTTAGTCAAATCAAAAAAAGAAAAGAAAAAGCGAACTATAGCAATGCACTAATATACTGGTTAGTCACATGCATTATTTATTGTTCTAACATAAAGCCAAATATGCTATCTAACATATAGCAATGCACTAATTTACTTTGGTATACAAATATGTTGTTTTTTCGTCAAAGCAGTGCCTAACCCGTGCCTAAACGTGCAATATATAAGAACTGTTACAAAAAAAATTTTAATTGAAAAAATGCCAGACTCGGCCAGAATTGGCCTGACTCAGCTAGAAAATCGGCTAACTTGGCCGAGTCAGACACTGTTCATCCGAGTTTTGTTGAAAAAATTGCACATGCGAGAAACTTGGGTATAAATCGGATCGGACTCGGCCGATACAGAGTTGACTCGGAATCGGCTGATTTTCAAAACCATGCTATAGTACAAGTATAGGAATCAGCATGAGCAGCAATGAGTGCAGATATGAAAAGACTAAGGGACAGTGTGGGTGACGGGCTGCTGGGCATTGCCAATTGATGAGCAGAGAGCAGAGAGCCAGAGATATTAATTTGGAGTTCCATCAATTTGGCAGATAATTGTAGGCACTATATATTATCATTTTGTACGAATTTATGACCTAGACAACCCTTAATAGAGACCAAGTAGCAAAGCTAAGGGTTCACTATTCATTAACATTACCTGTTTTATTAATAGAGACCAGCCATCCTCATTCGATAATTTCTTCACCCGATGTGATTTTGATGTCCTCATTCCGGTTGCAACTCTTTCATCTCGAGTAGTGATAAGTAACTTGCTCCCACATGCTCCACGCATCATAGGAGAACGCAATAGATTGTCCCAAACCACTTGACTCTCTTTCCAAACATCATCGAGAACAAGAAAAAACTTTTTCCCCTGGACGAGCCTCTCGAGTAAAGGCACCAACTCCGATCTTTCCTGGGCGGCACCATGGTCACCTCCTACCTCCTAAATCACACATTTCAACAATTCTATTCCATTCACCTCTTTTGAGACGCACACCCAAATTTTTAACTGGAATTCCTCTCCAATTCTCAGGTCTGCAAAGATCTTTTTTGCTAGAGTGGTCTTCCCAATTCCACCCATGCCCACAATTGCTACAATAAGAACATTTAGTCTGGCACTCTTCTCTTCTTCAGTGAGCCAGTTCACAAGCAACGCAGTATCTTATTCAATATTTTCTCCCACAATATCATCTAGCACAAATGAAGGATCCGTCTTGTGGCTGATAATCGGGTCCACACGGCGAACTCGTTTGAAAGGCCTAAGAGAGATTTGTGATTCTATCAAACCCAGATTAGCCTTTCTCTTGGCAATCTCTTCTAGCCTCGAATTGATATCCTTAATTTTTGAACCAATCTCATGAGCAAAAAAAGGCTCACTAAACGGATTGCGGAACCAAGACAGCAAAGAAACGCCATGGGGAACATTTGAAAAGGAGAACGAACTGGAGCCAGCAAGGCGCTCCTTTGCCTTGATTTGACAGAGGTCGATGACATCATCAGCATCATACATGACATCCTTGAGCTGCATGAGCCACCATTTGATGGCACTGCTGTTGTTTTGCCTCCTCTTGGCATCCTCAAGGACGCATTGGATGTCACATATGGTCTCACCGAGCTTCTCGATCTGGCCAGGGATGCCCAGCAGCTTTCCCACATCATCCTTCACCATTTGCATGAGAAGTTCTGTGAACTTTGATAGGAAGGCATCAAGTATCATCGCCATCTTTGTTTTGAATGAGAGTTGTAGGGTATAGTGCTCAAGAGGAAGAGAGATTGAAATGGGAATGTGGTGTGGTTCTGAAACTAAATTTCTTTCATTATAAATTTTGCTAGGATCAATGTTTTGTTATTCCTAATGAAAAAGGTCTTATGCATATCATGTTGGTTTTAAAAAGAAGCTAGCTATTCATTTTTTAATTAAAACCATCCATAATTTTTTTATATAAGTCTGTACTCTGTAAACATAATTTCATTGCAAAATAAACATAACATCCAGATACATAAGGTTTAACATTACAGCTAATAGAAATGATTAAAAGATACCAATTTCCTAAAATACATTAAATGCTGTACCATTACATGGTTGCGGCACAAATATGAAAATATTGAGGGTCTAGCTCCAATTGTAACTCCATTCCGTGAGCAACATTGTCTGTTTGGAAGCCATCAAATTCAAGCCCAGTTCTTCACACCAAATTAATTTGAGATGTGATGGGGAATATATAACGCCTCCCTTCTAACATGCCTTATGACAGCCTTCTCCCTTCTTATGTGAACTGAGATACATAGCATTCAGAATTGGTACCTGTACTTGTACCTATTGAAATATAAAATATATTATTGATGACTGAGTTCAGGAACTCCTCTCCTAGTTGGCAGTATGTTCGACATATATCATGCTGGATCCTTCATTTGCAGTTGGAAAATCTCTGTTGATTGTTGTTTGTAGTCTCAGTTCTTCCATCAAGGTCCTGCTTGACCATCCATCATTTTACTGTTACACACATTGGTACTAATTACCAGTACATCTAACAATCATTTTGCAATAATTTTTAATAGTAAATTTTATAAAATAAAATAAATCATTCTTTATCCTTTATTTCCTTTAAACAAACATCAAGAGTGTGTTATGGAAATTTGTGAAAAATAAAAAAGGTATTATGGCAATTTGCAACTACAAATTGAAGTTGAAGAAAAAATTTCACAAAGCAAAAATTGTTTGGTAGTAAAAATAATAAAAAATAAATTTACCATATGCATGAAGAAATATGTTAAGAACCAAGAATTAAATTTAACAGTACAATTACAATTATTTATAGTCATATTACACTACTGTAATCAATTCTTACTTTCCATAATAATTATAGACACCAATAATAACTTGCACAATTTTTATTTATTATGCCCCTAATTTTTCATTTTTGTCGGAAAAAAACTACTTGCACATAGTAGGAGTATCACTTTGCCTCTTACTACTTAATATGCAGTTTTGTACATTATGCTTTAATTTTACAACTACAATAATTTAAAATTTAAAACTTAAATGTGAAATCATTAGATATGATTTATATTATTTTCTCTATCTACGCGAGAACGAATCATGACATTTTGATTTTGTTTTGTTTAGTTTAATATCATCAGTAGCTTACAAAAAATAGTAAAATACATAACATGTTGTTAATAATTGAGACACAAAAAATAGAGACATTTCAACTCTCCTCTTTTTTCATTATATATTTTGCTTCCTTTATACTGCTTTTAGTAAGGTATAGATAACACGTTTCTGAAGTAATTTGACTTCTTTTTAATTAGTTTTTTATGTTCTAATCAGATAAAAGTAAAAAAGTAAAAGGATAAAATTTTACTTGATCTTTATTGAAATCATAATTAAAATTTTAATTGATACGGAGCAGGTTACGATAGGATATATCAAACAAATTGTAGCATATATGGATTATGCGCCACTGAAAATTCGGCAGCACTAATCGGTCAAAACCGGGCGTTTTAATTAGATGAGAAGAGAAATTTGTTGTAATATATTATTTCGTAACTAATAAGACTTGTCTAATTATTATTTGATGTTCCACCGGAACTAATTAGTTAAATAATAGTAGATGCTTACGTTGTGTTGAAAAAACATCTTGTCTCATATTAACTCTGAGCTGGAAGATAGAGAGATTGAAGCTCTAATCAAATGCATCACCTAATTAATTATTGACCCTAACCTTCATATATAAAGATGCTAGTTTTCAATAGAGAACCTCAATTATGTAAGAAATATTTTGAGTCTGGGTTGCTATCCTATGCATATAGCATCAGGGGCTGATCTACACTTAGTCCAAAGATGCTAAACCACTCCATGATTTTGAAATTTTTAATGGTGTAGGTTGAAATTTAATTGAATTTTCATTTCTTTAAACATTTTATATAGTTTAGCTCTTTCATAAAATACTAGATGTGTGCTTATATATAGTCTGGTAGTTGAGATTTTATTTTGTGCAACTGGGAGCTCTTGAATTCAAATTCTAGTAACTACAAATTAATAATTATGTATTTTAAATTTTAGCTCCCCTAACTAAATTTTCTAATTCTGCCCTTGCATAGCAGATTTGCATGCCATATTATAAACTAATATCTTTGTTTTTAAAGTCAAAATAGTCAATCTAAACCGATCAACATGATCTCCAAATAATTAAAAATATGTTAGTCTTTATACAAGCCAGCGCTCTATGGTACTGCCCTTGCTTTGCTTCCTCTCGGCATCGGTAAGAACTCATTAAATCTTGTCAGGGATACCCAGCAGCACAAGAAGTTCACTAACTTTGACAAAAAGGCATCGAGTATCATTGGCATCTTTGTTTTGAGTAAGAGAGATTGTAATGCATGGAGAATGTGGTATTGAATTAATGCGATATTACTTCGCCTTTCCCCTAATAGTCTAATTAAAAGAATGTCGGATTAAAGAATTCACCCAAAGCTAGCTAGAATCGAGGATAAAGGTTGCGCAATATATATAGGGGTGCTAATGAGCTAGGTTCGGCTCAGATTCAGCTCGACTCATCAAGATAAGTATACTTGGCTCGGCTCGGCTCGACTCGATTTGGAAATAAAAAACTCAGCTCGACTCGGCCCATATAAATACTTGGCTTGGCTCGGATCGGCTTGCGAGCCAAGCCCAACAAAGTAGTTATAATAGAATTTGAGATTTTCATATGATCTAAATCTTTTGCTACAACGATACTGTGTAATTGTAAATTATGGAGATGAATTATATTTGAAGTCAAATTTGAAAAAAAAACTCTTTAAACTTTTTTTTATATTGTAATCTCTTTAAACATGAAAAAAAAAACTCGGCTCGCGAGCCAAGCCGAGTTTTTTTCTTGAAAAGTGAGCCGAGTCGAGTTTGGACCTTTTTTAGTGTCAAATCCGATTTGTTATGAAATATTGAGCCACTCAACTCGTAGATTCGCGAGCCGGCTCGACTCATTAGCAGCCCTAATACGACATTGACGAATACTTCTATAATTTAGTGGCGCATGCAACTATGGGCCCTAGCTACCTCAGTAAAATCTATCAATATGGACCAATTCGATCCGGATTATGAAATAGATTGGACGGTTATCCGGATCTGTGGGCCCTACCCCAGTCAAACCTCTGCATGGTATTTGAGATATGTTCACTGGTGCCAATGGGCATAGTGGGCCACACCTTAATTAGTTTTCTATTTTATTTTACGTACGCGTGATTTCAATGTACGTAATCACCTCTGTTGGTATATGTGCAGCGGCATTTTTTCTCAAAATGATTTTAAATGTCTATTAATAATTTTATTGATAAAAAAAACGTAATTACCACGAAATTGGTCCACTATGCCCATTGGCACCAGTGAACATATCTCAAATATCACGCAGAGGTTTGACTGAGGTAGGGCCCACATCAGATCCGGATAACCGTCCAATCTATTTCATAATCCGGATCAAATTGGTCCATATTGAGATTGGACCGTTTGAATCTAAATTTTAAATTTGATTTATTTCATAATCCGGACTCTGGGTTCAGTGCTTATATTTATATATATAGTTCTCTGGATTAAACTTCGTACAACACATGAAAACCTTAAAATATTACAAATGCAATAATCTATTATTTAATTATTGCAATACCATATTTGTAGAAGATAGATAAAATATGTTAATTCCATCTAATTTCGTTACAAATTTCAATCTAATTAACTATATCATCTTTGAGAGCCAAAATGAGCATAATATTAGATATCCTTCAAAATCATTTTAAAGATCTTTTGTGTGATGTATTAGCTAGCTAGTTTTGAACGGGAAAAATATATTTCTCAACATTTGCATATAAGGTCGTACACATTTGTTAGTTGCAATTAATAATTCATTTGGATTATATTTAAATACTTCTATAAAAAAAATTGTGTTGTTAAATAAAATGCTTCTGCACAACTTCCGAAATAACTTTTTTCAAATTTTCCTTCTTGTTTGTTGCCCAAATATTACAAAAAAATTTAACCTGATTCCCTTCACACTTGGCAATCACATGGCTTGCATAGTTCCATGCGCCACTAAATTATAGAATTATTCGTCAATGTCGTATTGCGTATTGCGCAACCTTTATTTTCGATTCTAGCTTTGCGTGAATTCTTTAATCCGACATTATTTTTTTAATTAGACTATTACGGGAAAGGTGAACTAATATCGCATTAATTCAATACCACATTCTCCAACTATCTCCATGCATTACAATCTCTTTTTCTCTTGAGCAATTAATAGGTGTAGCTCTCACTCAAAACAAAGATGCCAATGATACTCGATGCCTTTCTGTTAAAGTTTAGTGAACTTCTTGTGCTGTTGGGTATCCCTGAGAGGAAGCAGAGCAAGGGCAGTATCATAGAGCGCTGGCTTGTATAAAGACCAACATATTTTTATTTGGAGATCATGTTGATCGGTTCAGATTGACTATTTTGATTTTAAAAAGAAAGATATTTGTTTAATTATAATACGACAGACAAATCTGCTATGCAGGGGCGGAACTAGAAAATTTAGTTAGGAGAGCTAAAATTTAAAATATATAATATTAATTTGTGCTTAGTAGGATTTGAACTCAAAACCTTTCAAGCACAAAGTAGAATCACAACTACTAAACTATAAGCACATATCTAATATTTTATGAAGGGGCTAAACTATATAAAATGTTTAAAGAAATGAAATTTTATAGTTGATTTCAAGGTGTATGTACCCAAATTTATAGTTGATTTCAACAATTAATAATCAAAACTTAATTGGTCCAATCATTTTTAGGTAAGAATTAATTAACGATAATGCAATGCAAAACGAGTTTAGGAATTACCACAAGCACGTAACCTACATGATGAGAATCTATTTCATAATTACTGAAAGTTTGAAGAATTAATTACCTTGTGGACCAGAGAATGGTGATTTCATCTCCAACATTAAAGTCAGAGGAAGTGTCAAGTATAGTTGCTAAGCAGTCGAGGTGAAACATTTTTATTTGGAGATCATATTGATTGATTCAGATTGACAGTTTGAACTTTAGAAACAAATACATTAGTCTATAGTATGGCGGACAAATTAATCTGTGCTATGCATAGTACTAACCCTCACTCAAAAGATTTCATACATAATTGAGGGGCTTTATTGAAAACTAGCTTCTCTGTTTTGTTCTATATGATGGTTAGGGTGAATAATTAATTAGGTGATGATGCGTTTGATTAGAGCTGGTGAAGGTGCTATCGCTCTCTAATCTCTATCTTCCAGCTCACCATTAATATGAGACAAGAGGGTTGTTCAGAAATTAAAATAAATTTGAGGGACTTAATTGAATAGAAGTTCAGAAATTTGACTCAAACTAATTACAACTACTAGAAGTTCAAATTTATACTTTATTTTTTATATTTGTAAAATTATTAATTAAGTCTTAACTTTGTAAATTTTTACATTACTTGCTCAAGTCATTAATTTTGATATTTGTATCGCTTATTAGTTGTCCAATTAAAATAACAATTTGGAACCAAGCCCAAAATATTAAGGAAACATTAGTTAAAAAAAAGTGAGTTTGATTAAATGATGTGAAATAAATGACAGTTCCACAAAATATTAGTTTTTTTTTGTTCTATGATGTGAAATAAATTTAGTTTATGGTCACTCGTGATATTAATTTAGGAAGTCATTCATTATTTGCATTGATATTAAGATTTGTATAAACAGTTTTGCATAAATTTAAGATGAGGTGTCACTTAACAGTATAATCGGTTTCAACATCTTAATTTTAAACATCATTTGATAACAATATTATTTCTTTTAATTTTAAAATTTAAATAAACTTCTTCAATTATAATTAGTAATTAGAATTATATATTAAAACATCAGAAATTATAAGTTTAATTAATGAGTTTAAATCCGATTCGATATTATATTTGCCTCCCTCACAATAATATTGGATCCGCCCTGAATGTTGGGCTCCATAAAACGATTTAACAAGTTTAATTATTTTTCGTAAAAGCTTGATTGATATGATCATATATATTTTGCCCATTGTACACTACGATACCTCTGACCATTGCACACGCAATTTAATTATTCCTTGGATCATTGTCTATGTAATACGATGCGCTGCACAATTTCCATTTCAGTTATTTTCTTTGAAAAAAAAAAAAACAGAGTTCGTGGAGATGTTAGATTTGAGTTTTATGTGAATCCCAACGCGATCAATGGTGTTTTTTTTTTTTTTTGAGAAACAGCTCTTGGGCATAGATTACAAACTGCCCTTGAGCAGTTCAAATTTTTTATTTTTTTAATATTTATTAAGACAGTTTTAAAATCATTATTTTCAATGATTTAGAAGTTTTTCACTATTTTATTGAAAACAATGGTTTTAAAAATATTTTAATAAATAAAAAAAAATTCAACAAATGTAAAATTTGGTCTTCAACCACATTTTAATATTGAGATCACATCTAACAGTTTGGATTGACTGTTTAGAATTTTATAATTAAAAAACCAATTGATAGCATATTATCCAAAATACACACCATACAAAATTTACATCTTTGGTGGTTGTATCTATAACCATAGTAATAAGATGTGAGGATTATTCAAATGTGAGTCATTGAAGAATCAATCAGCATATTATTCGGTACATTCAAATTATTTCTGAATTATTTGCGAAGTTTACGAATTATATTCGAATTATTTCTTGAGCCAAAAAATTCTAGTATATATATTTCTTTGCTCTCTTGTGAGACTAAAATCTCCAATTCAAACTCAATGCATAATTTCAAATTATTATCCGAATTATTCTCAAATTATAAATTTTTAACTTTGTCAAATCTTTTTCAAATATTAAGTTGCCATTGTACCCATAATTAACTACCAATATTTCCCACTGCATAAATACCAACATAGAGAAGGACTACATTGAAATCACATAAAATCAAATACAAAACTGAGGTGGGGCCTACTATGCCCATTGGCCAGTGCCCAGGGGTGCGTATCCTCTAAGATATCTCATTTTTGCGTGACCCATGTGTCCGGTGTCTATTCGGGGATCCGTAGAGGGGCCAGTATTATTTGAGCGTTGAGATTCGTGCATAATGTATTTGAACGATTGAGATATTCCAAAAAGTCACGCAAAGTTTGAGATATCTTGGAGTATGCGAATTCAGTGCCTAGTGGCCATCTATCACATATTCACATACCACGAAGAGGTTTTACTTCATTGAGATCTGCGTTGCCATTTAATATTTTAATGTATCCACTGTATTCAAAACTGAGGTGGGGCCTACTATGCCTATTGGTTGAGAATTTGAGATCTGCGTTTGCCATTTATTAATTGTATCAACTGTATTCAAAACTCGTTTGATTATTCTAAAATAAAATATGATTTTTTGAAAGTCCCACCAATCGCGCGTTGTAAAACATTGTGAATAGTTCCGAATCAATCACCGTCCAATCTATTTTGACACGAATATTAAAGTTATTCTGTGCATTATACATTGGATCGAATTGGTCCATATTGAAATTGGACGATTTGAATCTAAACTTTAGTGGTTCAGTACTTCAGTGCCCATGCATGTTCTCTGGAATAAAGTTCGTGCAAAACATGCACAACCAGAATAAGATTTTCCTTGCATTGAGCAATTAATTTTTTTTCCAAAAATGAAAAATACGGGGCATAATAAAAGTAAATGCTCCCATCCATTGGCACCAACTACTAATAACAAAAAAAAAAAGACACTATCCAATAGGCATCTCAAGCGTCCTCTTAACTCATAAATGATTTGGAGGTTTGATATTTCTTTTTCTTTTTATTTGAGATACAGGTTTGATTCGGAGGCCTCTAGTTCTAGTGGAGGTCGCAGAATGAAACATTTCTTTGAGGGTTGGTTGTGGCTTTCTTGAGAGTTAAAATATTATTATAAATGTGGATTAAATTAAACCGGATGGTAATTAAATTGCCGTTGTCATATCGCTGTCCAACATCTATCTTCCAGCTCACGGTGAATTTTTTATCACATGGTTGCCTTCATATATATGGCTTTCATGTGCCACTAGATTAGAAGTGCACGCAATCACATGGTTTCCAGCTCAGAGTGAATTTTTTAATCCGGTATTCATTTAGACTATTACAAGAAAAGTCTACTAAAATCTCATTAATTCAATACCACATTCTCCAACTATCCCCATTACAATCTCTTTTCCTCTTGAGCAATTAATAGTTGCAGCTCTCACTCAAAACAAAGATGACAATGATACTCGATGCCTTCCTGTCCAGATTTGGCGAACATGTTCGGCAAATGGTTGAAGAAGAGGTGGGCATGTTGCTAGGCATCCCTGGCGAGGTTGAGAAGCTCAGCGAGACGGTTCGTGACATCCAATGTGTCCTTGCCGATGCCGAGAGGAAGCAGAGCAAGGGAAGTGCCATAGAGCGCTGGCTTTTGCAGCTTAAGGATGTCATGTACGATGCCGATGATGTCATTGACCTCTGTCAGATCAAAGCAAATGAGCGTCTTGCTGCCTCCAGTTCCCGTTCCACATCAAATGCCCGCTATGGCTGCAATTTGCTGTCTTGCTTCCGCAACCCGTTATTTGCGCATAAAATTGGTACCAAAATTAAGGATATCAATTCCAAGTTGGATGAGATTGCTACGAGAAAGACTCATCTGGGTTTAAACGAATCACAAATCTCTTCTGGGCCTTCCAAATCAATTCGCCGAGTGAACTCAATCCTCATGCGCAAGACTGATCCCACAGTTGTGCTAGATGATCTTGTGGGAGAAAAGATTGAAGAAGATACAAATCTATTTGTGAACTGGTTGACTGAAGAAGAGAAGAGTGTGAGAAAAGCCATTGATGTTTTAGCAATTGTGGGGATGGGTGGAATTGGGAAGACCACTCTAGCGAAAAAGATCTTCAATGATCCAAAAATAGGTGAGGAATTCAAGTTAAAAATTTGGGTGTGTGTCTCAAAAGAGGTGAATGTAATAGAATTGTTGAGATGTGTGATTCGAGAAGTAGGAGGTGACCACGGTGCCTGCCAGGAAAGATCGGAGCTGGTGCCTTTAATCGAGAGCCTCGTCCGTGGGAAAAAGTTCCTTCTTATTCTGGATGATGTTTGGCCAAAGAGCCGAGCGGTGTGGGACGGTCTATTGCGTGCTCCCATGAGTGGCGGAGCTCACGGGAGTAAGCTACTTCTCACCACTCGAGATGAAAGAGTGGCGGATGGAATGAGAGCGGCAAAATTACACCGGGTAGGGAAGTTATCTCTTGAAGATGGCTGGTTCCTATTAACAAAGCAGGTAATTAAAATTTATAATTTTGTTTAACCTTGACCTTGCTACTTTTGCCTTAATTAGAAGCTTAGCATTCGTCTAGTTGGTCGTGATTTAAATATTGGGTCTTAGACAAACAATTTTACAGTTGTATAACAAGTGCAAACTTATTTAATTCTATCTAAACAAAACGGAATTTTGTATAAGAAATTACAATTCACCACAATGACACCTGGTAGCACTTGATAAGTAAAATGGAATTTTTTTATAAAGCAATAATAGATATAGCGCCTATGATTTCTCGAACTCCAAATTATTATGTCTGTTCGCGATCGCCAATAGGCATTTTCTATCAATTAATATATATTCTTCAAATATTTGCACTAGGGAACTGTTAGGTGTTAAGATTTTAATTGATAGATTGGAATTCCGGGTAAGTGGAGAGTAAGCTCAACATTAATTAATTTATTAGAATACGGTGCATCACTAGCTAGTGATGAATTGATTGGTGTGTGTACCGGGCATGGCATAATTTTGGGCACCGTGTTTCTCTACCCCCTCCCCCTTCGGAGCCTCCTTGCCGCTGACGTCTCTCTATTTACCAGCAATGAGGTGCTCGACTCTCACGACATCTCATTGCCGCTAGTCGGTCTTGTCACATCATGTAACTACGTTTTCCAATATTTTTTATCAAAAATTTATTTATTTCAAAAAATTTCATACTAAAAATCCAATAAATTAGTTAAACTTGAAGAATAACATCACATTTGGTCATATGTCACATTATGTCGTGATGTGACAGCCCTCCACTATTTTGATCACGCCACATGAAAATAAACTAATTTCAATCTCATGACACGATGTGACCAAATTACAATGTTCTACTTTCATTCCTCCCATACTTCCCATACCCTACATCGGCTACAAACCAACTACTATTGTTCATCACCCTTGACTCAACTACGCATTGTACCACCCAAAAATTGACGCGTTATGCCCATTGAGCTGTGCTCCATGCTCGAGCTGCGTATCGTGCTCTGTTAGCGTATATCATGTTTTTAGCAATTAACAATGCATGCCATAAACCAGGGACCTATACTTGATCACTTTCTGATGCACAATAATATTAGCATTGATAAGTATGTTTACATTTTTCTCATTTTTAATTTTTTAATTTTGTATTTTTTTATTTTATTTTTATAATATATTACTCTTCGGAAGCGCATAAATTATATTTAATTTATATTTCATCATCACCAGTAATCAGTAATGCTATTGATATACATATATATAACAATTAATTAAAGTTCTATGATATGGTACCTATATCGTTTGATTGATAAATATTTTTTTAAAATTCATTATTACATGAGATGCCACCTCTTGTTTGGCAATAGCTCCACTACAATAGTTCTGGAAGCTTTTCAAATTCATAATTTTTAAACATTAATTCAAATTTTTGTAAGTCCATTTCCTGTGAAAATTAATTCAATTTATTTAATATCCGGTTTTAAAGAGAATTAAATAAACTTTGTATCTAAACATTAATTTTTTTTTAATATGTGATTTATTAGAGTTATTTTCTCCTTGTTTGGGTAAAAGTTACTTTCGATTTTTCTTATTAAACAAGTACCTTATATAGTTAATTATACTTTTACATTAGTGGAAGCCTCATCATCTCATTGATTTTTTTATATAATACTATAAATAGTTCATAGGTAAATTATAATATTCCTCCATTACAAAAGATAATATTAGAAAACAGATGGAAAATATATTTCGGTTGCATTGATATGGTTTAACAACAGCGATCCAAAATAATGGCCCAAGCCCAAAACTAACGGAACCAAGTAGATGAAAACAAACACTGAGGATTTCATATATGGGCTACGGGCTAATTGGACACGGATAATTAAATAATTAATGCTGTTAGCGGCCTTTCAGTATCCTTTCAGTATCCTTTTATTGATGAAAACAAACACTGTTAGCGGCCTAATAATGGCCCAAGCCCAAAACTAACCGAACTATGTAGATGAAAACAAACACTGAGGATTTCATATGGGCTACGGGCTAATTGGACATGGATAATTAAATAATTTAATGTTGTAAGCGGCCTTTGAGTATCTTTTGAGATTATAGCCGGTGGTTCTCAAAACCAAATATTGTTAAATTAATTTTATTTACGGAAAAAGCTGAACTTAACATGACATAGAAATAAAAAATACACTGAAGAATTTTATAAATACCAAAACTGGAACTTGTATTTAATCTTTATTTTTCAGACATTATTTTAGAAACTTATTTCTATTTATTCACTACTTGCATATATTTTCTCCAATTATACCAAAACACAAAAATACTAACAAAAATCACATGCCTGAAAATTATTGTGAGAATAATTTAGATTAATAAAAAACATAACTTGTTTTTATTCTCTACTTTTAAGACAATTTTCATAATGTTTTCATACTTATCTATAACTTTCTAATATTTTCTCAAATTAGGCAAACACAAAAAAAGTAAGTTATGAAAAATATAATTTTAAATTTATTTCTGATTTCCGGATATATTTTCATGTTTTTTTATACATTATTATATATTTTGTAACAATTTCTTAACATTATTTCACTAAAGAAAAAAAAATGGCACGCATATATGCCTTATCAAGCTGTGTTTTGTCACTATCTATGTTATGCCCACTACTAGTATTGTGCGGCACCAGCATAGAACGACACATTTAAATTCTTTGATTTATTGACATGAAACTGCACGTGTTCCGAACATATTTGAACACGGCACGCTGAAACGCGACATGACAAATTTGTAATTGTCTAATCGGTACAACTTAATTATAGCATAGCTAAGGAGAGAGCTAGGGCATAAGTTTTCTAGCTTGTGGTCTAAGATCTATCGATGTTCTCACATTCTCGAAATTTGTTACACATTGGAAAGCCCCTCCAACTGCCTCCCCTATGCCAGAGGTTCCATTGGGAGCAGAAGCTGGCCTGGTAGCTAGAAGGGCTTTGGTCTAAGCCAAATTGGAGAACAAAATCAGATTTGAACATGATTCAAACCTAGACACTGTGTAAATAAAAATATGAGAGCTGCAATCCCTTATGTTTTTATTACAGCTAACATGAGCAGTTTAGTAGGTCAAAATAATTACATTTTGTTTCATGTGCTAACTTCACTATTGGTTTTGTTTATATAGTGTGTGAAGATTCGAAATTAATTAAGTTATCCAAAATTAGTCAGTAATGAAATCGCAAATAATTTGGTTGCACTGCTTTCCAATTATTGAGTACAAAACGAAATCGGCCAATAATTTGGTTGCACTTCATTCTATCCTAATTTTTGTTCTCTCTTTTCTTTGAAAATGAGTTTTTGTTATCTCTTAATAAATGTGCTATATTGTTTTTGCTCAATCTCAATATTTTATCATAACCCTAAGATTTATAATTTTTCTACAATTTGAACATCTAAAGTTTCAAAGTCACTTGACATATATATAAAATACAAATGAAAGCATTGACGTTCCTAACTTTTTTCATTTATCTGATAGGTAGTTCAACATGATCAAAAGGAAAGTGAGATTCAAGAATTTAAGGATGTTGGGTTGCAACTAGTTGAAAAGTGTGATGGTTTGCCTCTTGCTATCAAAACCATAGGTGGTGTGCTTTGCACGAAGCGCAAAACCATAGACGAATGGCAAAACGTTCTAAAAAGCAATATGTGGTCCATTGATGGGGAGAAAAGTATCCACCATGCATTTCATTTGAGCTACGAGGACCTTTCACCACCTTTGAAGCAGTGCTTTATCTTTTGCTCCCTCTATCCAGAAGATTTTGAGTTTAATAAAACAGATTTAATCTATCAGTGGTTAGCAGAAGGTTTTTTGCAAGACAAGGTAGATTTCTGGGAGTTGGGAAATGACTACTATTCAGAGTTACTGGTACGAAATCTTTTGGAAGCCACTGACCAAACCTATGATCAAGAAGAATGCAAAATGCATGATCTATTGTGGTCATTTGCCCGTCAATTAGGAAAAGATGAAAACTGTGTATTAAGGGAGGGACGAGTTTTATGCAAGCCTGAGGGTTCACTGAAAGTACGGCGGTTATCTATAGAAGGAAATAAGGTGAATACTGAATTAATTAAAAAAGAAAATGGGTTGAGAATATTATTTCTTCGTGATAAACCTGAAATTGCACTAGATTATTTGTGTGAAGCCTTTTCAAACCTCCGCATCTTAGACCTCAGTGACTCCAATTTCTCAAGCCTACCAAATTCTTTGTGTGACCTCGTGCATCTGAGATACTTGGATGTCCAAGGTTCAAATATAGAAAATCTTCCAAATTCCATTGGAAATCTCAAATATCTAGTATATTTGTGTCTTTTTAGGTGTGAAAGTTTGTCCGATGTCCCTAGTAGTATCATAAATCTACAAAAACTGAAATATCTCAATACTAAGAATTCAGGAGTCAGGGGAATCCCAGTAAGCCTAAATAAACTAGACAACCTTGTTCACCTAATAGGATTCAAGCCAGACAAAAATAGTATGGAAGGATATAGTAGCCTAGACAGCATAGAATCTCTATCACAACTAATTGTTCTCAAAATATATAGTTTAGAGAAAGTATCGGACAAGAGCATAGCAAAAATGGCAAACCTTCAGAATAAAGATAGTTTACAAGATCTAAAATTAGTTTACGAAACATTGAACCCAGAAGAACAACTTGCCCAAAGTAATGAAAAGAAGATGACCACTGAGGATGTTCTAAATGAGCTCTGTCCTCCCCGTTCTCTAGAAGGTCTTGAAATTGTATCTTACTTTGGCAGCCACCTTCCTAATTGGCTAAATTTGAGTTCAGACCTTCCAAATTTGAGATATCTTAATATCGAAAATTGTGCATGCTTTGAAGAGCTTGCATTGTTAGGCCAACTTCCCAATTTGGATTTTCTTCGTATAGAAGGTGCATATTCAGTGGTGAGAGTGGGAGAAGAGTTCTTGTGGGGAGGTATCCAAAACAGTGATACGATAATAACAAGTTGTCCTGCCAAGTTCGCATTTCCCAGATTGAGGAATCTAATCTTTAAAGGGATGCCCAATTGGAAAGAGTGGGAGTGGAATAAGGGACAGATAGCCATGTCCAAGCTGAAAATATTATATATTAGAGATTGTCCCCAGTTGAGATCTCTTCCGGAAGGTCTTTTGCATCATGCTACTTCCTTGGAGAACCTAAAGATTGAAGGTGCAAATAAAATGATTACCGTAGAGAACCTCCCATCAATCAAGGATATTCGTGTTTTAAGTAACCCAAATTTGGAGAGGATTTCAAATTTGCCCAGCATCTCATGTATTGGAATTGAAGAATGCCCAAATCTTAAAGCTGTGGAGAACCTAACAGCTTTAGTGACGATGGAATTAGCTGATTTTGAAATGGAAACCCTACCAGATTACTTGAGGACAACAATGCCACAGAAGTTAAAAATCTATTGTAGTGAGGAGTTGGTGGTGAAGATTGGAAGCCAAGGAGAAAGTGGTTCTGAGTGGAACAAATTCAAGCACATTCCCAAGGTGACTATCTACTCATCTGGAGAATCTTTCTATGCTATTTACCAGAAAACACCATTCAGTTTCACCACCAATGTAAGAACAATGTCAGAAAGTGGATCTGAGTAGAAGCTTCCTCTTTCCATTACTCTTCTTGTTCAGGTATAGTAATCACTTCACTTGGTCTAAATAGCTTTATTTTAATTATCATATTTTTTTTTTCAAGTTGTGCTTTGCTTGATAAATGCACCGTAGTCTTTTACTATCCCATGAAGTATAGAATTTACAATTTGGATTGGTCTGGTAAATCAGTTTGTACTACTAAAATGTGACAATTGTACTGTCAACTCCACAACTTCCATACAATTTAATTTGTTACTAGATTCCCCTTATCTATAAATTTTTGCATTCTGATGAGTCATTATTTTATCTGTCATTGAAGAAATTTTCTTAAGAGTTAAAATTAGAAACCTCTTTAGAGGGGACGGACAGGTTTAGTGGGCACATATTGAAATTTCACTACCTATTTAATTATCTTACAAGTACAAAAATAACCTATGCATATGAATTAGTACCATACCAACACGATCCTGAAGTGAACTTAGTTTTTGAATAGCTTATTCTTCTCTGATTTTTTGACCCCCTTGTTTTCTTTCTCATGCTTCCTGATTTGAACTAGGGTTTTAATTTACTATAAAAGGAGTGGAAACTATTTTGGATTTGCTATCTCAAATATATAGCACCATATCTCAATTATCTAGTTCATAACATTAATAAATTTTGTAATCATGCATTCTGGTTTATAATTAACCAACCAATGAATGTTCAATAAAAAAAATTGAGAGAGAGGTTTTTCTAACACTATAATTGACATTTTTTTTCAATTTAAATCCATGCAAAACTAACATAACACGGGTT
This sequence comes from Carex scoparia, assembly GCA_024447655.1. Classification (NCBI taxonomy): domain Eukaryota; kingdom Viridiplantae; phylum Streptophyta; class Magnoliopsida; order Poales; family Cyperaceae; genus Carex; species Carex scoparia. The sequence goes on along the minus strand of JAJHPE010000016.1, from coordinate 8,487,699 downwards.
GCTTTGTATTACATTGATGAGGGTGTAGAGATAGTGCTTGAATTGTACAGATTTTATGTTCTTCACATCTTTGAATTTTATAGAATTTTAGTTTAAAATTCAACATATATATAACTAGTAAATTTAGGTATTGAGAGGTACACAAGATGTAACAATGTTATTACCACAATTTATTTATAATATTCATGTTTTGCATTAATAAGATATGTCCTTTAAATTGGGATTGTCTAGAGCTATTTAATGCAGGTATCAAGTTTCATCAAACAAATAGATATATAGAACGAAGAAAGAACATAAAGGATTAATTTTGGAGACATGCCAACAATCCTTAATAAGTTTGTGGATTTGATGCACAATATATTAATGTCTTGATACATACTAAAATGCTAATTTCTATTTTCTGTCTGTGCTTTGTTAGATTTAGCAACTAAAGGAGTCGAATGTTGAGATCTGCAAAAAGAGCACTTTTGAGGGTAAAATAAACTACTTGAAGGAGATTTCTGCAAAAGGATGTTTTTTATTTGATTTTTTATCTACTTTGGTTTGCCCGTTGTTTTGTTGTCATATTTTTTGGGTTGTATTTTCCCATTACTTCTTTTACTTTCTGTTTGTTTATGTAATAAAAAAGATATTTATTCTGACGAGACTGGATGATTTCCGGACAAACAAAATCATTCATCTTTTAAAATAGCACGGTTTGTTCTTTTTTTGTTTTTTGTTTTAATTAAAATGAGTCTGTTTTAATGTTTTGTAAACTTAATATATAATTCTCAAAATTATAATATATATATATATATATATATATAATTCAGTACAGCAGGAGGAGTCTTCCTATGCGCAACGCTGATGTTGCAGAGATGAGATGACTTCGAAATGGGGAATGCAATTGTCAAATTGGTAATTTCTCATACTGTACCGATTTCAATTTATAAGGCCACTTTCCAAATGCAATGGTTAGTTTCTCTTCCTATAGAATTATAGCCTTTTTTGGGGCATATATAGATGAGGTTATATATATACATATTGAGTTTTGCTGGATAGGATAATAACTGACTGGACTCAGTTGTTAGTTCATGAACAAACCAGCTAAGTATTACAATCCTTATTTGTAAAAATTATGAGAGGCATTAATTAAACTAGATTGGCTAAGTTTCCATTTTCATGTTATTAATTAATGTTTGCTAAATTGTAGCTTAGTCTCCAAACTTTTATGCCTTGGAAAGAGGATCAGTGCTGAAGATGGAGAGGAGAGCAAGCAGAAATCACAGGTACCAACATTTTTGTTATGGTCAGAGCACAAAACACTTGACAGAACTGTGGAGGGGTATACTGAACCAACATTCTCATTTACAACCACATCTAAAATGGTTAGTTGGACCTGCCCTGTCTTTGATTCTCCATGGTTCTCTGGTTGGCATGCTCTCTTGCCATATACTCATAAACAATGGAAAATAACTGTCAGTACCCTTCTAAACTCGTTCCAATTAGTTCACCATAACAAAGTTGAGACAATGCTTGGTAGTTGGTACTGAACATGCCCAGACTATCATTCAAGAGTATTTGCATGCTCCTCTGGATCCAAATATACCTGACTGTTAGTATTTACTTATGCAACAGATGGGCTTTTCACTCTAAAGAGAAGGTACCGACTCCTTGTTCAATCAAACCCTGTACCAGTCTCAGCCACCCAAGGGTTGGACACCTCCTTTTGGAGAGTGATCTGGCATACACCCCCTGTTACCCCACAGGTTCAAATTTCTATTTGGAAGGCAATTCAAGGCGCTATACCAGCATGTCAGGTTTTGCACCGACGCATGCCTCTAATCGCTGCTCTGTTCGTTATGCGTATCTGACCCTGAAACTGTTTCACATCTTCTGTTCCATTGCCCCCATGCTCGTCCTATGTGGTTTCAGTCACCTCTCGGTATCCAAACTGATTCGTTACCGGGTTCGGAGTTCTGCCAGCTACTTCAATCTCTTTGGCAGCATCTTGACAAGCCACAAATAGCATTCACAATGATTATATCGTGGTAGATTTGGCAATCGAGATGATCTAAACTATTCTCAGGTACAGATTTATCCCCGAGTCACACTTTACATGAGGTTTCTGTGCTATCTGACATTATTCAGTGTTCTAGCTATGTGCAAAATCTCAACATATCCTCTGCCCAGTCCAGGCCTGTTTCACAACCTCAACTTGATAGTTTCTGCTGTTGGGTTGATGCCTTGATGGTACCAATTATATTCTGTTTGATAATGGTATGCTGATACAGTATGGGGAGAAGGATTTTCTCAGCTGCATTCATCATATCACATGGAGGGACTGAGTTTACTGCAAGGAATGCGTGCAGTTCAATCCAGAGGCATTGAGCAGTGCAAATTTTACTCTGATTCAGAGGTACTGGTACAATTTCTAACAAATTTGCAGGCCCCAGTATGTGTTCAGTGGCAGGAATATTCTGAAACTATGCAAAATATTTCATAGTTTCAGAATATATTTTTTTTTACTGAAAGTACTGTACACATTGCTTGTTGCAAAACATCATGTATACTGTGAAGCAATTTATTGGAATTCTAGTTATAAACAACAGTAAACAAGACATGTGCTATTGAATTTGTCCTCTAGATACCATTGCATGTTTATTTGCAGTGTTTCTGTGTGAAAACCTGTATTTGAAGTCTTAAATTAACTAAATCTGAGACAATATATGTTTTTATTTTCTTTCTGATTAAATTTTTTTGTTTTCCTAAATGAATAGGCCAATAAACAGTGAAGTGAAACAAAGAAAGGTTGTGAATCAAAGACAAAGAACTAGTCGACCAAATGAAAGCACTCGTCCTAAGAAAGTACTAATAAATTTTGCAGTTTCATCACTGCAAAACTTCTCCTTTCTTTTAAATTAGATAAATTTTTGCAGTTTCATCCAAAGGTAAAAGGATTGTTGTACCAGACAATTGCTTCTGTACATCTCTGAGTAATCTTGGTAATATAGTTAGATATAATAATAAATGAAAACCACAAAATTAATGCTGAAATGACCAATTATGAAACATTATACATATTTTTTTTTATTTTTCTTAATAAAGGGTAAAATTGGTACTTATAAATTTTAAATGAGTTTTAAAAGAAAAGATAATAAAACGTAATTGCCATTTTGCTAAATTTTAATTGAGTTTTAAGTTTCAAAGTTTTTAAGGGGTATACATGAAATTTCCCCTTAAAAGTAATTGTCAGTTTGCTAAATGTTAGTTTTTGTTTGTTATGTTCTCTTATAGCTTGGTGATGGAGAAGAAGAGGCTCAAACTGACACAAATAAGAACATGCTGACTATTTTTGAAATATTGAGATGGAAAAAGAGTGCAAGATTAGAAAATTTGATGTTGAACATAAACTCATTCGCACAATCAATAGAGAATATTTTCACCTTGTCTTTTCTGGTGAAGGATGGCCGAGATGAAATTTTGTTCAAGAAATGTAGTCACCATTTAGTCTATAAATGCTTAAATTTCTTTCAATTATTTTTCACATTAGAATGTTTATTTGTTTTTGAGTTCAATTGTAGCTTATGTTGTTATTAATATCACATTAAACCCTATAAAACAGTAAACTGGGCCGTGAATATGTTAAAAAAATAATTTGATTGGTTGTACTGAGCACTGTTATATGATGTGGGTACTTCTAATTTGTTTTATTTTTTAGATTTTATGTGATGTACACTTTGTTTTTGATATTAAATAGAGGTAGGTATATATCCTTTTGAAATTCATCGAGTCTAGTAGTTAAATATATTATATGTTAATAATTGACTATTCTTTATTTATATTGTTTGTACTAAAGTGATACCTCTTTATTTTGCCTAAATTACGACCCTGATTTGTACCAAAACCTGTGCTTTAAAGCCTACAAATATGGACATTTTTACTTAGTTATCATTAGAATGTGGTACTGCTGTGTTTTGTTTGTCGTTTTGCAGGAAACAGGCGAAATTCTGGGCCTGACACCTATCCATACGGCCCGTACAGGTGTCCATATGGCCCGTACAAAATCAGCCCAAAACCACATAAGGTTCCATGTTAGAGGCAACAATTCTCCAAGGCAAAACACAAGTATACGGTCCGTATAGGATTTTCATACGGACCGTACAAGCTATTTCGGAAACTCAGGCTGGAATTGGAAACAGAGACAGCTGGGGGGACTGAAAAGAAAGGCTTTCAATACGCGATTTGGGGCATTAAGGCAGATCATTCCAGATCAGAAGGGATCTTTTGACTCATTCTTGGTGCTGGGGAGACAAGGAAGAACTTGGAGAAGAAGAAGAAGAAGTCCTACAACGGATTCTTCGATTTCTTCTATAGTTTTGCCATGAACTCTTTTATTACTACTGTTTTGTGTTATTTTGAGAACATGAGTAGCTAAATTTACTGTTTCTAGGGTTAAGATGTAGTTGACGTTTGGTTTTACTTGTATGCTACTTGATTATGTGTTGAATGGTTAGTTTTCATCTTGTTGTGTAGTATTTTAATTGCTTGGTTTTTGCTTGCTTGAGTTTGATTAGTCATCCCATTAGATGAATGCGCACGTCTAATTGTTAGGAACCAAGTCTATGATACTTAATCCAACTGAACCAAGTATATGAGGTAGATCTACGGATCAAGGAGTACTGAAAGGGAAACTTTCCTCGAGGCGAAAGTCCTTGGATACCTTTAGTAAACCAACAAGTGACTTAGATAACTTAGTCCAAAATTATGAAAGTTGAGGGTTAACGCATCTAAGAGGGGAGTAGTTGAGTCCGGTAAATCGGGTTCTAAGCCAAAATTGCGAACGCTGAGGTGAGAAACTTAGACCTGGTCGATGGAAACCCTAGGCAAAAGCACCAACACAGAAACAGTGGCTACAGTATTCACTCGGGGCCTATACGAACCGTATGGTATTCTACACGGGCCGTATACCCTGGGGCCAGGCAGATACGAAATCTGACACCCTGGAAACCCTTTTTATAATCTGAAAAACAACTTTTAATCTTGTTTTAATTGTTTTAATATTGTTATTGATCAGTAGTTTAATATAAACAACCACCAATTCAACCTTTCTTCACTTCTAGAAATTTAGTAAATTTAAGTAGAGTCCGGTCATTTTATTCCGTCCCTGTGGATACGACACCCGACTATACTAACGGTAGGGCTGTGCACTTGCAGTCTTAACCAAAGGTAGAACTCGAGTTTTAAAAGGTACAGCTCGCTGTACTGAAACTTGGGAGTGCATTTCTGGTGCGAACATAAAGCATATAATTTTTAAAACTTATTTCTTAAATTTTTTTTTTTGGAAAAAACATGTATATGTACAAATATAACTAGTATTAAATTATAATAGAGTAAGTTTATTGTGAAAAAATTATTGTGACATAAATACAACAGAAAATTATAGAATTGAATCATATTTTTTATGTGAATATAAATTTCCTCTTTCATTTTTAAGACATTATATTATTTTTCAAAACAACTTTCAATATACAAATTTCTATCAGAGTTGAAGAGATTTTCATCAAAACTAAAATTTTCATAAAACCCAAGTTTTTTTTTGAGAGTCTTCTATGGACATAAGGACCTATTTGTAAAATGAACATATTTTTATTTTCAAAGTTCAAACAGTCGATCCAAACCGTTCATCTTGTTCTCCATATTAATATATGCTGGGAGAACAAATTTTACATTTTTCTGAATTGTTTTACTATTTATTAAGATGGGTACAAAAAATATCAAATTCAGACCATTGAATTTTGTATCCATCTTAATAAATAGTAAAAAAATTCAGAAAAATATAAAATTTGGTCTCCAAGCATATATTAATATGAAGAACAAGATGAACGGTTCGGATTGACTGTTTGAAGTTTGAAAATAAAAATATGTTCATTTTACAAATAGGTCCTTTTGTCCATAGAAGTCGTTGCCTTTGTTTTTTAAGAGAGTGTCTTCTATGGACATAAGGACCTATTTGTAAAATGAAGATATTTTTATTTTCAAAGTTCAAACAGTAGATCCGAACCGTTCATCTTGTTCTCCAAATTAATATGTGCTTGGAGACCAAATTTTACATTTTTTCGAATTTTTTTACTATTTATTAATATGGGTACAAAAAATACCAAATTTAGATCATTGAATTTTACTATTTATTTTGGGAAGTCTACCAGTAATAGATTCCCTTAGGCACATCAATTATATATGTGATAAATCTACATATTACTGCTATAACAGAAAAATTATCAGTACCAGGACTTCTGGTACGGTAATTTTTCTCATTTCTGTCTCTAGAGGGTCCAATACCGGCTTCATCCATTCTGTTTCTTCTCCCTTTCTCTTTTTCATACACAATTCTCCCTCTTGAATCTCATAGAAGTTCCTAGTTAAGCCTCAATAATCTTGTCTGTGATTAATATTATACTGAGGGCATGGAGGCCCGTTCCTCTCGTGATTAATTTGTCATGACAATTGATATACAGATGAAATTTGAGGAAATCACTGATTTGCTCAGAAGTTATTCGATGAAATGTCTGAAAGAAACTTTGTAGTGTGGGATTTAATTTTTACCGGTCTTGTCATGGGAAAATCTGGTTTGAGGTCTTTGTCAAATCTAACCAAATGACTTCGCTGTCAGATTTATTGTAAAAGTGCAGTAGATAAGCATGGGTTGTAGCTTCTTCCCCATAAATCTAGTAATTGTTTGGATGATAAATGATTATCAATTCATTAAGGGATTGACAATTGAAGGCAATTTGTTTATAAATCATATATAATAAATTCATTAAGGGACCAAGTATTTGTCTTATATTTCATTAAAACAAAGTATTTCACTTTGTTAGAGATAGAGTAGGTGATGTATAGCATTTACCTTTGGACTATTTTGACCAAAGTCAAAGGCAGTTAGAGAAGATGTTATAGACTGGTCAAAGGCAGTTAGATAGGTTGTTGCACATCACCTTCACCTACTGTATCTCTAACACGGTTACATATAAATAATGACTGATTATTTGTGTACAGGTTGGAGTGCTGTACTGGCATGTGCCGCTTAAAATAGATGGTCCCTTCCTTCATACTGTACCGATTTCAATTTATAAGGCCACTTTCCAAATGCAATGGTTAGTTTCTCTTCCTTTGGAATTATAGCTTTTTTGAGGGCATATATAGATGAGGCTTTATATATATATTGAGTTTTTTGGATAGGATAATAACTGACTGGACTCAGTTGTTAGTTCACGAACAAACCAGCTAATTATTACAATACTTATTTCTAAGTTATGAGAGGCATTAATTAACTAGATTGGTTAAGTTCTCATTTTTATGTTATTAATTCCTGTTTGCTAAATTATAACTTAATCTCCAAACTTGTACACCTTGGAAAGAGGATCAGTGCTGAAGATGGAGAGGAGAGCAAGCAGAAATCACAGGTACCAACATTTTTGTTACGGTCAAAGCACAAAACACCTGACAAAACTATGGAGGGGTATACTGAATTAACCTTCTCATTTACAACTGCATCTAAAATGATTAATTGGAAACGGGAAGGCGTTCCTGCCACATACTCATCAACTAAGTCAAATGATTGTCAGTACCCTTCTAAACTCGTCCCACTTAGGTTTTGACCATAACAAACTTGAGACAATACTTGGTACCGAACATCCCCAGACTAACATTCAAGAGTATTTGCATGCTCCTCTGGATCCGAATATACCTAAAGGTTGGTATTTACTTATGAAACAGATGGGCTTTTCACTCTAAAAAGAGGGTGCCGACTATTAGATGTAAGCTTGTTGAGGTTTGGAGGCTGGCATGAATTTGGGACGTTTTGATTTGGTTTCATTTATAGTATATTTTGGGTAGTATGTTAAGAAATCTTTTGTTTATTGCTTTTGTAAAGATGTGGGAAATAAGAAGCCACGTCTATTTTATTCCTTATTGTTTTAGGTAGTATTTTTATTTTCCATATTTTGAATGTAATTCAAGAATAAAAGCAATGAGAAAAATCAGAAAACGGTGCGGCTCTTTTGCACCACAAAACTCTTCTTCTCTATTTCTCTAAAACACATAATTATCTCCGAAATCCAACATTTGGTATCGAGCATAACCATGGGCGATGATAATGCAAAGGCGACGGCAGCAGCAGCGGCTGCAGCAAGTAATGGACCAAGGATAGTAGTCAAGGGAGGAGGAGTCCCAGTTCAATACCCAATGTTAAACGACACGAACTATGGGTTGTGGGCAGTGAAGATGAAAATTTTGCTGCGTGCATTGGGAGTATGGGATGCAGTAGAGTGCGAAGGTGAAGTCGACAAGGAAAAGGATCAAGGTGCCATCGCGGCAATATCTCAAGCAATTCCTGATGCGACGATCATGGCGATTGCAGAGAAAGAAACAGCTAGAGAAGTCGGCAGGTAATCAAGCAGATGGCAGTTGGAGAGGACCGTGTCGAAAGGCAAGGGCACAGGTAGTAAAGAGACAATTCGACCGATTGGTGATGTCGATTCATCAAGTTTGGTTGAATTCTCACAACTGTTAGTAAGCCTGGTTGGTGAATTGCGCTCTTTAGGGGTGGATTTGAAAGAGAGTAGCGTAGTTGAAAAACTTTTTAGTGCTGTGCCGGATAGGTTTCTCGCCTATTATTAGCACTATTGAACAGTGGGGTGACTTGGCTACCATGACAGTGGCTGAAGCAATTGGTAGATTGAGAGTTTTTGAAGAAAGTTTGAAGGGTAGAAAGCAGCACAAAGAGGCAGAAGAAGAGAAGTTGCTTCTTACTCGTGCACGGTGGGAGGCCCCGAACTTGAAGGAGAAGACAGGAGGAGAAAACTCGAAGGTCAAGGTGGCAGTCAAGAAAGAAAGCAGAAAAAGAGGTTTGATAAATCCAAAATAAAATGTTTCAATTGTGGCATTTATGGGCATTTTGCATCTGAGTGTCGAAAACTAAAGAATGAAAGGGCATTTGTGGCAGAAAAGGAAGATAATGAAGAACCAGTGCTACTAATGCATGAAGTGGTTGTTGGCACAAAAGGAAAAGGTGCTGAGATTGATGTTGCAAAACTGAATCTGGGTGAAGATGTGAGTCGAAGAAGCATACTTGGTATTTAGATTCTGGAGCAAGCAATCATATGACAGGTAATCTTGCTTGGTTCTCGAGATCTAGATTCAAGTACATGTGGTGCAGTGAAGTTAGGAGATGGACATTTGGTACACATTGGAGGAAAGGGGACAGTGTTGATTAAAGGAAGAAGTGGTGAACATAAGGCACTAACTGATGTGTATTACATTCCCAAATTGTCAAGCAACATCATTAGCCTTGGCCAATTAGAAGAGAAAGGGTGTAAGGTTGAGATGTGGTTAGGTGAACTCACTGTTTTTGATACGAAGGCAAGTTGTTAATAAAGGTGAGAAGAACTGAAAATCGGTTGTATGTGCTAAAGTTGGAGATTGCTCAACCTGTTTGTATGTCGGCAAGTACTAATTCCAAGGCATGGAGGTGGCATGCTCGATTTGGGCATTTGAACTTTCAAGCTTTAAGAAGGATGAGACAGGAGGGATTAGTGGAAGGGCTACCTTACATTGACCATGTAGAGCAAGTCTGTGATGGTTGTCTAGTTGGCAAACAAAGAAGGGCATCATTTCCACACAAAGCGCAGTTTAGAGCAAGTGAGACTCTGGAATTGGTGCATGGTGACCTCTGTGGACCAATAAAGCCTTCAACACCTGCAGGCAATAGGTACTTCTTGCTCTTAGTTGATGATTTCAGCAGATTCATGTGGATAGCTTTACTGTCTAGCAAAGAAAAGGCATTCACAGCTTTTAAGGCAATAAAGGTGATAGCTGAAGTTGAACAATGTAAGAAACTGAAGGTTTTAAGAACTGATAGAGGTGGAGAGTTCAAATCAGTTGAGTTTGAAGATTTTTGTACAGAAAATGGCATTAAAAGACACATGACTGCTCCCTATTCTCCTCAGCAAAATGGAGTAGTAGAGAGGAGGAATCAAACTGTTATGGGTATGGCAAGAAGTATGATGAAAACAATGAAGGTGCCAACTGAGTTTTGGGGTGAAGCTGTTACAACGCAAGAGTATATATCCTGAATAGATCTCAAACCAAGAGTGTTGAAGGGATGACTCCTTATGAAGCATGGTACAAGCACAAGCCATCTGTGCATCATCTGAGAACTTTTGGCTGTCTTGTTCATGTTAAGGTGACAGGAGGACAGGTGAAGAAGTTGGATGATAGAAGCATTGAGATGGTGCTCTTTGGTTATGAGAAGGGTTCTAAAGCTTATAGAGTATACAATCCTGTTACAAGGAAGGTGGTGGTAACAAGAGATGTTGTTTTTGAGGAAGACAAACCTGGTCCTTGGCCCTTTAACAGTGAACAGGTGAGTAAGGAGAATGAAGCAAGCCAAATGATATCCTTTCAATTGCAGGATGAAAGGGTCATAGTCAATGAGAGCAATGGTGGAACCTCTGAACTTGGCATGCAGCCCACTAATGAGGATGATGGAGATAACATTGAAGGTTTGGATGATAACAGAAGTCACCAGCAGACTCCGGTCAGACTGCGCAGTATTGCTGAAATTTATGAAGAGGCGAGCCATCGGTTTCTTGGGTGTATGTTTGATAGGAGTAGAAGAGCCAACATGTTTCGATGAAGCTAGCAAGGAAGAGAGTTGGAGACAAGCTATGAAAGAAGAGATTGACTCAATCAACTCTAATCATACATGGAGTCTTGAGGAACCAGTAAAGGGCAAAAAGGTCATTGGGCTCAAATGGGTGTATAAGCTCAAGAAGGATTCAGAAGGCAAAATCGTGAAACACAAGGCACGTTTGGTTGCAAAGGGGTATGTGCAGCAGCAAGGTATCGATTTTGATGAAGTTTTTGCACCTGTAGCAAGACTTGAAACAATTAGGTTGATCATTGCTTTGGCTGTGCAAGAAGGTTGGTTACTACATCACATGGATGTCAAATCGGCATTTTTGAATGGTGATTTGAAGGAAGAGGTTTATGTAACTCAGCCACCAGGTTTTGAGGAGAAGGGAAGTGAGAATAAGGTGTTGAAATTGCATAAGGCACTTTATGGTCTAAGACAAGCTCCTCGGGCTTGGAATTTCAAGCTAGACAAAACATTGAGTTCTCTTGGTTTTGCAAGAAGCAAGGTGGAACATGCTGTGTACAAGAGAAAGCAAGGTGTCAATTGTATTATTTTGGGCGTATATGTTGATGATCTCATCATCACAGGGACAAGTGAGCAAGAAATTGAAAATTTTAAGTCACAGATGAAAGAAATTTTCAGAATGAGTGATTTGGGGCTGTTGAGTTATTATCTTGGTATTGAAGTCAAACAGGAGAAGGGTGAAGTCATGTTAAGTCAAGAAGGCTTTGCACATAAGATTCTAAAGGAGTGTGGTATGTCAGATTGCAATTTGACAAAAACTCCTATGGAAACTCGGCTCGAGCTAAAGAAGAATAGTGCTTCGAGTTAGTTGATCAAAACAGGTATAGGAGTATTGTGGGAAGTTTGAGATACTTGTTGCACACAAGACCTGATTTGGCCTATTCTGTAGGGATTGTTAGTCGTTTTATGGAGTCTCCAAGATCAGAACACATGGCAGCTGTTAAGCAAATTTTGAGGTACATTAAAGGTAGTGCAAGTCTGGGTTGTGTGTATAAAAGATCTCTTGACAGTGAGTTATACTTAACTGGTTTCTCGGACAGTGACTTGGCAGGAGATTTGGATGATAGAAAGAGTACCACTTGGTGTCATGTTTTTCTTAGGAAATAATCTCATCAGTTGGTTTTCTAGAAAGCAAAAGGTTGTTGCTCTATCTTCTTGTGAAGCTGAATATATAGCAGCTGCTTCAGGTGCTTGTCAAGGTGTGTGGCTTGAGGCTCTTCGTTCGATTTGCTTTGAGTCATAATTTGAAGAGGTTCAAGCTCAAGGTAGACAATCAGTCAGCAATTTCTTTGAGCAAGAATCCAGTATACCATGATCGAAGCAAGCACATTGATACGAGATTTCATTATCTCGGAGAAAATGTTGAAAATGGCAGGATTGAAGTTGAACATGTGGGAACTCATGACCAATTGGCGGACATTCGACAAAGCCTTTGGGACGAGTTAGATTCTATGAGCTGTGTGACAAGATTGGTTTACAGGATGTGAGAAAGTGTGCAACAAGCTTAGGGAAGTGAATATTAGATGTAAGCTTGTTGAGGTTTGGAGGCTGGCATGAATTTGGGACGTTTTGATTTGGTTTCATTTATAGTATATTTTGGGTAGTATGTTAAGAAATCTTTTGTTTATTGCTTTTGTAAAGATGTGGGAAATAAGAAGCCACGTCTATTTTATTCCTTATTGTTTTAGGTAGTATTTTTATTTTCCATATTTTGAATGTAATTCAAGAATAAAAGCAATGAGAAAAATCAGAAAACGGTGCGGCTCTTTTGCACCACAAAACTCTTCTTCTCTATTTCTCTAAAACACATAATTATCTCTGAAATCCAACACCGACTCCTAGTTCAATCAAACTCTGTACCTGTCTCAGCGACCCAAGGGTTGGACCGCTCCTTTTGGAGAGTGATCTGGCATACTCCCCTTGTTACCCAACGGGTTCAAATTTTTATTTGGAAGACAATTGAAGGCACTATACCAGCTTGTCAGGTCTTGCACCGACGCATGCCTAAAATCGTTGCTCTATGTCCATTATGTGGATCTGACCCTGAAACTGTTTCACATCTTTTGTTCTATTACCCCCATTCTCGTGCTATGTGGTTTCAGTCACCTCTCGGTATCTGAACTGATTCTTTACCGGGTTCGGAGTTGTGTCAGCTACTTCAATACCTTTGGTGGCAGCTTGACAAGCTGCAAATAGCATTCACAATGATTATATTGTGGCAGATTTGGCAATCGAGATGATTGAAACTTCTCAGGTACAGATTTATCCCCGAGTCACACTTTACATTAGGTTTCTGTGCTATCTGACATTATTCAGTGTTCTAACTATGCACAAAATCTCAACATATCCTCTGCCCGGTCCAGACCTGTTTCACAACCTCAACTTGATGGTTTCTGCTGTTGGGTTGATGGTTCATTTAAAGACCTATTCTACTAGACTGTAACCAGAAATACAACAGTATCATCATTTGAACCTATTCTAGTAGACTATAACCAGAAACCAGACAAGCGGACCCACAATTCAGTAGAGGTTCATCCAACCGTCTTGTAAATTGATCGAAAAAGTTTCTATTCCCTCCCATTCTCTCTTTCTATCCCTCTCAAAATTTAAACTACGAAAATCCGGCTTTGGCACTCCCTCAATCCCATCCTCTTTCTACAAAAGCCTCAAATTTCGCAAACATTTACTTCTAATATCTCTCGATCAGTCTTTCCAATAATGAGCGCAGCGAAGAGAGGGATGAATAGAGAAGAGAAAGAGAGTTCGGATCTCACTCTATCGCGATGAAGAAATTGATAAATGGAATCTTTCTTGCTCTTTTTATTCCCCTTTTCTTTATGTTAGGGTTTTGAGAAGAAGAAGGAGAGGGTAGAAGCAAGAGACAAATCTTTATGAGAAAGCTTAATTGTATTTTTTGAACTTCATTCTTACAAAGTACAAATAAAATAATTTATAGCAACATAAATCTCTAAAAAAAGAATGCTATAAATGATATGTTCCAAAATACTTCTATACTAAAATACTAAATTCTTCCTCCTTAATATAGCCTACCAAATATAACCTACTATCCTGATAAATATATGATGAGATGAGAGGCATACACAACAATCCTTCACTGGACTTGAAATCTCATCCTAAAACAAAACCCAAAATAAACTCCTAAAGCACATCATCAACTTTAATTTCAACTAAATTAGCATAGCCTGAGGAATTGTCACCTGGTATGCCTTCTGTTTATTCTTGAGCTTGAAACAATCGACCTTGATGTGTCATTTCTTTCTGCAATAGTTGCTAATTAGGTTCTTGTGCTTAGAGCTTGAATAGTTCAATGATGAAGCCAAGTTCTTCCCATTTTGTCTCTACTTGCTTAGTCTTTACGCAAAGAACAAGTGTGCGGAGGAAACACCTAGTGCCTGAATGCTTCTTCCACGATACAAAGACGAATCTAAAAAACCCTCCACAGCAGCAACGGAATAAAAAATCCTGAAATCGTCGATCGTCTGTCGGGGACGGAGATAGGTCTGATACCAATTTGTTAGAGTTTCTTGAGAAGGAGAGGCTAGAAAGGAAGGACTTGAAATCACCGAACACTTTAATTCTACGGAGTTGTGCTTGATGATTTGGGGCTTATAACGGAATCCCATTGGAAGAAACCATTTTTTTTCCCCTTGGTAATAACGGAAATTCTAGTAGTGTTAAACACATACAAGATTTCTGTTTATTGAATCTTGTTCTTTTAATTATTTGAACTACTAAAGTTGAAATTTGTAGAGTAAAACACCGTGTTCTTGTTATTTTATTATTCTTATATATGAATTTCACTGTTTTATCCAAATGTCCTATTTCAGATGAGAAGGATGACATGGTGAAAGCCGATTCAGCAAAATTCCAAACTATTATCACTGAAGTCGAGAGCTTGCGTTAATTCTGTAAAATTCTTCCTACAAAATTGTACTTTCGGATTGATAAGAGTCTCATCCTTTGCCCAAAAAAAGAACGGTTTTGTGAGGTGGAAAAAGTTTATTCCAATAAATTTGGAGAATTTCCCCTACTGTAGCATTCAATAAATCAAGGTGCCAAAATTTACGGGCATTACCCATTAATTATATGTTGATTTATCATTTTCTTTAAATGTTTCACTGTTTTGTAATGCAGTGAAACTTTTAGGGTTAACATGCAGAGAAACTCAATTTCATAGCAGTTTTACTTCTTGATTATAATCCACTACTGGAATCTGAGTTTTTTACATGGGCATGACTAGTTTTTTGCAAGGGGAGGAGGGTCCTTGCAAAAGAAATATCATTTCTGAAATCCTTCGACTTTTTGCAAGGATAAACCCATGCAATTTCTTTGCATGGAAATGTGAAATGTACAACCATGCAAATAAGAGATTTCTTCCCTTGCAAATACATTATGAAAATCAGATATTATAATTAATTCGAACTCCATGCAAAAACTCAACTCCTTGCCCATGCAAATACTTAAGCACATGCTAGATATTGTATTTTATTAAGAGCTCCTTGCAAATACTTAACTCCATGCCCATGCAAATACCTAACTACCAATAATTATAAGTTTCGATCCGATGTGCAATATTTATAACCCTATGATGTTGCTATATTTCGTCACTTGGATGGATGTGCAGATGAACATCAAATTAGATCAAACTCACCAACAATGAAATTAATGGAACACTCTTTGATTTGAACGGTTCCGATCGACCAACAGACGACATTTGTCATTATTCCTTCATCAACTCTCCTAGCAAGAGTTGATGTTCTATGATCATGCATGTTTGATGTAATTCATTCTCACAACATGCATATACAACTATACAATTTAATTTGTCAAAAATATTTAACAATGCAATAAAAATGTTTTAGCATTATATTTTGGTATAAATTTTATCAATATCATTTTAAATCACTGTCATTTAAAAAATAATGTTGGATTAGTTTATTAATTGCTTAAATTTCACTAGTCGCGTGTATCAATTCAAAATATTTTATTCAATTTAATATTGGATTAATTCTTTATTTGTCTAAATTTCATTAATAATGTAAATGACTATATCTTTACGAAATTATTTTATGAATTAACATATTTCAAAAGAGGGAAAAAAAACAATATGCAATTAATAAATATCAAACTCTGCTGACTGTCCGATAAGCGAAGAACGGTCTTGATGTTTTCATCTAAGAGACTGTGGGCAGAGATTCCATATTCTCTGAGTTAACATAATATTTCTGTTTAGATCTGGTCCTATGTGATGCACAAGATCCTTTAGTATTCGTGCACAATGATAATCAGATAGTCCGATATAAACACATATTATGTTACCTTTGAGTCACGAAATCACGTTCTATCTCTCCTCTCTGTGAATAGTTTTTCCTTTTACTTCCCTCCTTCGCTCCCTGCCTCCCTCCCAAAATTTCACCAAAGTTTCTAGGGCTGGTTTTTCCCCGCCTCTCCTTCACTAAATTTTCGCCTAGGTTGGCTTTTTCCCTCCCCTTTTCGGTAAAATTGACTCAAAACCCGATCACTGATGTGGACGCGACGCCGATATGGAGTCTGGACGCCATACGCGCTCGGCCTCTCTCACGTAGTGCTTGGTCCTCGGCAATACGGTGTCCGGGCGCAATACGGCGCTCCGCAATACACCGATACGAGAGAGAGGGCGCAATACGGCGCGGCCTCTCCGGGTAGCCGAGTCCTCCGCCGCCGACCCTCGAAGCAATCTCTCTCCCCCAACATTGCTATATTCGTCGGTAATTCGAAACTCGGATCTCGTAATCATGTCTTATTATAATTTTTCCTGATAGATATTTGTGGGTAAACTGTTGGTGTGAGTAATCGAGCAAATGGATCCCGCATACCGAAATTCGATGGATTCCGAGTTTTGAGCCTTTCCCGTATGATTAGTGAAATTTTTTTGTAAAATAAATCATCTTCTAATTGGCCTTTTCGGGGCAAATTCCAATTTTAGCAAGTATAGTGTTCATTTTTACTACCTGGCTTCTGCGAGATAGTATTTAACCTAAAATAGAATATTTTATGGCTTGATATTTTTCTGCAATTCTAAAGCATGTCAAGCTTGCAATATAACCATTATAATTAAATTCAATATTTTATGCCACTTCCTGTTATTTCAAGCAAATTGGATATGGTAATTTCATCCGGGTATTTAAAATTCTAATATGGAGATTTAGAGATAATGTGTAAATAGGTGTTTATATGTGTCATTTTGTCGGGCATCACCAATTTTAATAGCTGTCGACTCAAAACTAACTCAAGACATTGGGTCCCAATTGTCAGCAACAACGATGTTTTTTTTCCCCACTAATAGCTGTCTCCCTTTAGCTTTCACTATTCAACGCCCGATCTGCCTCGGTCCGCTCTCGGTCGGGTTCGGGGTTTCATCTCCGACTATTTCCTCATCTGCTCAGTAAGCTTTAGTGTTAACCTAATACATAATCAATATTGATTTAATTGATTGAATTAATAGTGTAGATTTGACCAATGAACTGTGCCCCTTTTGAGTAATTTTATGGTTGATGAATTAATTGGGCCTAATGAACTGTGCCCCTTTTGCTTCCTAATTTTTGGGTGAAACATGTTGATGCCATACAGATGGGTCCTTAAGAGTTGGTTAATACATTGTGTTAATATAAGAGAACTTGGTGGTATTGCACCTTGCATTATTTTTATGATGCGGATATTGATGTTGCTGTTAAAGGCAGTGTAAGCAATATATTAATGACTTTTTTTTTTCAAACCATGTACAGACTTATTAAATCATCAAGTTATTCTCTATAATCATCCTTACGCAAAACTTTGGGTAACTGAATTTTCTGCAATTGTTAAAATAGTTAATTGAATAAACTAAAACTGTCGTTTTGGGACAATATGTTGTACACATGCCTATTACTTATTCATTATCCTTTAAATAAAATTTTAAACTATTTTTAGGCATTTATGAAGAGTTTGCAAATGTTTTTGTAAAGGCTGTTCAGAGTATGCAAGTTGACAATGGCCTTCTAGAAGGTACATCTCAGGTATTACTTGTATGCTTTTGTAGATGATTGTCCATACGAGGACTTACAGTCAGCCCCAACATACCTACATGCCTGCAAACTTTCAATATCTACATGTATGTACTTATATAGGTTGAGAAGTTTGTCAATGATGCAACGTCAAAGGTAACTTACTTTTAATGCCAAGCTTTAGCTTAGTTCATTGTTTTATAGAAGCTGTATATTTTTTGTCTTA
The DNA here is from genome assembly GCA_024447655.1 of Carex scoparia. NCBI lineage: Eukaryota > Viridiplantae > Streptophyta > Magnoliopsida > Poales > Cyperaceae > Carex > Carex scoparia. The sequence continues at coordinate 8,469,731 of JAJHPE010000016.1, read as the reverse complement.
ATTGCTTTCTCCTAGTTTAGTTTTTGAACTTTGCAAGTTACAGACAATTGTAAGTATGGTATGCTAAGTTTCTTGCTTCTGCAAATCAGCCTTCTGCAGCCCCAATAAGCCCTTGCTATGCAGTTAAGCCTGATTTAAGTGCTCATTTAAGCATTGACCTCTTGAGGTAGATTAATTATAAGTTTATGATATTACTAATCAATAAAGAGCACAACCATACTTAACAGAAAGGGTAAAATAACAAATCTCATATGTTCTGATCAGGCTATTGTTTTAGGATTGTGGTATTTTTAATCTTTGTATGATTTGACTTTAGGCTACTAAAGAATTATTCACTGATTATGGATTATTCAAAACTAGTGATACTGTTACACCCTCACTTGATATACAAGTATCCAATAATCAACAATACTCTAAACTCTCCAAAATAAACTAACTCATTTCTCATTTGTACTGTAGTGATGACAACATAGCAAGAGAAAAGAAAGAGTGACTGCATTGTTCCTGTAAAAATATTTTTGTGAATTTTGTTAATTCTAAATATTATTTTGTTTGTCATATTAAATTAGGGCATATTTTGGGTATAAATAGATTTCTTTTAGCACTTTTGTTGTACTATTATGTATGATGATTATACTATTTACAATGTATGATTATACTATTTAGATAAATGTTTATTACATCTTTTATCTTTATATTCCAATGTTTTATACTATTTTGGTTTAATGGAAAATGAGAAATGTCATAGATAATTGGATTGGTATTTGGGTTGGTACTGGATTGGTACAGAGAGGAGGGAGGGAGGATTGTAAAATTAGAGCATATTGATATAATCATATAATGCAAATATTATGGTCATTATTTGCGTTGGTATATACATGTAAATATTAAGAACTGTAGAGCATGCAAAAAGTACAAATATATCCTTGCTAAAAGTCAGGTGGGGCCCACATTCTTTTGCCTTGCAAATAGTCAGATGGGACCCACGTGGGTTAGCCTTGCAAATAGACTGGAGGGGCCCACTTCAATAGCCTTGCAAATAGACAAGAGGGACCCACGTTCTCTTTCTTGCAAATAACTGTGGGGGCCCACGCTGGCTCCCCTTGCAAATACAAGAAACAAGGTCAACTATGAAAGTTTTTGCATGGGTAGTTATTGCATGGGCTTACCCTTGTAAAAGACTATTTGCATGGGTGTCGTGGTAAATACTGAGTATTTGTGTCGAAGGTAGTTGCATGGGTCTATTTGCAAGGGTAAGCCCATGCAAATAGTCATTTTAGGCTTGTTGCAAGGGTAAGCCCATGCAACAAGTCATTTTCCTTTCCTTGCAAAAAACTCATTTTCTAGTAGTGATCCCAAGTTTCTTTTTTCAGTGCAAAATCCAGTTGCTGATGACGAGGCACTATTAGACATAGCCAGTACATTAATTTTAACATTGATTCAGTCTCAGTCGAGCGAAGAAATTACACCCTCTCATTTTATCATGGCTTTGTTGAAGAAATTTAGGCAAACAAATAACTACTTAAATGATGAAATTGAGAGTCCAGTTACTTTCAATTGGAGCGATCTGGGGTATAGTGTTTCTCATGTCTTAGTGGCAGCCTCTTGGATGCTATACCATGTGAGAAATTTTCCTTTCTATTTTTCATTTTGCAATCAACAAGTCAAAAGTTACAATATTTTTTATAACATTGAATATTTCTCAAATTTGCAATTAATTGGTTAGGATAGCATTGATTTAGATTATGAACTTTTGTATCTTGGCATGCAATTTTGCAATTAATTGAGTTTTTTTTGTAATTTTGAGAAATATTGGATTTTTTTTACTAAAAGTACTGTAATATTGCTTGTTGCAAAGCATCATGTGTACTGTGAGGCAATTTATTGGAATTCTTGTTATAAACAGCAATAAACAAGAAGTGCAGTTTTTCTGTGTGAAAAACTGTATATGAAGTTTTTAATTAATAAAATTTGAGACAGTATATGTTTTTAATTTCTTTCTGATTATTTTTTTTCCCTAAAGGAATGAGCCAAAACACTAAAGTGAAACAAAGACAGGTTGCGAATCAAAGGCGAAGAACTAGTAGACCAAATGAAAGCACTCGCCCTGAGGAGGTACTAATAAATTTTGCAGTTTCATCCCTGAAAAACTTCTCCTTTCTTTTAAATTAGATAATTTTTTGCAGTTTTATCCAATGGCAAAAGAATTGCTGTACCAGATAGTTGCTTTTGTACATCTCTGTGTAATATTGGTAATGTAGTTAGATATAATAATAAATAAAAACCACAAAATTAATGCTGAAATGACCTATGATGAAACATTCTGAAATTTTTTTGAAACATTCTACATATTTTTTTATTTTTCTTAATAAAGGGTAAAGGGTAAAATGGGTACTTTATAAATTTTAAATGAGTTTTAAAAGAAATGATAAAAAAAAAAGTAATTGCCACTTTGCTAAATTTTAAATGGGTTTTAAATTTGGAAGTTTTTGAGGGGTATACATGAAATTTCCTCTTAAAAGTAATTCCCAGTTTGCTAAACTGTTACAGTTTTTGTTCATTTTGTTCTCTTATAGCTTGGCCATCAAGAAGAATATATAGGCTAAAACTGACACAAATAAAAACATGTTGGCTATTTTTGAAATATTGAGATGGAAAAAGAGTGCGAGATTAGAAAATTTGGTGTTGAATAGAAACTCGTTCACTCAAATAGTAGAGAATACTTTTTCCTTGTCTTTTCTGGTGAAGGATGGCTGAGTTGAACTTTTGTTCAACAAATGTGGTCAACATTTAGTCTGTAAGTGATTCAATTTCTTTCAATTATTTTTTCACATTAAAATGTTTATTTATGTTGTTCTATGATGTGGGTACTTCTAGTTTGGTTTATTTTTAGGTTTTATGTGATGTACACTTTGCTTTTGAAATTAAATAGAGGCAAGTATCTCTTTGGGGGTGTTTCCTCAGAAAGAAAAATATTGTATCAGATCATTTACAGTTTGTTTATTTTCATAATTTGCACAACCTAGACCTAAATATTTGCACATATTTATTATTTTATGAGAGGATACAATTTATTTTAAAATTCTTGATACTTTACAAAAATAATTAACTCAATATTATAGACATAATTAACATTATCAAAGATGAAAACTCAATTTAAAACGAATTAATTTGATAACTATTCACGCACAAATCGTCATATCAAAGATGAACTATCATTTTTTTTTAAATATATTTAAACGGTCGTGATCACAAATGCCAATAAAATTATATCTTAATTCTATCGGGACCATATAAACAGCCATTTTTATTTGGCAAATGCTTCTATGGACATAAGGACCTATTTGTAAAATGAACATATTTTTATTTTCAAAGTTCAAACAGTCGATCCGAACCGTTCATCTTGTTCTCCATATTAATATGTGCTTGGAGACAAAATTTTACATTTTTCTGAATTTTTGTACTATTTATTAAGATGGGTACAAAATTCAATGGTCTGAATTTGATATTTTTTGTACCCATTTTAATAAATAGTAAAATTATTCAGAAAAATGTAAAATTTGGTCTCCAAGCACATATTAATATAGAGAACAAGATGAATGGTTCGGATCGACTGTTTGAACTTTGAAAATAAAAATATGTTTAGTTTACAAAAAGGTCCTTGTGTCCATAGAAGCATCACTCTTTTTATTTATATCCAAAAATAAATACAAATAGTCAAATATGCCCACGAAAGTTAGGAAATTTTAAACATACTCAAAACGCCTATTTATTAGGCAGCAAGTGCAGTTACCACAAGGAAAGTCTCCTACAGCCACTTTGTGTTTCAGTCCGATTTCCAAGACTAGAAGGTACTTTAATTTTCTAGAAAACCAAATTTATGACTTTTCCCCTAATTTTTGCTTGTATTTCATTTCTTTCGAAACATTCACATGCAGCTAATGAAAGAGATATGATGGTCGAGTTGAGTGAAGAATTGATGCCACACATAAATCGTCCATTGTCAATCCCGCAGAAATAAAGGGACCCACACAAAGAACTCCGATTCGGAAGTTTACTAGAAATAAAGGTTTTTTGATGCAAGACTCAGCTGTGGTTGATGAGTCACCAGAGTTTGCTGGTACTTCTCATAGACATCTCTTTGATAATTAGTTTAGATGCGAACATTGGTTTGGGGTATGTTTCTTATGTCTTCATGGCGGGCTTGTGTATAGTGCTTATTTTCCTTTCTATTTTTCATTTTGCAATCAACACAAGTCAAAAGTTACAGTATCTTTTATTTATAATGTTGAATAGTTCTTATTTCTTAAATGTGCAATAGGTTCAAAGTTATACATGCTTGAAGATAGCAAGGTCAGGATAGCATTGCTTTAGATTATGAACTTCTTTGTCTTGTCATGATATTTTGCAGTTAATTAGAGTGGAGTTAATGTTGTTAATTTAGCACTTTTTTTTTTAAACTCGAAGATTGTGGGTTAATTAATGTTGTTTGACAGTTTAATTACAAAATCTTAAAATTAAAAAGAGGTTAAAATGATCATGACCAATTCGACTCTAATTTGCTTGGGTAAATAATTGCCTTACTAATTTTTTTATGAGAAATGAAAAGTTGAAAAAAGAAAAAAAATAGAACGCCCGATATTTATCAAATATTTTAAAGTAATCTAACGTGACATGCATGAGCTTGACCTCCAGATTTTGTTATACTAGTACGTCAAGTACTAACAATTAGATTATCATATTTTAGTCTAGAAATGCTATAATTATATAGAAATTTTGTAGTCATAAAAACAGTATGCTTACAAACAATATAAATGATATGATTAAATGATTATTGTGTGTTGTCTTATTATAAGAATGATTCTTACACATACATTATACTATATAATTCGAAGAATTAAATTCTTTTGTTTATTGTTTAAGTTAATAAGTTGTAGAAGTTTTCTAATTGATTAGATTTAGAATATTTGACTTTAAATGTCTTTAATTAGTGATTAAGATATTTGAGAAAATTAATATTGAAATTAACACTTGATATATTTCACTTCCAATATAATTGACAGGTATGATAATATTATTTGTTTTAGTTGATAATTTAATTGCACATGTCTATATTAGTTGAGCGTTAACTCATTTTATTTTATTTTTTTAGTTGTAGCTAGTTGCACATTTGTCGCTTTTGTTTAATTGAAAAAAAACCTTTGACTTCCTTTTTCTCAGACTGTCAATGATTCAGTTTTAATTCTAAATAAATAAGCAAGAATAAAATAGATATCCCAATGGAGAATCATGCCATAGTTTTAATTTCTTTTTAAAAAAGAATCCTCTGGTTCATATTTGAAATGTCTTAAATCATGCCATGTAAAAAGTTCATTGCCTTAGGGTCATATTTTGAAATTTATTATTTTCTTAATTGTAGGATTGTGCAAATCATGACAAACTCTCCACAAAATGTTGATCGGAGATTGAAGATTTTCTTTTTTTTTTTATCATCCTGACGGGTTTCTAAAGGCAACAGCAGGAATTTTGGTAATTCTCGTCTTGAAATTGGCCCACGAGTAAGGGAAAACAATGAGAAATTTTTGGATATTCTTTTTTTTTCCTGTAATTATTTACTCGGCATTACACATATATAGACAACAAATTTGATAATATATGTAATATGTGTACACTTTACGTAGAAATATGTGATGAATTTTTTTTTTTGTTACTATTGTTGACACTAAGTAGATGGCTTATTTTTTTTAATATTGTAGCAGATAAATAATTAATGTGGTAAATGATATTACCTCTTAATGTTTTACTCTATAATGGTCTTATCATTAGTATATTGATTAAATATTTTTTCTTAAATAAATATTAATAGTCATGTTCATAGACCATATTATTAAATTTGAGTTATGGTCCTTAATTTTCAATTTATCTTAAATAATGTTAATATAGCACAACCCGGTATAACCTTGACCTTGTAACTCTTTTTATTCTAAAGCCCATAAAATATTATAAACTAGTTGCAGATTACGAAGGCTGTGAAAGCCCAAAGAAAAGGCGCAAAAAGAAAAGAAAAGTATGGGCCGATACCAACCGAAAGAAGTCTCTTGATTTGATGCATATTTATTCAGTTTTTTAAGCCCAAAAATAGGTCACACATGTATTAGATCGAAATTTGATCAATATGAATGTAATTATGTATCTTCTTCATGATGCAATTCATTCTTAAGCTTCTATCAAAACAATATGATGTTAATTTAGACATTAAAATGGTTCGGCAATAAAACCTTTATTTTCTTTTGGACAGTTTTTTGTTGTTTGTCTTTTTAATTTATTTATCTATCTATCTATCTATCTATATATCAATTTATTTATTATTTTATGTGAGGATACAATTTATTTTAAAATTCTTGATACTTTACAAAAATAATTAACTCAATATTATAGACATAATTAACATTATCAAAGGTGAAAACTCAATTTAAAACGAATTAATTTGATAACTATTCACGCACAAATCGTCATATCAAAGATGAACTATCATTTTTTTAAAATATATTTAAACGGTCGTGATCACAAATGCCAATAAAATTATATCTTAATTCTATCGGGACCATATAAACAGCCATTTTTATTTATATCTAAAAATAAATACAAATAGTCGAATATGCCCACGAAAGTTAGGAAATTTTAAACATACTCAAAACGCCTATTTATTAGGCAGTTTTTAATATTTGTTAGAAACCGTTTAATAAGTGGGCGGTTCTTAGGTTTTTTTTTTTTTTAAATCTAGATAGTTGATGCCTATAGTTTTTTTACTAAATATGTAAGTATCAAAACAATAGAGAAGATATAAAAATATTTAAATATAGTTTTGATGTATCTATCTTACTAATTTTAGTTACATAATTCACTGATAAATAATATTAATAAAAATAAATGGTTACTGTAAACATATTAGTGTACAAATATTATTGTCCATCCGTTACCGTAGATAATTATTGTATTTCACTATACACAGATTATTGTTAACCGTTACTTTAGATAATTACTGTTGAAAAATACTGTATTTACTACATAAACATACTGTACAAAAATAATGTAAAAGTTTAGTATTGAAAAATACTGTATTTACTGTATAAAAATACGGTACGTACTGTAGAAGATCACTGTAGCTCCGCGTCCTCCTTTCCCCTCTTCCTCTCTTCCTTTCCTCTTCTCTTCCTCTCTTCCTCTCTTTCTCACTTTCTTAGCTGTTATTGGAAAGAGAAAACACCGACTTATTCTGCCTCTGCTCCTGCCCGAATAAAACCCAAGAAATACCTAATTATTAGACGTTTTCTAATAAAAAAAATAAGAATTGCCTACTTATTATGCATTTTCTAATAAAAATTAAGAACCGCCTACTTATTAGGCGTTTTCTAATAAAAAATAAGAAATGCCTAATAATTGGACGTTTATTGGTATGTTTAAAATTTCCTAAATTTCGTAGATTATATTTATTTTCGGATATAAATAAAAATGACGACTTTGGCTCCTTCAGAGTTGAATCCGACTAACCAGATCGAGTTTACCCTAGTGTAATAAAATTCAGTCTATTCGGCCGAATATTCTTATTCGGTTGTAATCCAAATAGAAAATCTATATTCGGTCCGAATATAAAGTTTAGAGCATATTACCAGTTTAGAATATATTAATAGTGATAAAATACCGGTTTAAAGTATATTAACAGTGATTGATACCACATATTACTAGTTTAGAATATATTAACAGTGAGTCATATCATATATGATATTACCGTATGCTTCTTTATATATACGAATTCTCATTTAAAATCCGCATATGAGGCTGCATACCGTATATGCGGTATGCGGTGGCCTTCCTCTTATCGAATAAGATCTGAATTTCAAAACACTAGTTTACCATTACCTTGTTGCTTGCTTATTTTCAAATCGGACCAAATTACCCCTCTACTTGTCCCCTACTCAAATAAATTGCTCCCATCGCCACACAGCCGCCTCATTCTCATTATCTACTCTCAGGCAGTCTCCCCTCACTTCCTCTCTCAACTCCCTATTGCACTGCAACTGTTTGTCAAAATGCCCCTGAGAAATTTTGTCGCTCCAAGCAGCTGGAATCACTTGTAAAAGAAAACACTCTTGGATTTATCAACCGCCTGTTGACCGCAAGAACCTGGCACTGTTCATCTTCTAGAAGCAATTCTAAGGTAAACACCGTTCTGCCACCTCAATGAACCTTCTCCAACTGGAGTTGTGACCATTTCAAATACTGAAATACACGCCCATGGGGATTCGCCAACTTATATAGGCCATAAATTTAGCACCTTGGCGGATTATCGTGACTTCTTCTTTTTTTTCTCAAATTCTGTGTCCTGAATTTGGTACTGCACATGAACAATTTGGGGTTCTTTGGCTGTGCACGTTAGCTGCTTGATAAAATGTCCCAAAGAGACATTATATTATGTATTCAATTTTTTTAACCTTTCTGTCAGGAAGCATCATTTAGATTTCATTTCTCAAATGGATAAATAACACATAAAACCAATTAATTGCAGTTGAGAAGCTGGATTTTTGTAAGAAGGAAATAGGAGTTCAGGTTATGAACCACAACAACCAATTTAGTAAGGTTGAATACAAAAAAAATAAGAGAATGAGAGAACACTAAGAGTACCATTCTGAGGGATACATCTACAGTTGTATTTATTTTAATATGTACTAGTTTATGAGCTAATTAAGGTTCTGATAGTTCTTAGGATCTGTGCAGGTTCCTCACAGCATCTAAAGTTGTTTTTGAAGGTTACAAGCATAATGGTGACATAATATTATATTGAATCATGAAAAGGCAATTTATTAGTTGATCAAGTATTTACTTAAGCATAATATCTTTATGAACAGGTTACAGTACCATTTACAGTCAAGGACTCCAATATCAGGTTCTTTTGCTATGAGCTGATCAAGTTTGGTAATGGCATGTGCTGGTGACCACTGTGTATGCACACTATCTACTGCCACAGTTTCAATTTGTAAGGTTAATTTTGATCTTTAGATTTCTTTCGTTTAATTATATCCAGGAGGAGTAATTGGTTTTTGGGACATAAATTAGGCTGGCATTGGAATTCTTATTCATAATTTGTGAGAGGAATCGATTCTAGGATTTGTCCAGTCATACCAAATCTGGATACATCACCTTTTGAGTATGGTGTATGAATTATATCTAGTGAAGTTGTACCAGATGAACAATAGCACCAACTTGTAAATTGGACAAAATCTGGTTCATAAAGTCGAAGTTTGTCTGATTCAGACCACTACAATCTCAGTAATTACTGGTATAAGAGTATCGACCACTACCATGCTTCTCTATTTAGCCTTTTGCTACATTTAGTATTATTAATTTTCAAGTGTTGAGTCTCTTGTTGCTCCCGGATTCCTTAGATCACTTGCTCACTGACCAAATACCTAACCACTAAAATTGACCAAAAAGCCCTTCTGGAAGAGCCCAACTTGACATTCACTACCCTCAATAAAGCCCTTCTTAGTACAAATAAGAAATACAATGAATGGTAGCTGATCTAAATTGAAATTTTACCAACCTGGAAAACTTCATCTATTTGTGTTTCACTATTAAGCAAAGGTGGACATCACGTACTGGATTGATGCCTAATTAGTACTATCTATGTTGGTACCAATTGCCTCACTCATGTTATGCAAAATTTATTCACGATATTTTCATTTATGTTTTGTAGGGAATGTATTGATGAATTCTTAGGACACTATTATAGTTGAACAAGGGGGTTCACCGCATTTTGTGAGGCTACCAACAGCCTCAGCTGAACCATCTACAAGTGGAGTTGTGACCAATTTCGACACATTCTCATGGGGACCTGTCAGCTGGAAACACTTGTAAGAGAACGTTGCCGGTCGGGCACCCTTACTATTAAAGATGCTCTTCAATTTTTTGATCGCTTGCTGGCCGCTAAGAGCCCGGCACCGTCCATCATTTCCTATAATCAACTCTTTACAGCCTTAACTCGTATGAAGAACTCGAACAATCATTATGCCACAGTCTTTTCACTCTTTAACCGCTTGACCCAACCTAAAGGGGTTTCACCCTCACCCAGCGTTTGCACCTATAGTGTCTTGATCGGCTACTGTATCCGTATGAATCATCTGGGACTTGGGTTGATTTTCTTTGGGCGGTTCATTAGGGAGGGCCAGAGAGCTAATGCTTTCATCTTCACTCCTCTACTCAAGGGCTTCTGTTATGAGAATAGGGTTTGTGAGGCCGTAGCCATGTTGCTATACAAAATGCCAAAGCTGGGTTGCACACCTAATGTGATCTCCTACAGCACTGTTATTGATGGCCTTTGTAAAGAAGGTGAAGTGAGTAAAGCATTTAGTTTGTTTGGGCAAATGTTTTCGGAGGGTATTGTGCCAAATGTAGTGACATACAACTCAATGATTGACGGCCTTTGTAAAGAAGGGGCAATTAGTAAAGCATTTAGTTTGTTTGAACGAATGCTTTCAGAGGGTATTGCACCAGATGTAGTCACATACAGCTCACTGATTGACGGCCTTTGTAAAGAAGGCGCAATTAGTAAAGCATTTAGTTTGTTTGAACGAATGCTTTCAGAGGGTATTGCACTAGATGTAGTCACATACAACTCACTGATTGACGGCCTTTGTAAAGAAGGCGCAATTAGTAAAGCATTTAGTTTGTTTGAGCGAATGCTTTCCGGGGATATTCCGCCAGATGTAATCACATACAACTCACTGATTAATGGCTTGTGCAAGGAAGGAGATACTGAGAAGGCAGAGGAACTATTGTGCTACATGGTTTCTAAAAGGCTGCCACCTAATGTTGTGACCTATACTACTCTCGTGGATGGGTTGTGCAAGAAAGGGCAATTGGGCAAGGCAGTGGAAATGCTCCAGTCCATGGTTTCTAAAGGACATGATCCCAATGTTGTGACCTATACCACCATCATAGATGCACTATGCAAGGGGGGAGAAACTGAAAACGCAGAAGAGTTGCTATGTAATATGGTTTCTAGAGGAACAAATCCTAATGTCTGTACCTATAATACTATTATTGATGGGCTCTGCAAAATGAACAAATTAGAAAAGGCAAAGAAATTGCTGAATGAGATGGTTTCAAAGGGATTATTGCCTGACACCGTGACATGCAACATAATTGTGGATGCACTTTGCAAGAGGGGGGAACCTGATAGGGCAGAGAAACTATTGTATGATATGCTTGATAAAGGTGCCACACCTAATCTTATCACATATACTAGTGTTATAAATGGATATTCTAAGCTAGGTTGTTGGAAAGAGTTGATCAGGGTTTTCAAGGATATGATTGATCGAGGCTTTTTGCCGGATGAGGTTACTTATGGATCAATGATGGATTCTTTGTGTAAACAAGGACAAACTAAGGAAGCTGAAAAGTTGCTTGACATAATGGTAAGGGGAGGTATAAAACCAGGTGTTGTATCATATACAATTTTACTTATCGGCTATGCAAATTATGGCATTCTCAATGATGTGATGAAAATCTTAGATAAAATGCAACTCAATCATGTAGCGCCAGATCTCTCGACTTATACTTTCGTGTTGAAAGCATATGCAAAGAACAGAAAAGTAGATCAGGCTATGTGTGTGTTGAACAGAATGAAGCAAGAAGGGGTGAAACCCGATATAGCTGCCTCTGCACCAATTCTAGAACTGCTTTTGAAAATGGGGCGAGACGAAGATGCAAAAGTTGTCATGGACCAGACAAGTGGTAAAACTAATGATGTTGATTCAGGTTGAAAATGGTTGATTAGAATGTAGACAATCAATTTATGTAATTTGGGGAGTTTGTTGTTCTAGTAGATGTACTTGTACTGCTTTGCTCAATATTTCTCTTTTTCTGAATATTTTCATTTTCTTTTTACTGCTCTTTCTTTATTAGTGCTGCTCTTATAGATGGGCTTTGCTTTAGATTTTGAATTCTTTCCTCAATATATAACAAGCGTCCTTCAATGTGGTTACTGCATGTAGTATCCTACAACGGACCATTTTTTAAATTAAATTATGAGAAAATTAATTAACGAAAATAAAAGTCCTTCCACACGACCACATCCATCCATCATAATAAATTGCAAAACAAGCGTTGTTAACTCTGTTTTAGGGAGGAGTTAGCAATACACGAATTTAATTTTATTTACCAAATTAGAAAGATTAAGTGGATTTATCAAATTGTTAGACTAATAATCAAATTTTATTTTATTTAATTTTAATGGTATGTAAGTAACTACAAATTTCAAACTGTTCAAAATTTAAATAACTTAGTTTACGATAAAATGTACATCAAATCTCATCATTTATTATAAATATGGATCATATCTATATATTAAATTCCAAATTTAACATTTTTTTTAAATTATCAAAAAATTACAAATAAATAATTATGTAACTAATTATGTCTTGTTTCCGATTAGATGTTTAAAACTTTATATCCGTCAAACATAACATAATGCTTTTGGTCCTGTAGAGAGTTTATATTCATGTTGGGCACCCAACCATGCATAATGAAGAATTATAGCCGTTCCGTTTAACTTGGCATGGATTTCAAAAATCACCCAATACATTGATCACAAACTTAGCAATGGTTTACTCTTTTTTTAGGCCAAAATACACAAAAATAGCAACGTTATATTGCTTAGTTTTTTACCGCAAGATAAAAAAAAATTAGAGATTAGATTATTGCTGTTAACTAATAAGATCAAGTTTAATTTGAAATAATTGGTTATAATTTAATTAATAAATTTTGAAATTACCTGTTCATTTATTCTAATTAAATCCGAACTTTTTTTATCCAGTCTGAATTTAAACAATCTGATATTATCATATATCACGACTTGAAAGATACCGTAACGAATTCATATCACCTAAAGTCAATCAAATTTTGAGTTTAGATCTGGGCCGTTAAATCTATTTTAGCACAACCGGGTTAGCGCAAATTTTAATCGAACAGTTGGGATCTGAACTCAAAACTTCAATTACTTGAGAGAATCTTGAAATACTGTGGTTTCACCATCTGGACCTATTCTGCTAGACCGTTACCAGAAACCAGGAAAGCGGACCCACAATTCAGCAAAGGTTGATCGAATTGGACGAGAGTACCACTCTACTCCACTTCTCCCCCGAATTGGTGCTTCATTCCGATCAAAGGAAAGGAAATTACCTTGCTACTTCACTTCTCCCCACTCCCAGCGCCACCACCGCCGCCTCATTCTCCTGCTGCCTTTCTGTACTCTCAGCTCACTGCCTCGGTCAACTCTCTCTTGCACTTCAACTGTTTGTCAAAATGCTCCTGAGAAGTCTTGTCGCTCCAAGCACCAGTTTTGTATATCCGCGCTCTCTCTAACTGTGGTAAGAGTTCTGTGTTCCTTTGCCAATTTCTTTAGATGCTTTGCATTAGGGCTGAAATTTAGCACTTTTGTAGATCATGGTAACTGTGCAGGCAAGTTGTTTGGCAAAATGTCCTGAGATGTTATAGTCTGGAATTCAATTTGTCAAGTCTTTTCATGGAAAGTGTCCTTTTCTTCCTTTTGTTAAATAGGTGGTTGGTAGCACTGAATAATACCAATATACTACAGTTAGGATGGTAATTTTGCATCATTGTCTAGTATTTATTTAAAAATTTGGGTTACAGTGAAAATTGTCAAATATAAAGCAAAAGGTCATGGAAAAAGAACCTGATTGCCCTTAGAGTGCATTGCAACGTATATTTCATTGATGTAGTCCTTTTGGCTTGTCAACTATATGAGCCAGCAACAGTTTAGTTATGTTGCGTACTTACAAAAAATAGTACGATGGGAGCACGCTATAAATACTATTTCACGAATGTATTATTTGCATATTTACTAGTTGTATGAGCTAATACTGTACGGGTGCTCATTGTCTTGGCTCTGTTTCAATTTGTAAGGTAAATTTTAAACTCGTCGTTGCTATGTTTTTTAATTTCTTCATAAAAAATAATGAGTAATTGGTTGGTTGAGACCATAAATTGGGCTGGTGTTCCAATGCTTATTTATAATTATGAGAGCCATCAACTCTCTTACTATAACGTTACTGGTACTAGGAATTGTATTTTCAATCCTCCACATAAATTTAGCGTTTCGATATATCTGTTGACTCTTTTCTTCCCTCAGATTATGTTCTGTATTTGGTACTATATTTGTGAACATGAATATACCATTTGGGAATCCCTGACCGTTGCACGCAATTTACTTGATGAAATGTCCTACAGAGACTTTGAGTATGGAATCTAATTTTGATTCATTCAAGGGAAAAATATCCATTGCTGTTTCTATCAAATTGAGAAGCAAGGCATGAATTGAGTATCATTTAGGACCGTAAAAAATGTTGTAATTATGCATCACTGTCTATTACTTTTGAACAAGTTGGGTTAAAGCCAAAGTTAGGAAAATAAGAAGCAAAAGACCATGGGAAGGAAATGGGGCTTTAGGTTATGACTTATGAACCAACAACCACTTTACTTATGCTGATTGCTGAATGCAAAAAAAATAAGAGAATGAGAGCACAGAAAGAGTGCCATTCTGTTTATTAAAATAGTTGCCAGTTTTATGGTATTATTAGGGCTCTCAAAGTTCTTAGGATCTGTGCTTGTTACTGCACAGCACAGTTTAAAGTTTGCAAGCATAGTTGTGAAATTATATCTTAATTATCATGGACCTATTCATTTTTCGATCAAGTATTTCTATTTAGCAGAATTATTATTAGTTTTTCACTGCTGGTTATTCCTTTTGCTGATCAAGTCTTGCCTTTTCAATTGAGATGGTTTAATTAACTTTCTTTGGAGCATTTTATTTGTTGGGGGCATAACTTAGGCTGGTGTTATGATGTATAATTGTAATTGTTGAGGAGCGTTGAATCTGATATAAGTCCTGCTGTACTAATTCTAGAGGCATCACTATTTTAGTATGGTTTAGGAGTTATTTATTTGAGCCTCAAGAAAGCACCAATTTGTCAAGTAAAGAAAAAGCAAACAAAAACAGTCCTTAACTACTAAAATCTGATTCTTAAAGACAAAGTTTGTTTGATACAGACTATTGGCTTGTTAATTTGTATAAGAGGACTGATCAGAAAACATAATTTACTAAATAGGAGTTCCTATTTAGCCTTTTGCTACAGTTAGTATGATTTATTGGTTTAGAGCTTATAGTCATCGGTTGCTTGTTGACCAAATTCCTAGAAAGGAAAAATGACCAAAAAGCCCTTCTAGAAGAGTCCAACTTGATGCAGAATCTAAATCCCTCCTTAAGGGCATAACCTAACAGTACTCTGTGTGGTACCTATTGTACTGACCTGCAAGACTTTAGCACTTTATGTAATATCTAATTGCCATTCTTTCATTATTTTTTTCAGGTAATCCATTGATAAATTATATCACACCTTCAGTAAGGCCCTTGCAGCTGACCTCTCTGGATTTCTATCCACCTTCAGTAAGACTTGTGTATCTGTCCATTGTAACCATTTCATCCCACGACCATGGGGACCCGCCAGCTAGAATTACTTGTAAAAGAACGTTATCGGTCGGGCACTCTTACTATTAAAGATGCTCTTCAATTTTTTGATCACTTGCTGGCCGCTAAGAACCCGGCACCATCCATCTATTCCTTTACCCAACTCTTTACAGCCTTAACTCGTATGAAGAACTCAAACAACCATTATGCAACTGTCTTTTCACTCTTTAATTGCTGGACTCAATCAAGAGGGGTCTCACCGTCACCCAATGCTTGCACCTATAGTGTCTTGATCAGCTACTGTAATCGAATTAATCAGCCGAGACTAGGCTTGGTTTTCTTGGGGCGGTTTATTAAGGGCGGGCAGAGAGCTGAACCTAGTATCTTCAGTCCACTACTTAAGGGCCTTTGTTATGAGAATAGGATTAGTGATGCTGTTGCCATGGTGTTACATAAAATGTCTAAGCTGGGGTGTAGACCTAACGTGATCTCCTACAGCATTGTTATTGATGGCCTTTGTAAAGAAGGCACACTTAGTAAAGCATTTAGTTTGTTTGAGCGAATGCTTTCAGAGGATATTCCGCCAGATGTAATCACATACAGCTCACTGATTAATGGCCTTTGTAAAGTAGCCACAGTTAGTAAAGCATCTAGTCTGTTTGAAAAAATGCTTTCGGAGGGTATTGCTCCAGATGTATTCACGTACAACTCACTGATTGATGGCCTTTGTAAAGAAGGCGCAATTAGTAAAGCATTTAGTTTGTTTGAGCGAATGCTTCAAGAGGGTATTGCGTCAGATGTAGTCACATACAACTCACTGATTAATGGCCTTTGTAAAAAAGGCGCAATTAGTAAAGCATTTAGTTTGTTTGAGCAAATGCTTCAAGCGGGTATTGTGCCAGATGTAGTCACATATAGCTCACTGATTAATGGCCTGTGCAAGGAAGGAGAAACTGAGAAGGCAGAAACATTGCTGTCCTGCATGGTTTCTAAAGGACTTAAACCTAATGTTGTTACCTATAATACACTCGTGGATGGATTGTGCAAGAAAGGGCAATTGTGCAAGGCAGTAGAAATGCTCCATTCCATGGTTTCTAAAGGGTTTCAACCTGATGTTGTGACGTATAATATCATCATAGATGCACTATGCAAGGAGGGGGAAACACAAAACGCAGAAGAGGTGCTATGTAATTTGATTTCTAGAGGTACAAATCCTAATGTTTGTACCTATAATACTCTTATAGATGGGTTATGCAAAATGAACAAATTAGAAAGGGCAAAGAAGTTACTAAATGAGATGGTTTCAAAGGGATTATTGCCTGACACTGTGACTTGTAATATAATTGTGGATGCACTTTGCAAGAGGGGGGAACCTGACAGGGCAGAGAGAGTATTGTATAATATGCTTGATAAAGGTGCCACACCTGATCTTATCACATATACTAGTGTTATAAATGGATATTCTAAGCTAGGTTGTTGGAAAGAGTCGATCAGGGTTTTTAAGGATATGATTGATCGAGGCTTTTTGCCAGATGATGTTACTTATGGATCAATGATGGATTCTTTGTGCAAACAAGGACAAAGCAATGAAGCTGAAAAGTTACTTGACTTAATGTTTAGGGGAGGTATAAAACCAAGTGTTGTATCATATCAATTTTTACTTCTCGGCTATGTAAATGATGGTAATATTGATGATGTGATGAATATCCTAGATAGAATGCATCTCAATCATGTGCCACCAGATCTCTCTACTTACACTTCTTTGCTCAAAGCATATGCTAAGAAGAGAAAAGTAGATGCTGCTATGAGTGTGCTGAACAGAATGAAGAAAGAAGGGGTGAAACCCAATTTGGCTGCCTCTGCACCAGTATTAGAACTGCTGCTGAAAATGGGACGTGATGATGATGCAAGAGATCTCATGGAGCACACAAGTGGGAGGACAAATGATTGATGTGCCAAATTGGATTGAAGATGGCTTTTTTTTTTTTTTATAATGTAGATAATCAATTAATATGCTTTGGGCAGCATGTTGCACCATTAACTGAAGTATTTGTAGATGTTTTTCTTTATTTTATTTTTTTCAATTTTCTTTTCAGTTATAACTTGTAATGTTTTATTTGCTCATTCTGCATTTAGTTTTATTTGCGAAATAGGTTTCTGGTAATAGGGGTATTTTGGGGATGTTTCTCAAATGAATACTTATGTGGTGTCACCATTGATTCTGGAATATAATTTTGTTGCAATGTGTTTTTAGATGTTTTATTTCAGGTTCGTTGGGGCTGTCTTTGTGGCAGCATGGAGTCGTTTGCTGTGCTTTGTGTCTGTTAACCTTTTGTGAACAATGTTTTTATCACTGTTTTTTAAGGGTTTTTTTTTTCTTGATAATTTGTTTTGAGCAGATCGACCTGGGGTTTTTTTAGTATATTTATATTTATCATGGGTTGATGGGGGCTATATCTGCAACTCCGAGACTTTGAGCTACTGTATGGGATTTTTGCTTCTCACAGGGTATGTGTTTTATCTTCTTTCCAAGGGGCTTAATGTAAGTTTGAATTGTTTTATGTTGGGGGTTGTAGATGTCTGTTTGTCACAGGACGACTTTTATGTAAGATGGAGCTGGCTTTATGTCAGAGAAGTATTGTTATCAGCACAGGCTCCTCCTCCTCACAAGATGCTCGTTCAGTACCGTCTTTCCTACTGACAAGTACCGGTCACGTACCAGTGTCGGTATTAGATACTGTCCTGTACCAATGGGTTTTTCACAACAGGTGTACTTGTGTTTCCTTTTTATGGCTGATTGCAGTGGGGCTTTATTTTGCAAATGATGTACTGTTATAATTGGTTTAATTTTACTAGGCATCTTGTCACCAAAAAAAGAAGAACGAAAATTGTGTATATAGTAGTCTAATTATTTTTAAAATAAAGATGAAAATAATCAATATTTAAATATTTATGAAGAACATGTGATGTCTCATCTAGAGAACATATATTACTTATAGTCACTGGACAATAGTATATGGATGCTCAATAAATCATTTTCAGATGCATCAAGGCCACCAAATAAAATTATTAACTCCTATGATAAGCAATTGTTGCAACTTGTAACGTCAGATTAATTGTTAATAAATAATATATCATTTTATTATTATATTGCACAAGACAAGTTTCGATCTCACCCTTTTATGTTGTTTATGTTAGAGACTACTAAAGAGCTCTTTCTGTTTAATATTATATTTGTTCATACAGTAAGTTGGTTATTAATTGGGACTGCTAGCTAGTAAGTTTTAATTTCTTTCATGACTTTCTACTATTATCTTAATTTGGAAAATTAAGCACACCTTGATTTTATATTAATTTGTTGAAATTTGAAATTCTCAATGCCTACCTTTTTTTTTTTTTTTTTTTTTCAGATTATAAGGCAACAAAAATATTCTAACTTTCCATTAGATTCATGTATCAGAAGGCATTGGATCAAACCGTTCAAAAAGCATGGAAGATATATATGGTCAAACTGCAATACTGTGTTTGAAGAATATTTTCTAGAGAATTTCTTAAAAACTATAAAATTATGTACTTTTCTCTAAATTTTATAATTACACATTTACTATCTACATTTTGTTTTATTACATAGTAATATTTTCTTTGAACCGCAACTCCCGACCCTTCTTACGAAAAAGAAAAAGAAGAAATAAAGAAAAGAAAATGCAGGAGCATAACTAGTTTCTCTTCGGTACAGTCGAAATATAACAAAACATAAAAAAAAAAAAAATTGCTCCCAAAATATTATAAATTAACTATTGTTCATTTCTGAATCAGGAAAACATGACAAAGCAAGAAAAACATACATAACTCCCCATTTCATGCGGCTCATGCTTCTAAATTTTGGCAAATGTTCTTCAGATAATCACTCTTGTACCGAATTTTTTTAAAATCATAGCATTAAAAAAATAAAAATAAAGTAGATTTGTAACATCTTTTTTTTTTTTTTAAAATATCCAAAACTAACAATGAGCTCCATTATACTGGACTACTCCAGCTCTTGAGCCGCAACAAACTACTGGGATCATATTAGTTTTTGAATATTTTACAAAAATGAAGTTACAGTTTTTTTTTTTTTGAAATGCCATAGCAGAAGGTGCTAGGTTGTTTGCATTAGCAAAAAGTGCACAACAGCACCACTTACAAAGTATATCATTTACAACTCGCACCAGACATTCACTTGGCTGGGCTATAAATCTCGTCTCATAAACACAACTACATTATTTAAGTAAATAAATAAAGAAAATTAACAGAACTTCAACCAGAGATAATTACATTAATTTATAATTCTATCATCACGCATGAGCTTTTGAACTATACATATGAAGCTAAATTCAGATTTCAGTGTAATGCCTGGCCACGTAGAACGACATCTGAGTCGTTTATTTTTAATCAGATGTCAATCTCAAAGCAGAGCCTCTGTATTCCAAACATGCTCCATAATGATTTTGGCTTTTTTTTTTTTATTCTAAAATTATCCATAGGCTTCCATTAATTCCGAACTCCATGATAAATGTTCACTGTTACATCTTCTGATCTTCATCACTTCCCAATGTGACCTCCAGTCGACGCTGATTGGAATTGTTGTGCTTAGCGATTGAAGTAGCTCTTTTGAGTCAGTATACTTTGGCAACTTATCATAGTGTATGGTCCAGTTCTTAGACATCTAAAACAGGAATTTTGGAAAGAATTAGATGTAGTTAGAGATAATAGTTATGGATCTTTGATACTTTGTGGAGATTTTAATGTCATACGTAGTGCTCAAGAGAAATCGGGACCACAATTGGATATCAAATTGAGTAAATTGTCCAATAGTTTCATAAGTAGACACAATTTGATAGAACAAAAATTGCAATCTAGAAAATACACATGGTCCAATGGACACCAATTTGCATTACTGGATCGATTTTTTACCTCTCTAGAGTGGGAACATAAATATCCGCATAGTTCAGTTATAGACTTAAGTAAAAATGGTTCTGATCATTGTCCAATTATACTTCAGATTCATGACAATTTACCCCACAAATCTTCTCACTTTCGTTTTGATCCATTATGGTTGGAGCAAGAGGATTTTGTCAAGCTCATACTTCAATGGTGGGCTGTAAAAACTCTTACTCTACCTGACGTAGCTGCTGGCTGGGACATTAAATTAGGATACTTTCGGAAAAAAATTAAAGGCTGGGCTAGGAATCATTATGGACAGCAAACAAAGAAAAAAACACAAATATTACAAAAATTGCATGCCTTGGAAATTATTCAGGAACTTAGACAATTTACTGAAGTTGAACTTAAGGATTGGTTAATTTACAAAGCACGTTTAGAAGAAATATACTTAGCTGAAGAGTTGTATTGGATGTGTTGAAACTACAAGTTGACACGGGTAGGGTGTGCCACACCAGATCTAAAGGAGGAAATCAAGAAGGTGAATTCTGTCAAAGATTTCTTGAAGATAATTCAAGATACCATGCGACCTTGGTAGGATTTATCAAACATAGCTAGCTGGAGATTTATTTCCTGATTGTATTAATAAGATTCATTTCCTTATTGTATGTATAAGATTTATTTCCTTAGTGTATGCTCAAGAGTGGGCATATAAGGTCTGTCTATCAAAAAAAAAAAAAACAAGAGAGTAAGACAGAAAAAGTGAATTGAGTGTTGTGTGAGTTGTAACAAAAATTAATATGAAATAAAAAGAGTGTGTGTGCGTTTGTTGATCCGTGGAGTGCGCTATAGGCGATACCACGTTAAAATATCTGTGTTCTCTTGATCAATTTTTGTCATGGTATCAAGAGCAAGGATTCTAGGACCAAGTGTGTTCTTCTACTCCTGCCGAAACCACAAGTAACACCAAGAAATCTCTGTTATTGAAAACAATGACAGGGACACCACCTGAAAAACTAGGAGAGTCTTCGACCACTACTGCTCTCTTGGAAAAACTAACCCAGCTTCTCATCCTACAGCAATCTTCACCTAATGTCACGCCCTCTACTGAAGGATCTGCACCACCTATTTCTGTAAAACTAAATGGTTCAAATTACGGGCTGTGGTCTCAAGTGGTGGAGATGCACATCAAAGGACGAGACAAGTTGAGACATATCATGGCAATCCGAAACAACCGCTGCAAACAGATCCATTGTTTCGAAAGTGGAGTATTGATGACTCAATTGTGAAGGGTTGGCTCATTAATTCGCTTGAGCCAAGGTTAATTGGCAACTTTATCCGTTTCCCAACTGCGAAAGATGTGTGGGATGCAATAGCTACAACCTTCTTCGATGGCAATGATGCATCTTTAGTGTATGATCTGAACAAGAGAGTTTCAAAACTCAAGCAAGAAGGTGGACCGGTTGAAGAGTACTACAGTAATTGCAAACTCTTTGGCGGGAGATAGATTTTCGACGCCCAAATCCAATTAATGGAGCACCCCATGACATAGAGAAGTTCAACTCGTATGTTCAAGAAAGCAGGGTGTACACTTTTCTAGATGGACTTGACGTTTCTCGACAATGTGAGAGCCGATGTGCTTCAAATGAACCCATTTCCCACTGTTGAACAAGCGTTTGCACGGGTGCGAAGGGAAGAGATGCGTCAAGTGGTGATGGTGAAGGGAGACGAGGTGGGAAACAACCCTATGGCTTTGGTGTCGCGTGGTTACAAACCATGAGGTAAATCTAACTGTTACTAAAACAGGACCAAAGAATACTAATCTGACCTGTACTCACTGTGGGGGTTCAAAGCATACCAAAGAGAATTGTTTTAAGTTGATTGGGTACCCTGATTGGTGGAAAGAACGAAGAAGTCGAAACAAGTGAGTCAAAAGGGCGTGCAACTGTCGTGATTTTGGACCAGAGCCAAATCGGAAAAATAGCTGTCTCGGGTCTGACCGGATGACCAAACAGGCCCAAACCAGCTCGGGTCAGATTGCTGACTCGGGTTAGATCAGTGGGGCTGCACACACCACAACAACAGTGACTCGGGATCGGTTAGTTTTGGGTTCTAACTCCGTACGGTAAGTAATCAATCAGCTCAAGGTAATATTTCACTTTTGAAAATAATTGTGATTTTAAAAGTTGGGTGATTGATTCTGAGCAACGGATCATATGACTTTTTGAAAAGACCTCGTAAACATTCTGGACCTAGGAAAATGAAATTCTAAATGCAAATGGGATTTCTTATCCAGTAAAAGGAAATGGAGATGTACTTATTTCTCAATCTTTGACCCTTTAAAAATACCCTACTTGTTCCATCATTGTCTACTAGATTGATATCGGTGAGTCGATTACGAGGAATTAAACTGTGCAGGTTAATGTTCCTGATTTTTGTGTCTTCCGGATGTTTCGACGAGGAGATTATTGGCGTGGTACTAGGCGGGAGGATTGTATTACTTGGACAACTCAAACCTGGGATATACATGCATTGCAAAATCTGAAAGTTTAAGAGACAAAGTGTGGTTGTGGCATAAGAGACTTGGGCATCCCTCATTTGGGTATATGAAAAGTTATCTCCTACTTTTTTTTGGTTTAAAGAGTGAAGAATTTATTTGTGAAACCTGTATTAGGCCAGAGCCATCATGCAACTTATCATGACAGTTTGAATAAAAATCTTACTCCTTTTGATTTGGTTCATTGATATTTGGGGTCCGTGCGGTGGTGTCTAAATCTGGTTGTAGGTGGTTTTCCTTTTTCGACGATTGTACTCGTATGACATGGCTTTACCTTCTTAAATCCAAAGATGAAGTACCAAATCTGTTCAAAGTTTTTTACAAAATGGTACAAACACAATTTGAGAAGGAAATAAAAGTGGTAGAAGTGATAATGGTAGGGAATACATTAATAAAAATCTAAAAGATTTTTTTAAAGAGAATGGCATAATACATGAAACCTCGTGTGTAGGAACACCCCAACAAAATGGAATTGCCGAAAGAAAAATAGACATATTCTTGAAACCGCTAGATCACTTTTGTTTGAAAATAATGTACCACAAATTTTTTGGGATAATTTGTGTCCCTGCCGTATATTTGATCAACCGGACTCCTACAAAACCAACCAATTCAAAACTCCGTTACCGGCTAGCTGATCATGTAACCATCCCATCTTTCTTAAACTCTGTCCCCAAAATATTTGGATGTCAGTGTATGTCCATGTTCAAAGAATTTTCGTTCCAAAGTAGAACCTTGTGCGAAAAATGTGTGTTTTTGGGCTTTGGTTCCCAACAAAAAGGGTAAAAGTGTTATAATCCTTCAACTCGGAAATTTTACACAACAATGGACGTAACCTTCCTTGAAACGACGTATTTCCATAAACGGCAAGTTCCCGTTCGGGGAGATAGAATACGAACCTGAATTCTGTTTAGTGACCTAGCTGCCCGAGTTTTGTTGTTGAACCTGCACCGAACCTAGCGAAACCAGGCCGAACTCGCCCGGTCCGCCAACCCGGTCGATCAAACCCTGCGTCCGCAAAACCGGTTAGATCGAACCCACTGAACCTGGGTTTAGACTGACAAAATGAGTCTCGAAGATGACACACCCACTCATTCCCAATGAAGAGTCTCCTGGAATTAACATCGGATAGAAATGGATATGAGCAATGCAAGTAATACAATCCAAACCGCAACCACGGTGCTCGAATCTCCCGAAGATATTCATGAGGTAAGTCCACAAAACTCAAACTCTATTGTACAATCTAGGTTACCACCAAGAATTAATAGAGGTAAACCACCAAAACGGTACATTCAAGAAAATGGACTAAGCAACAAAAATAAATACCCTATTGCAAATTACACAACAACTGATCAACTTTCTAAATCCTTGGAAGTTTTGCCCATCAAGTGTCTTCTATAATTTTACGGAAAGGGTGAGGAGGCTATTAAAGATCCAAAATGGGTAGAAGCAATGGAAATAGAAATGGATGCACTAGAGAAAAACCAAACTTGGAAGGTAGTGGATTTACCCAGGGAAAGAAAACCGTGGGGTGTAAATGGGTCTATTCTATAAAGTACAATGTGGAGGTAAAATTGAGAGATATAAGCACGACTGTAGCCAAAGGGTATACTACTTATAGAATTGACTTCCAGAAACTTTCTCACCGGTTGCTAAACTAAATACTGTGGAGTTCTTTTATCTCTTGCAGCAAATTTCAATTGGCCACTACACCAATTTGATGTAAAGAACGCCTTTTTACATGGTGATCTAAAAGAATAGATTTATATGGATCTTCCACCGATACCAAAGTTCGGAACAAACCGGAAGGTGTGTAGTTAGAGAGGTCCTTGTATGGCTTGAAACAATCTCCCGGGGCATGGTTTGGCGGTTTTGCGGTGCAATGAAGGGGTATAAATACGAGCAAAGCAACTGCGATCACACTCTGTTCTTTAAACGAATCAAGGTAAACTTACGTACTAATCTATATGTGGATGATATGATTATTAGTAACGATCATGAGGAGATCAAATTGCTAGAGACAAAGTTGTCTAAAGAATTTGAAATGAAAAATTTGGGTGGCTTGAAATATTTTTAGGAATTGAAGTAGCTCAAGTAACAAAGGTATTTTTTTATCTCAAAGAAATTATATTCTCGACCTACTTGAGGTTGGAATGCTAGATTGCAAACCGGTGACACACCAATGATCCAAAATCACAAGTTGGGGATAGATCCAAATCAAGTCCAGCCAACAAAGAAAGGTAACAAAGGTTAGTTGGAAAATTGATTTATTTATCTCACACTAGACTTGACATAGCATATGCGTGGCGTTGTTAGCCAATTCATGCACTCCCCAAGTGAGAACATTGGAGGCCGTAATGAGGATTCTTAGATATCTAAAAGGTGCCCCTGGAAGGGGATAATGTTTAAGAACTATGGACATTTAAATAGTCTTATCCTGGGAAGTGTGGTGCCGGAAGTCAACGGCGTTACTTTACATTTGTGGGAGGAAACCTAGTTACATGGAGAAGTAAGAAACAAAATGTGGTGACCTTGTCAGTGCTGGCGGTTTAGGGTGTGGTAAAGGTATTGTGATTATTGTGGTTACAAGACTTTTACGAACTCGATTTGAACAAACCAGTGAAATGAAATTGTTTTGTGATAACAAGGCTGCAATAGATATTTCCCATAACCCGGTACAACACGCGGAACAAAGCACATTGAGTAGATAGACATTTTATCGGAGAAAAATAGACTCAAAGATCATTGAAATTCCATTTGTAAGATCGGGTGAGCAGCTAGCGACATACTAACCAAAGCTGTATCAAGCAAGGTGTTTAATGAGTCTCTCTGCAAATTGGGTATGATTGATATCTACGTGCCAACTTGAGGGGGTGTTGAACTCAAGTTGACACGGGTAGGGTGTGCCACACCGGATCTAAAGGAGGAAATCAGAAGGTGAATTCTGTCAAGATTTCTTGAAGATAATTCAAGATACCATGCGACCTTGGTAGGATTTATCAAACATAGCTAGCTGAGATTTATTTCCTGATTGTATTAATAAGATTCTTTCCTGATTGTATGTATAGATTTATTTCTTAGTGTATGCTCAAGTGGGCATATAAGGTCTGTCTATCAAAAAAAAAAAAACAAGAGAGTAAGACGAAAAGTGAATTGAGTGTTGTGTGAGTTGTAACAAAATTAATATGAAATAAAAAGAGTGTGTGTGTTGTTGATGTGAGTGCTATAGGCGTACCACTTAAAGTTCTTGTTCTTTGTCAATTTTTGTCAGGATGCATCGTTCCAAACAATGCTGGCTGGATGAGGGTGAGAAAAACTCTAAATTCTTCCATGTAATAGCCAATCATAGATAAAAAAAAAAATCATATACATAGTTAGAGATTAATGATAGTGTCACTCATTCTATACCTGCCATTAAAGATCATGTTAGTCATTAATTATTATTAGGAAATACTTGGGACTTCTGGTGTTAAATATGCTACACTTAGTAATGACTTTTGGGATCCCCAAGACAAAGTCACAATAGCAGAAAATGATCAATTACAAATACCTTTCAAGTTAGAGGAAATTAAAAATGCTGTATTTGATTGTGAGCCCAATGGAGCTCCCGGACCCGACGGTTTTTCCTTTAAATTTTATCATTTTTTTTGGGAAGTAGTTAAGGATGATCTTTTACTGTTATGTCACCATTTTTATCAAAATAGTTTGAGCTTAGACAAATTAAACAAGTCCATTATTTGTCTAATTCTCAAAGATAAGAATGCATCCACTATTGGCAAATTTCGGCCTATTAGTTTGGTCAATTGTAGTTTTAAACTTATTTCCAAAATTTTAACACATAGATTGGCACCACTTATGAATATAATAATTGATGAGAGTCAGTCCGCATTTCTTCCTAATCGGTATATTCTCGACAATGTATTAATAGGACAAGAAGTTATTCATTATAGCAAAAAACACAATCAACAAGGGGTTGTTATAAAAGTGGACTTTGAAAAGGCCTATGATAAAATAAACTGGGAATATCTTTTGGAAGTCCTTAACAGTAGAGGGTTTGGTAGAAGATAGGGGTGTTCATCGGTTCAGTTCGGTTAAAACCGAAATAAAATAGACAAACCAAAGTTTTATTCGGTTTTCAAAACTAGAACCAAACCGACCGAATTATATCTATCAACCGATTAAAACCGAACCAAAATAAATTTCGGTTTGTTCGGTTTAACCGAACAAACCAAAGTAATTCAACAACTTGAAATGGTAAATAGAGTTGCCATGAGAAACACAACAACCGAAGTAATTTAGAGTCAGCCCAACATTTGATTTCAGAAAAAAAATTGCAAACAAGCAATGAACAACTATTCACATCCTAAAAAAAAACCAGAATCAAGGCTTATCGGGTTGTAACCCACAAAGAATATCAATCAAAATCCAAAATCAATGGAGGAATGCCACAATTCTCACGAGTCCTTCGAATTAGGGCCTTCCCTGTCTCTTCAGTGGCCATTAGAAGCAAGAAGGAGCATCAATTAATACCCTCAATCGGGTTGAGAGGTTTGGGATGTGCAAATCGGGCAAACACAGAGATTGAAGGAGAGGAGAGAGGGAGAGAGGAGAGAGGAGAGAGGAGAGAGAGAGAGAGAGTAGGGGGTTTTGACCGAGTTTATGCTCCAATTCAAAAAGTTTCGGATTAGAGAGGAGAGCGAAAAAAATAATTCAATTT
Organism: Carex scoparia; assembly: GCA_024447655.1. Lineage (NCBI taxonomy): Eukaryota > Viridiplantae > Streptophyta > Magnoliopsida > Poales > Cyperaceae > Carex > Carex scoparia. The sequence goes on along the minus strand of JAJHPE010000016.1, from coordinate 8,441,996 downwards.
CGCGACAGTGAAGAGAAAGGAGACGCGAAGTCGCGACTCGTGACGGGAACTGTTCGGTCGGTTCGGTTATCGTGGATTTTAGAAATTAAAAACGGAACCAAATTAGAAAAACCGAATAACAGTAAAATTAGAACCGAACCGAACCATTTAAACCGAAAAACCGAACCATTTGAACCGAACTGTTCCGGTTCGGTTAAGAACCAAATAAACCGGACCCGATGAACACCCCTACTAGAAGATGGGTACTTTGGATAGAGAAATGGTTGCTAAGTTCCCAATATTGCATTAGTATCAACGGTGAACTCACACCATATTTTTTTTTGCAAAAGGTGAGTGAGGCAAGGAGATTCCCTTTCTCCATTTTTATTCATTCTAGCATCTGACACACTTAGTAATTTTTTTAGTAAAGGTAGAAATGCACAGGTCATTAGAGGGCTTGGTCTCAATTGCTTTAACAATCAAGCGATCACTAACTGTCATTACGCCGATGATACTATATTGTTTTTAGAGGCTAAGCATGAGGTAATTGAAGCTGTGTGGTGGGATATGAAAGCTTTCGAAGCAGTGTCGGGTATTAAAATTAACCTCGATAAAACTGAACTATTTGGCATAAATACTGATCAAACTGAGGCATTTGCACAAACATTCAAATGCAAAACAACATCTTTTCCAATTAAATATTTAGGATTGCCACTTCACGATAAAAAACTTAGTGTTCAAGACCGGAGATTTATGGTCGACAAAATAGAGAAAAAGTTGCAAAATTGGAAAGGACAATTACTGTCCTTGGATGGTCGAACCACACTACTCAATACGGTTTTATCGGCTGTACCGTTGTATGTTTTTTCTTTATTCAAAGTGCCTAGTTCTATAATTAAAGAAATTGATAAGATTAGGTGCCGGTTTTTTGTGGCAAGGAACAGCCAAAAATAAGGAAAAATACTCACTTCTCAATTGGCCATCGGTTTGTTTAACCAAAGAGTCCAGTGGATTAGGTGTGCTTAATCTTCGACATATGAATATCTCGCTTCTTACGAAGTGGTGGTGGAAATATAAAGACATCAACTTTACTGGTAAATGGAAAACATTGATTACTTATATCTATACCACTGAACACAATACTGTATATTCTTCTTTTTGGGCTGCTATAATGAAATTGGAAAAATTAGGATATCTTAGTATCACCTTCATCTCTGGTACACAGTCCACAGTTCGGTTCTGGTCTGATATTTGGCATAATAATTGCACTTTAGCTTCTTTATATCCCCAATTGTATAGCATATGCTGGGACAAACCGGTGCTACTCACAGAGGTCGTACATTCACAAGGGGAGTGTGTTTCTTTTAGAAGAACTTTGGTGGGCATAGACCTACAGGACTGGGCATCAATATTACAACTCATTAGTTCTTTTTCTTTTACCCATTCTCATGACAAAATTTCTTGGAGATGGGAATCATCGGGCATATTCTCAGTTAGATTGCTCTATAAAATTCTCAATTTTCGAGGGATTATTCCTCCTAATCCTAGGCTATGGTGGGACATTTCTATTCTTCATAAAATTCATATCTTTATGTGGCTTACTTGTCAGTATAAAATTTCAACTAAAGACCAACTTAGGGAAAAGGGGTGGATAGGTTCGGTTAAATGCCCTTTTAGCAATGATGATGAAACGGTTAATCATTTATTCATCAACTGTGTATTAGTGAGACAAGTATGGTTTTGGATGGGTAAAAGGGTCAATTTTTTTTCCTCTTGGCATACAATGGAGGATATAATTTCTTTTGCTGTACAGTTGAACAAATTTGATAAAATAACATTCTTAATGGTGTTCAGTGCTATTTGCTGGACAGTGTGAAAACATCGAAACGAAATCTGTTTTCAAAATGTCAAGCCTAAATCCAGTAGGAGTTTAATTTTTCTCATTATTTCCCTTCTTAAATATTGGTTAGGTGCCAAGAAAACAAGAAAGGAAACACAAGAGGCTGCACTAGCATGGATGCCTGCGGAGAAGGTAATGGAAGAGATCCCGATTCGAGTGTGGATGCCTGGAGACGACCAGTTGATCTATTTCCAGCCAGATAACGCTCCAGCTCCCTGACTGTCAGCAATCAGTGATAATACCAGTTCTGGATTGCTCAATATAGCTTTGGTAGTTTGCAAGTTAAGTAGTCAGTTAATAGTCCGAATCTCAAGTGGCTATTAGTCATTATCATAGCAGGGAGAGATGTTTTACTCTTCATTTTTGGGGTACAATGCAGGGTTAGTTGTTTGCTTAGATTAGAGAATGGAGTAGAGATCTTTTACAGAACCAGTTTTTGGAGCGTACAGCAGTTGCCAATTTTGGATGTAATTTAACTATGTTTCGTAATGAAGCAGGACTTAGGCCTTCTTACCAAAATTTTTTTTCCAACAATCCTTAATTAGTTTGTGGATTTGATGCACAATATATTAAAGTCTCGATACGTGAAAAACTAATTTATATTTTCTGTTTGTGCTTTAGATTTAGCATTTAATGGAGTCGAATGTTGAGATCTGCAAAAAGAGCACCGTTGAGAGTAAAATAAACTACTTGAAGGAGATTTCTGCAAGAGAATGTTTTTTATTTGAATTTTTATCTATTTTAGTTTGCCCGTTGTTTTGTTGTCATTGTTTTTGGGTTGTATTTTCCCATTACTTCTTTTACTTTCTGTTTGTTTATGTAATAAAAAACATATTTATTCGGACGAGACTGGATGATTTCCGGACAAACAAAATCATTCGATCATCTTTTTAAATAGCACTGTTTATTTTTTATTATTATTTTTTTATTAAAATGAGTCTATAATATTTTTTAGTAAACTTAACAATTCTCAAAATCATAATATTAATAGTAAATAGAAAAAAATAAAAATTAAAAAAATGGTAGAAAAAATTTTAAATATGAGAAGACAGGTACACGGTATGGAGTCCCATCTAGACGCCATACCATGCCAAGTCCTTGCCAAAACAAAAATAATAAATAAAGTGGAACACTATAACATGTGATAAAAAGCAAAAAAAAAAAAAAAAAATAGTATGATAATCCTAATTCACAAACAATCCAACTAATTTTATTTAATGAGGAAATAGGTTGTTTGAATAATTTTATTTAGTCAGTAATATATGTCATGGATTGATTTATACAACATTTTATAAAATTTTATTTAATTATATTTTTGTATAATTTATTATATTATGTACACAATGTTCTAAAAGTAATATATTGTTTGTATGGTATACTTTTGGATTAAATTAAATTCTTAATTTATTTGATAATTTTTCGTTATTAGTTTGTTGTCCGTTAATTTTAACTGAGTAAAAATATAGAATATGAATAAGAATAATATTTAACAGATAATGATAGAATATAAGCAAGATTAAATTCAAATTAAATCGGATACGAAAATACCTCCATCAAATTCGTACAGTATTCGCTCATATACCTATATATATCTTCTTTGCATAACTAAATCAGCTCCGCATGCAAGAGCAAACACTAGTACAGAAAATCCCTACACCGACCCTCAAGCACTGACTGTTTTTATATGTAACAGTCGGTATAGAGACTGCATGGCAAAATCGTAAATAAGAACTACTTCAACACTGGCTGTTCAATTGTTAATGACCGTCAGAGAACTAATACCGACTGTTTTTAAAAAAAACAGTCAGTGTTGCTCATATCCTACACCGACTGTTTTATTAATAAAACCGTCAGTGTTGAGGAGCCCACCAACACCGACTGTTTTTCTTAAAAACTGTCAGTGCTGCTCAACCCTACACCGACTGTTTTATTAATAAAGCCGTCAGTGTTTGAGCTGTGACTAACACTGACTGTTTTTAAAAAAAACAGTCGGTGTTGCACACACCCTACACCGACTGTTTTATTAACAAAACCGTCAGTGTTGTGCAGTAACAAACACTGACTGTTTTTTAAGAAAAACAGTCGGTGTTTTCATCTTCTGAAAAATTTTCCTGCGCACGTTTCTCTATTTCGATCAGCCGCCAAGTCTTTCTAAATTTCATTTCCCTCTCCGTAATTTAGATTTCCCTCCGTAATTTCAAGTTTTCCTTCGAGATAAACCTCTCAACTTCTCTCTCCGCTCAAAACATTTCATTTTCTGTCTCTCCGCCTCCACTCAGCCTCTTTGAGACAAACCCTACTCAGCCTCTCCGCCTCCACTCAGCCTCCACTCAGCCTCTTTGAGACAAACCCTACTCAGCCTCTCCGCCTCCACTCAGCCTCCACTCAGCCTCTTTGAGACAAACATTTCATTTCATTTTCTGTCTCTCCGCCTCCACTCAGCCTCCACTTAGCCTCTGCTCAACCCCGCTCAGCCCCTGCTCCACCTCCGCTCAGCCTCCGCTCAGCCCCCGCTCCACCTCCGCTCAGCCTCCGCTCAGCCCTGCTCATCCTTCTCTCCACCTAGTGAAGAACGAGAAGCCTAGAGCTCCCAAGTACATAATTTTTCTTCTGTCTGTTTATACATATCTACATTAATACTTTCTTTTACTTGGCCTTAATTTCTGCTCAATCAATTAATTAGTAGTTCTAATTCTGCTTGATGGTTATTATTAAAAAATAATCAACAGAAAAACTAAATTTATGAAATACCTATTTTACCCTTCAACACCCCCTCTCTATCTGTCTGCATCTTTGATGGAGGCGTGGAAACTAGATGCTGTATTGCTTTATTTTTTTTGGTTTCACTGATAAGAACTGATAAACCAGAAGCCCTATTTTTTTTTTTTGTTGATTACTGCTACGAAGGGTGAGAAAGGTGATTCTCGGCTGAGATGTGTTTTGCTGGTTTCTGGTATGAGATTTTTGCCTCTTTACCAGTATTTACTGGTTCTTCAGTTTTACTGATGCCTTGCCCCTTTTTTTTGTTGTTGTTCCAGTTTAATGGTACGAAGTTTGGTGACTGTCTTTGTGCAACACTTTCTGGTACGAAGTGTAGATGAAATGAATAACAAAATTAAGGTTTCAATTAAACTTAAGGGCGAATGAGAGAGAGCGAGGTGGGATTCTACCGAACGACTCATGTTAATTCAAATTTTACCTCCTTCGAAAAAGATCTCTGAGTGATTCCTGATCAACTGGATAATCCAAAATTTATCTATAGGGCTCAAGACAGTTGCAACCAAACAACTCTTGTTTTCATCTTCCACATGCATCCTGATTATGATGGAAGTTTCTGGAAAGAAAAAACTGATTTTGTTGATGCTGTTTTGTTTTTTATTTTAAGGCTGGTGGCTTATGTGTAAAATTATTGAAACTAGAATAAAAATTGCATTTGCATTTATGTTGAAATAAACTGGCAATTAGAATAAAACTTGCATTTGTATATGTTCAAAAGCAAAGGTTAATTAATGGAAGTGGAACATACAACTGACTGTTGAATAGTAGCTGGGTCAAAATCTTTCAATTATTAAAGTTTATTTCATGAGATACTCAATCAGCTCTATTGTCATCCAAAAAAACAGAAAAAATTACAAGTACTAGTGCTATTTTCTCAAAATATGACAAAATTACCCCTCTTTCACATTCATAAGCAAGCAAGCAAAGTACACTTTTACATGTTATATTTCTTACTTCTCCAGAAATTCTATATCTATTGTTTGCTTTTGTTTGCTTGTTTAAAAATTATCAAAGATTTACACTTTTGTTTGCTTTTAGAATACCAGATTTTTATATAAAAGAAATTTAATGGTACTACTGGTACATGAAATTTAATGGTAAAAGAAAAACAGTACAAGTACTGGTACAGAAACTTCCATCATTGCATATCAGTGCTATTCTGCTATTTTTCTTCTATCATTGCATATCAGTGCATATTTTTCTTCTATTTTTATAACATTTATTGTCATGTGTTGTATTTAACTTTGTATTAGTGTTGCTGCTGTTTTTTAATATCTGAAAAATATGAAAACGTTAATAGGTCAAGATGGGAGCTCCATTGGGCATCGAAAAGGCCAGGGAAGAGAGGATCAACTCGAACGCGGAGAGGATGAAACAACTTGGCATTCACACTCTCTCACGCGATGTGAACGGTCCATCCAATAAGAAGAAGATTGATCCAATGAGGAAGAGGGTTGAAATGTCGAGTGAAGAGCAAGGTGTTGTTGGAGAAGACAGCAGCCCTAGGAATATAGAGGAGTATAATCCTTCAACTTCTTGTGATGAATCGAGTAGTGAGGAGGAAGCACCACAAAAAGAGAAGAAAAAGAAGAGAAAGAAGAGAAAGATGTCGGGTGAAGAGCAAGGTGTGGTTGGAGAAGGCAGCAGCCATCAAAACCAAAGTGGAGCAAATCCTGGTAAATAAACAAATCCCCATTTATTTTGTCTAGGACCAAACAGTAGGCTTATTTCTTGATGTCAATGTTGGGTCAACAATAAATTATGAGTTGAAATGATAAATTATGCCATTACAGAGATGGATATAGAGGTGTACAATCTGTTATCATCTTCGATGAATCGAGTAGTGAGGAGGAAGCACCAAAAAAAAGACGAGAGGTCGGACCACTTGTGCTAAGTTAGCAAAGAAGCCTAAACGTATCAGATTCAACAAGCATGGGCATCCAAAGGGTTCAATGTTGAGCCAATACTTGACTTACGTGGCAACAGTGTCAAAAGAGAGATTTCCTATCACTATTCTGAATTGGAAGAAAGTTGACAAAAAATTGAAGGAAGAGTGTTGGGAGGAGATAAAGGTAGAACTTAGTTTCAAAATAAAAAAATTCCTTACGAATATAATTTTACTTTTAAATATTATGTAATTATCTAAAATGCAGCAAACTTGGGGAATAAAGAAAGAAAAAGGCTTCAAGCATGCCAAAAAGAAAATGAATTCAGCATGGAAAAATTTTAAGAGTGATCTCGTAAGGTATTACATAAGGAAAGACAAAGATCCATTCAGCAAATACTCTTGGATAAGCTCAGAAGTTTGGAAAGAATTTGTGAGGCAGAAGTCAACGCCAGAGTTTCAGGTACTATTTAATCAAATCATTAATTGTCATATCTTTCCTATTTTATACATAACATGCATATTTCCTTCGATTTGTATTCATGCAGTGTGATTTACCGACAGAAAAATATACGCCGACGCAACTTCATGTAATAACACGACAGTGGTGTGCATTTTTCTTGAACAAGTTCTAAACTATTCATAAGAAATGCAATGTTGTTAATTTCATATGTATATTTTGTAAGTGTGTTATGTAAATTTTGTTATAGTGTATATTTTTGTGAATGAAATATAAATAGTGTTTATATTGTATTGTCTTTTGTTTGTGTTGCTCAAATTATTTGCATGATATTTTATTTAATTTAGATGAATGCTGAATAGTAATATATTGCTAGCAAAAATATGGAGGCTAGCCCCGATACAAATAGAATCATGCCAAAATTTTATGCAAACACCGACTATTTTTTTAAGAAAACAGCCGGTGTAGGTGCGCAACACCGACTTTTTTTAATAAAATAGCCGGTGTAGGTGCCCAACACCGATTGTTTTTTAAAGAAAACAGCCGGTGTAGGTGCCCAATACCGGCTGTTTTTTTACAAAACAGTCGGTGTAGGTGCCCAACACCGGTTTTTTTTTTTTAAGAAAACACAGGCTCTGTAGGTGCTCAACACCGGCTGTTTTTTTAATAAAACAGCCGGTGTAGGTACCCAACACCGACTGTTTTTTTAAGAAAACAGCCGGTGTAGATGCCTAACACCGACTGTTTTCTTTAAAAAACAGCCGGTGTAGGTCTCCAGCACCGACGGTTTTGTTAAGAAAACAGTCGGCGTAGGTATTCAACACCGACGGTTTTTTAAAGAAAACAGTCGGTGTAGGTGCCCACCACCGACGGTTTATCTGAACAGTCAGTGTTGAATGTCTACACTGACTGTTATTTACCGGCCAGTAAAGAGTACCTATACTGGCGGTGCCATCACTGACCCCTCAATAACAGTCGGTATAGGGATTTTTTAACAGTCAGTAAAAGTGTTTTTTGTGCTAGTGAAAAGCCAACATGTCATTAAAGACAATAGCAGTTCGAAGAATAAATAAAAATCAATTTCAACAAAACAACATAAATAAATGAATCAAACATTTCAAGTTGATATGGCGTCTCACTTTCTATTTTTTTTTTTAGATTTTTTTTTCTGATTTTGGATGTTGATGTGGCGTCTCACTTAATTTATTTATTTTACTTTTTTTTTTGGCAGATGCTATGACCAGTGTTGTAAAAAACGGACTTAACGGCCGATTAATCGGCCGTTTAATCGGAAACGGCGGCCAAACCGTTCCGAATACGCTTAACGGATGCCTGTTGGCGGGAAAAACGATTAATCGGCCATTTTTCCGATTAATCGGCCGTTTTCCGTTTAATCGGCCGTTTATTCCCGTTTTTTTCCATTTATTCCAGTGAATTTTATTTTATTTTTTTTATTATTGTGTGTGATAATAAGGTTTATAAATCATGCATTGTAGTTTTATTTGTGCTTGGATATTCATCCAATATTTTTTATATATGTTGTTTTTTTCTTCTTTCTTACTTTGAAATTGATTAATTATTCTATTATTTATATACCATATTTTTTTTTACTTACTAATATAATTTTTTCAATTAGTACGACATGTTTATTTATAAAATTATGTTATTATCATAAATTAAATTTAGTGATTTTATGTTGGAATGTTTTCTTTCTTTCAAATAATATGTTATTAGTATTTGAAAAGGCTTAATTCTGAAATTTATTTTTTATTAAATAAATGTGTTACTTAAACATGCAAAATGATTACGTGTTACGAAGAAATAAGCATAGTATCATGTTATAATAATAAAACTAACTTAAATAAGTTTATTTGATAAATTTAATGAGTTAAATAAATAATTTTTAATAAATTATGATATATATACATAAATTTAATAAAAACGTTAAATTGTCCGCATAATTCCGATTAATCGGCCGCATACCGATTAATCGCTTGGCGGTACCCCGTCCGTCCGACGACCGCATACCGTTATTTACAACACTGGCTATGACGTTCCACTTTAAAGTTTTTTTTTTTTTTTGGTGGAGGCTGGTACACCTGCCTTCTCTTTTTTAAAAGTTTTTCATGTCATTTTCTCTTTTTAATTTTTTCTTCTATTTACTATGACTAAAAATTTCGGCTAGATTAACGCTAGTCAAGGTCCTATCGATCTCTAACCTCTATATATATATATAGGCATATATATGTGTTCCAGCTCTGCATGAAGTTTTATATCCAATATTAATTTTTTTAGATTATTACAGTAAAACCTAGCTACTAAAATCTCAATAATTGAAAACCACATTCTTCAACAATCTCAATCTCTGTCGAATAATTAAGCTCCAAATAAATTGACAAAAGAGAGAAAATAAAAAAGAAAATATATATACTCTTTGAAGTAACGAACATTATTTGTTAAATTATATATATCAACCTGAGCTCATATAATATTTAGTTTTATAATAATAAAATTTATAGCCCGGCCTTAAAATCTTAGGGAATTAATTAATGATAAAATATATATATCTAAAAGTTGCTGGACAAAATTAAGACCGGACCTAGCAATAAATTTTTGATGACCAAGTCATCAAAGCAAAAGCAATGGAATTAAAGATGAAACATATTGGTGCATGTCCACATTGGATAGGACCAAGCAAAAGCAAAGGAATAATATAATTAAAGATGAAACATATTGGTGCATGTCCACATAGCACAAAGCAAAAGCAGTGCATATCATTTTCTTATCATGCCATTATGGTTATGCTCCACCTCTTTTGAATAATAAAGCTTCAAATTTACAAAAGAGAAACGTAAATAAAAAGAAAGGAATAATTACTCTTAATGTGATCCTATCAAAATATACTCTTTGAACTAACAAATATTAATTATTTGTATTAATTATAACAACCTGATGTACTTTAATATATAATTTCATAATTTTCAAAATATTTTATCATTAATTTTCAGAATTAATGATAAAATATTATCATAACATTACTGCATGTAATAAAAAATCCAGCAAATAAAACTATGTTTGTAGATAGTAACAAATGGCTATATATAGTCCCCCAATCAAGCAATGAATTTTCATATCACCAGAAAGGAAACAAAGAATGAAACATATGGGTGTCCTCATTGCAATTATATATGCTCCACTTCTCACAACCAATTAAGCAAGCTTCAAATTTACAAAATAGAAAAGGAAATCAAAACAAAAGGGTACAATAGAAAGAAAGGAATAAGTAATCTTTGAACCTAGCAAAAATATAACAAAAGAATTAAATTGTATTCTAGAACCACATTCTCTAACCAAACAAGTCATGATTTAATAGCTCTAGTTAAGTTATGGTTAGTTTTAGTCTCAACCAAACAAGAAATAACTTTAGCCCTTAATTTAACTTTAGAAATTAGAATCAACCAAACAAATATATATATAGCTTAGACCGACCTAAATGGAAATAATTAATTTAGACTTTCAAAATTTCAGGCATCAATCAAAGACCTTTCGATTTTTTGTAATATTTTAAATTATTATTCATTATAACTGTGAGATAAAAAGTTAATTTACTTTCATTTTAAAAATCTTTTGTGTGATGTATTAGATAGCTAGTTTTGAACCGGAAAAATATATTTCTCAACTTTTGCATATAATTAAGGGCGTACGCTTTTGTTAGTTGCAATATTCATTTGGATTATACAGTGCCAATGATAAAATGCTTCTATAAAATAATTTATGTTTTGTTAATTAATAAAATGCTTGGTCACAACTCCCGATATAACTTTTTTTCAAGTCTTCCTTGCTGAATATATATTGTCTAAAAATTACAAAAATCTTGATAAAAGTAATTCTCAGCAAGTTATAATTTTTGTGACAAATAAATAATTATTTATCTACGAAAACCCATTATAAACAATATCTCATTTTTGAAGAACATTGTAGGTTTGATTTGCTTTCCGATTTTTTCTTCATTCGGTGATCAGAACGAAGCATTTCTGTGGGTGGTTGATGGTGTCCCTCTTGCGAGTAAGAAAATTATGATAATGAAGTGTATTAAATTAAACCTGATTCCCTTCACACATGGCAATCATATGGTTGCCTTTACAGTTCACATAGTTTGCATAGTTGCATGTATAGTGACAAATCAAAAGTTCGGATTCGGTTCGGCGGGGTAAAAAAGTTCGTAATTCAGGTATAATTCGGAAATGATTTGGTACAACACGGAAGCAAACAATTTTTTTTTTTGTGGCTTTTTTCACGTTTTTATCGTCAATAATTCATGATTCGTGTTTTATTCGTGAATTATTCGGTCAAAGTTCAGTCAAATATTTTATTCGCGATACGGTTTAGAAACCCAAAAAAACGTTTTATAGGCAAAGCTTGTGACTGTGGTTGCATGTGCCATTAGATTAGAAGTACTCGTCAATGTCGTATCGTTGTCCAACCTTTATCTTCAACTCCAGCTCATGGTGAATTCTTTAATCCGATATTCTTTTAAAGGAATTTCACGCATACTCTTAATAACTTCAAAAATTCGTCCTTCTTTTAGACTAGCTACTACGGGAAAAGGCGAAAAGCCTACTAAAATCTCATTAATACAATACCTCATTCTCCAACTATCCCCATTACAATCTCTTTTCCAGTTTTCCTCTTGAGCAGTAGCTGTAGCTCTCACTCAAAACAAAGATGGCCATGATACTCGACGCCTTCCTGTCTAGGTTTAGCGACCTTGTTGTGCAAATGGTGGAAGATGAAGTGGGCATGCTGCTGGGCATCCCTGCCGAGGTTCAGAAGCTTGGCGAGACCGTTCATGACATCCAATGCGTTCTTGCCGATGCTGAGAGGAGGCAGACCAAGGGCAGTGCCATAGAACGCTGGCTTTTGCAGCTAAAGGATGTCATGTATGATGCCGATGATGTCATTGACCTATGTCAGATCAAAGCAAATGAGCGTCTTGCTGCCTCCAGTTCCCGTTCCCCTTTGAATGCTCGCTATGGCTGCCATTTGCTGTCTTGCTTCCGTAACCCATTATTTGCACATGAGATTGGTTCAAAAATCAAGGATATCAATTCTAGGTTGAACGATATTGCTAAGGGAAAGACTCATCTGGGTTTAACCGAATCACAAATCTCTTCTAGGCCCTCCAAATCAGTTCGCCGAGAGAACTCAATCCTCATGCGCAAGACTGATCCCACAGTTGTGCTAGATGATATTGTGGGAGAAAAGATTGAAGAAGATACAAATCTATTAGTGAACTGGCTGACCGAAGAAGAGAAGAGTGCGAGAAAAGCCATTGATGTTTTAGCAATTGTGGGGATGGGTGGAATTGGGAAGACCACTCTAGCGAAAAAAATCTTCAATGATCCAAAAATAGTGGAGGAATTCAAGTTAAAAATTTGGGTGTGTGTCTCAAAAGAGGTGAATATAATAGAATTGTTGAGATGTGTGATTCGAGAAGTACGAGGTGACCATGGTGCCCGCCAGGAAAGATCGGAGCTGGTACCTTTACTCGAGAGCCTCATCCAAGGGAAAAAGTTCCTTCTTATTCTGGATGATGTTTGGGAAGAGAGCCGATCGGTGTGGGACGGTTTGTTGCGTGCTCCCATGAGTGGCGGAGCTCATGAGAGCAGGCTACTTCTCACCACTCGAGATCAAAGAGTGGCGGATGGAATGAGAGCAGCAAAAATACACCGAGTAGGGAAGTTATCTCTTGAAGATGGCTGGTCCCTATTAACAAAGCAGGTAATTAAAATTTATAACTTTGTTTAGCCTTGACCTTGCTACTTTTGTCTTAGAAGCTTAGTATTGTCTAGTTGGTCGTGATTTAAGTATTGGGTCTTAGACAAACAATTTTGCAGTTGTATAACAAATGCAAAAATTATTTAATCCTATCTAAACAAAACAGAATTTTGTATAAGAACTTACAATTCACCACAATGACACCTGGTAGCACTTGATAAGCAAAATGTATTTTTTTATAAACCAATGATAGATATAGCACCTATGATTTCTCGAACTCCAAATTATTATGTCTATTCGCCAATAGGCAATTTCTATCAATTAATATATACTTCAAATATTTCCACTAGGGAACTGTTAGGTGTTAAGATTTTAATTGATAGATTGGAATTCCGGGTAAGTGGAGAGTAAGCTCAACATTAATTAATTTATTAGAATACGGTGCATCACTAGTGAATTGATTGGTGTGTGTACCTCATGCCAAAAATTATGAAAACCGGGCATGGCATAATTTTGGGCACCGTGTTTCTCCACCCCTTCCCCCTCCGGAGCCTCCTTGTCGCTGACGTCTCTCTATTTACCAGTAATGAGGTGCTCGACTCTCACGGCATCTCATTGCCGCTAGTCGGTCTTGACATCATGTACGTTTTCCAAAAAAATTTATTAAAAATTTATTTATTTCAAAAAAATTTCATACTAAAAATCCGATAAAATAGTTAAACTTGAAGAATAACATCACATTTGGTCATATGTCACATTATGTCGTGATGTGACAGCCCTCCACTATTTTGATCACGCCACATGAAAATAAACTAATTTCAATCTCATGACACGATGTGACCAAATTACAATGTTCTATTTTCATTCCTCCGGTGCTTCCCATACCCTACATCGGCTACAAACAGACAACTATTGTTCACCCTTGAGTCAACTACGCATTGTTTCGCCCAAAAATTGACGCGTCATGCCCATTGAGCTGTGCTCCATGCTCGAACTGCGTATCGTGCTCTGTTGGCGTGGATCATGTTTTTAGCAATTAACAATGCATGCCATAAACCAGGGTCCTATACTTGATCACTTTCTGATGCACAATAATATTAGCATTGATAAGTTTGTTTACATTTTTCTCATTTTTAATTATTTTATTGTGTATTTTTTTTTTAATATATTACTCTTCGGAAGTGCATAAATTATATTTAATTTACATTTCATCATCACCAGTAATCAGTAATGCTATTGATATACATATATATAACAATTAATTGAAGTTCTATGATATGGTACCTATATCGTTTGATTGATAAATATATTTTTTTAAATTCATTATTACATGTGATGCCACCTCAAGTTCTACTACAATAGTGCTGGAAACTGGAAAGTTTTTCAAATTCATACTTTTTAAACATTAATTCAAATTTTTGTAAGTCAATTTTCTGTGAAAATTAATTCAATTTATTTTATCTCCGGTTTTAAAGAGAATTAAATAAACTTTGTATCTAAACATTAATTTTTTTTTAAATATGTGATTTATTAGAGTTATTTTCTCCTTGTTTGGGTAAAAGTTAGTTTCGAATTTTCTTATTAAATAAGTACCTTATATAGTTAGCTATACTATTACATGAGTGGAAGTCTCATCATCTCATTGATTTTTTTATATAATACTATAAATAGTTCATAGGTAAATTACAATATTCCTCCATTACAAAAGATAATATTAGTAAACGGATGGAAAATATATTTCGGTTGCATTGATATGGTTTAACAACAGCGATCCAAAATAATGGCCCAAGCCCAAAACTAACGGAACCAAGTAGATGAAAACAAACACTGAGTATTTCATATGGGCTACGGGCTAATTGGACATGGATAATTAAATAATTAATGCTGTAAGTGCCCTTTGAGTATCCTTTGAGATTATAGCCGGTGCTGGTTCTCAAAACCAAACATTGTGAAATTAATTTTATTTACGGTAAAAGCTGAACTTTTAGCATGACATAGAAATAAAAAATACAGTAAACTTTTTTATAATTACCAAAACTGGAACTTGTATTTAATCTTTCTTTTTTAGACATTATTTTAGAAACTTATTTCAATTTATTAACTACTTACATATATTTTCTCCAATTATACCAAAACACAAAATACTAACAAAAATCACATGCCTGAAAATTATTGTGAGAATAATTTAGATTAATAAAAAATAACTTGCTTTTATTATCTATTTTTAAGACAATTTTCATAATATTTTCGTACTTATCTATAACTTTCTAATATTTTCACAAATTAGGCAAACACACAAAAAAAGAAAGTTATGAAAAATATAATTTAAATTTATTTTTGATTTCCGGATATATTTTCATGTTTTTTTTTATACATTATTATATATTTTGTAACAATTTCTTAACATGATTTCACTAAAGAAAAAAAAATGGCACGGTATGCCTTATTAAGCTGTGTTTTGTCAGTATCCGTGTTGTGCCCACTACTAGTATTAAGCGGCACCAGCATAGAACAACACATTTAAATTCTTTGATTTATTGACACGATACTGCACGTGTTCTGAACATATCTGAACACGGCACGCTAAAACGCGACATGGCACATTTGCAATTGCTTAATCGATACAACTCAATTATAGTATAGCTAAGAAGAGAGCTAGGGCATTAATTAAGTTTTCTAGCTTGTGGTCTAAGATCTATCGATATTCCCACATTCTCAAGATTGGTGACACATTGAAAAGCCCCTTCACAATTGGTTGCACTGCTTCATTATTGGTTTTGTTTATATAGTGTGTGAACATTCAAAATTAATTAAGTTATCCAAAATTAGTCAGTAACGAAATCGGCTAATAATTTGGTTTCACTGTTTTCCAATTATTGAGTACAAAACGGAATTAGCCAATAATTTGGTTAATTGCACTTCTTTCTATCCTAATTTTTGTTCTCTCTTTTCTTTGAAAATGAGTTTTTGTTATCTCTTAATTAATGTGCTATACTGTTTTTGCTCAATCTCAATATTTTATCATAACCCTAGGATTTCAAATTCTTCTACAATCTTAACATCTAAAGTTTCAAAGTCACTTGACATATATATATAAAATATAAATAAAAGCATTGATGGTCCTAATTTTTTCATTAATCTGATAGGTAGTTCAACATGATCAAAACGGAAGTGAGATTCAAGAATTTAAGGATATTGGGTTGCAACTAGTTGAAAAGTGTGACGGTTTACCTCTTGCGATCAAAACCATAGGTGGTGTGCTTTGCACGAAGCGGAAAACCAAAGTCGAATGGCAAGCAGTTCTAAAAAGCAATATGTGGTCCATTGATGGGATGCAAGGTATTCACCATGCATTTCAGCTGAGCTACGAGGACCTTTCATCGCCTTTGAAGCAGTGCTTCATCTTTTGCTCCCTCTATCCGGAAGATTTTAAGTTTCATAAAATAGATTTAATCTATCAGTGGTTAGCAGAAGGTTTTTTGCAAGATAAGGTATATTTCTGGGAGTTGGGAAATGAATACTACACAGAGTTATTGGTACGGAATCTTTTGGAAGATACTGAGAGACTTTATAATCAAGAAGAATGCAAAATGCATGATCTTCTGTGGTCGTTTGCCCGACAATTGGGAAAAGATGAAAACTGTGTATTAAGGGAGGGACGAGTTTTATCCAGGCCTGAGGGTTCACTGAAAGTACGACGATTATCTGTAGAAGGAAATGAGGTCAATACTGAATTAATTAAAAAAGAAAATGGGTTGAGAACATTATTGCTTCACGATAAATCTGAAATTGCACTTGATTATCTGTGTAAAACCTTTTCAAGCCTCCGCATCTTAGACGTCACATACTCCAATTTCTCAAGCCTACCAGATTCTTTATGTGACCTCGTGCATCTGAGATACTTGGATGTCACTGGTTCAAAAATAACAAATCTTCCGAATTCTATTGGAAATCTCAAGTATCTATTATATTTGAATCTTTGTAGGTGCAAAAGTTTGTTAGATGTCCCTAGTAGTATCATTAATCTACAAGAACTGAAATTTCTCAATATTGAGGATTCAGGAGTCAAGGGAATGCCCGCAGGCCTAAATAAACTAGACAAGCTCGTTAAACTATTCGGATTCAAGCCAGACAAAAATAGTATGGAAGGATTTAGTGGCCTAGACAGCATAGAACCTCTATCACAGCTAAATGATCTCTTTTTATACAGTTTAGAGAAAGTATCAGACAAAAGCATAGCAAAAATGGCAAACCTTCAAAATAAAGATAGTTTACAAGACCTAAAATTAGTTTACGGAACATTGAGCCCAGAAGAACAACTTGCCCAAACTAATGAAAAGAAGATGACCACTGAGGATGTTTTAAATGAGCTTTGTCCTCCCCGTTCTTTAGAAGTTCTTCAAATTATGTATTACTTTGGCAGCCACCTTCCTAATTGGCTAAATTTGAGTTCAGACCTTCCAAATTTGAGATATCTTAATATCAAAAATTGTGCATGCTTTGAAGAGCTTGCGTTGTTAGGCCAACTTCCCAATTTGGATTATCTTCGTATAGAAGGTGCATATTCAGTGGTGAGTGTGGGAGAAGAGTTCTTGTGGGGAGGTATCCAAAACAGTGATACGATAATAACAAGTTGTTCTGCCAAGTTTGCATTTCCCAGATTGAATCAACTAATCTTTAAAGGGATGCCCAATTGGAAAGAGTGGGAGTGGAATAAGGGACAGCAGGTAGCCATGCCCAAGCTGAAAAAATTAATTATTAGAGATTGTCCCCAGTTGAGATCTCTTCCGGAAGGTCTTTTGCATCATGCTACTTCCTTGGAGCAACTAGAGATTAACAGTGCTAATAAAATGATTACCGTAGAGAACCTCCCATCAATCAAGGATATTCGTGTTTTTAGTAACCCAAATTTGGAGAGGATTTCAAATTTGCCCAGCATCTCATATATTCTAATTCAAGAATGCCCAAATCTAAAAGCCGTGGAGAACCTAACAGCTTTAGTGACGATGGAATTAGATGATTTAGAAATGGAAACCCTACCAGATTACTTGAGGACAACAATGCCACAGAAACTAAGAATCTGGTGTAGTGAGGAGTTGTTGGAGGAGATTGTAAGCCAAGGAGAAAGTGGTTCGGAGTGGAACAAATTCAAGCACATTCCCAAGGTGACTATCTACTCCTCTGGAGAATCTTTCTATGCTATTTACCAGAAAACACCATTCAGTTTCACCACCAATGTGAACACCATGCCACAGCAAAAGTAGAAGCTTTCTCTTGCCATTACTCTTTTAGTTCAGGTATAGTAATTCCTCCAATTGGTCTAACTAGCTTTGTATTACTTATCATCTTTTTTTTTTTTTTTCAAATTTCAAATTCAATTTATGCTTTGCTTGGTAAATTCGCCGTAGTCTTTATTCTCTCATAAAGTATATCATTTACAAATTGGATTGGTCCGATATTTTACTTGGTACCAGTACAATGTGGTAATTATATATATTCTCAATTCCATAATTTCCATACATTTTAATTTGTTAGCACTATTTTTGTCCTTATATCTGAATTTTCCATTTTTGATGACGGGGAGAGAGAAGTGTACTGGGAACTGATTCAAATTTTCTACCTATTTGACTAGCTTGAAATCTATGTACGAAACGCGCCACAAATGCAATGAGCTTGAATTTTAACTAGATCGTTCTTCTCTGTTTTCTGGCCCCATGTTTTCTTTCTCATATAGCACCAGATCTCAATTATATAATTCATAACATTCTCTACAAGCAATACAAGTTTTGTACCCGTGCATTCTGGTTTTATAAATTAATCAAGCAATAAATGTTTAATAAATTAAAAACTGATAGATGTTTCTTTGTATCACTTGAATTGATTTTATATTTTCAATTTGAATCCATGAAAAGAAAATATAATTAACCTGGATTATTTTGTATTAGAGGGTGTAGAAAATATATTACTCTCGGTACGTACTAATTAAACACTGATTTATATTTTCTGTTTGGCAATTAAAGGAGTCGAATGTTGAGATCTGCAAAAACATAATAGTTACTGTTGAGGGTAAAGTAACTATTAATTGGAAGGACATTTCTGCAAGAGGATGTTTTTTATTTGATTTTTTTTATCTACTTTGGTTTGTCCGTTGTTATGTGGTCATTTTTTTTTGGGTTGTATTCCCCGTTACTTCCTTTTATGTTTGTTTATGTAACAATAAAAACATATTTATCCTGGCCGGACAAACAAAACCGTTCATCTTTATTTATAACACAGTTTATTCTGTTTTTTTTCTTATTCAAATGAGTCTGTTATAATTTATAGAAAACTTAACAATTCTCGAAATTATAATATATAGTTCAATACAGCAGATGGAGTCTGATTGTGCAGAGATGAGATGCACTTGAGGTGGGGAATGCAATTGTCAATTGGTGATTTCTCATGCTCAGATGCTTACAAATCAGAGGTTAGAACAGATTTTATTACTTTCTTATTTTTTTTTATATTAGCTAGCTAGAGTTGTGATTCAAATTTTGCCAGGAAAAAAATAGCCATGGCGCAAGAAAAATATACACGAAAAACACTCTCAAATTATATGAGTTTGTAATATTTAATAAACATGAACAGATATATTTTCTTTGAAAAGAAAAAATAATGTGAGGATATAACATTGTTTATGTTTTTTTGTTAAGCTAGAGAGGAACAAATTAACTTATATATAGTATTATTTTTTTCCTACATTTACATAATGTTGTTTCTTTCGTGGGTTAGTTTGAATGGATGACAGAAATTTCATAAACATATATGTCATCTCCAAATGAATCTATGTAATGTGATTAACTGTAAATTAACAAATAACTCGATCAAGTGTTAAAAAATTGCATGTATTTATATACAAACGGAGCTATGCTAAAGTGTTGAAAATTGCACATATTTAAGAATTGCCCCTTTGTTATTTTGGAAAGTCTACCAGTAATAGATTCCCTTAGGCACATCAATTATGTATATAAATATAATAAATCTACATATTACTGCTATAACGGAAAATGCTTGGTACCGAACATGCCCAGACTATATATCATTCAAAAATCAGAAGTATTTGCATGCTCCTCTTTGATCCGAATATACCTGACAGTTAGTATTTACTTATGCAACAGATGGACTTTTCACTCTAAAGAGAGGGTACTAACTCCTATTTCAATCAAACTCTGTACCGGTCTCAGCCACCCAAGGTTGGACCGCTCCTTTATTGGAGAGTGATCTGGCATACACCCCTTGTTACCCCACAGGTTCTAATTATTATTTGGAAGGCTATTCAAGGCGCATTACCAGATTGTCAGGTCTTGCACCGATGCATGCCTGAAATTGCTGCTATCTGTCTGTTATGAGGATCTGACCCTGAAACTGTTTCACATCTTTTGTTCTATTGCCCCCATGCTCGTGCTACGTGGTTTCAGTCACTTCTCGGTATCCGAACTGATTTGTTACCGGGTTTGTAGTTGTGCCAGATACTTCAATCCCTTTGGTGGCAGCTTGACAAGCCGCAAATAGCACTCACAATGTTAATATCGTGGCAGATTTTGAAATCGAGATGTTCTAAACTATTCTCAGGTACAACTTTATCACCGAGTCACACTTTACACGAGGTTTCTGTGCTATCTGACATTATTCAGTGTTCTAGCTATGTGCAAAATCTCAACATATCCTCTGCCAGGTCCAGGCCTGTTTCACAACCTCAACTTTATGGTTTGTTCTGTTGGGGGGTTGATGCCTTGATGGTACCAATTATATTCTGCTTGATAACAGTACGCTGGTACTGTATGGGGGGAAGGATGTTCTCAGCTGCATTCATCATATCACATGGAGGGACTGAGTTTACTGTGAGGAATGCGTGCAGTTCAATCCAGAGGCATTGAGCAGCGCAAATTTTACTCTGATTCAGAGGTACTGGTATAATCTCTATGTGAAAAACTGTATATGAAGTCTTAAATTAACTAAATTTGAGACAATATCTTTTTTTATTTTCTTTCTGATTAAATTTTTTTTTCTCTAAATGAATAGGCCAATGAACATTGAAGTGAAACAAAGAAATGTTGCAAATCAAAGGCGAAGAGCTAGTCAACCAAATGAAAGCACTCGTCCTAAGGAGGTACTAATAAATTTTGCAGTTTCATCCCTAAAAAACTTCTCCTTTCTTTTAAATTAGATAATTTTTTGCAGTTTCATCCAATGGTAAAAGGATTGTTGTACCAGACAGTTGCTTTTGTATATCTCTGAGTAATCTTGGTAATGTAGTTAGATATAATAATAAATGAAAACCACAAAATTTATGCTGAAATGACCGATTATGAAACATTATATATATTTTTTTATTTTTCTTTATAAAGGGTAAAATGGGTATTTTATAAATTTTTAATGAGTTTTAAAAGAAAAGATAATAAAACGTAATTGCCATTTTTCTAAATTTTAAATGAGTTTCAAATTTTGAAATTTTAAGGGGTATACATGAAATTTCCCCTTAAAAGTAATTGTCAGTTTGCCAAACTGTTACAGTGTTTATTCGTTTCTTTCTCTTATAGCTTGGCGATGGAGAAGAAAAGGCTAAAACTGACACAAATAAAAACATGCTGACTATTTTTGAAATATTGAGACGGAAAAAGAGTGCAAGATTAGAAAATTTGGTGTTAAACATAAACTCGTTCGTTCAATCAGTAGAGAATATTTTCGCCGTATCTTTTCTGGTAAAGGATGGCTGAGTTGAAATTTTGTTCAACAAATGTGGTCACCATTATTTCTGTAAATGCTTAAATTTCTTTCAATCATTTTTTCACATTAGAATGTTTATTTTGTTTTTGAGTTCAATTGTAGCTTTTGTTGTTATTAATATCACATTAAACAATATAAAACCGTAAACTAGGCCGTGAATATGTTAATTTTTTTTTTGATTGGTTGTACTGAGTACTGTTATATGATGTGGGTACTTCTAGTTTGGTTTATTTTTAGGTTTTATGTGATGTACACTTAACTTTTGAAAATAAATAGAGGTAGGTATCCCTTTGGGGGTGTTTCCTTAGAAAGAAAAATATTATATTAGATCATTTTACAGTTTGTTTATTTTCATAATTTTCACAAACTAGAGTTTTGGAAGAGTGACCACCACTAGGTCTCCCTACAGGTCCTCTATTTGATCGGCAACTGGTACCGGCATTTTGTTATATATGAACAACACTGGTTGCAACCCCTCCATCCATCTACAATGGCAACCTGAGTACTATGGTACGGCAATAATAGTCAATGGCAAGGCCTGGCCCAACCTGTCAGTCAGCCAGTGCTAATACAGGTTTCGTATTCTCAATGCCAGCAATTAATGCACTGTTCTTTGGTCTTTACTTCTCTGACGGTACAAAATTCATCCATGTGGTTTCTGACTCCGATGACAGAGATGCCAACAGAAAAACGCAAGTTGGCACGACATGAGAGGGGTTGGAAAAATGTTGTAAAGATTTGGCCTGGAATTGTAACAGGGATTATTGTACTATGGTTTAGGCCACTATCGGCTAAGGACAAGTTTCCGTTTGACCGGACAGCTGAACCAGGATATGGATATGTATACCATAGCTATGGAAGTCTTTTTTTCATCTCATTTTTTTTATTGGTGGTGATAATAGAAAATTGTAAATTTGCATAGCAATTAGAAAATGATGTAAGGTAGAAAAAAAAAACACTAGAAACAAATTAGTATTGAATTAACAATTTCAGCATAGAGCAGTGCAGAAATTTTGCTAGGAGTATTAATTACTGCAAGAACTTAGATTATGGTGCTTATTATATCCGTCAAGATTTTTTTAACATTTCTTAACTCTCATAAATGAGATGATGCACCAAATTTGAAGAACACCAAGCTTCAATGAAAGTATAGAAAATTTTTGCTCCGTGAGAAAATTAAATGTAAATCTAGATTTGAACAGTTTTAAAGTGCTATTGTAGTAGATAAAAGATAAAAATATTAGATAAAATTGTGAACAAAATTTAAATCATCTAGTATTGAGCAGTTTTTATTAGTCAATTTGTTAGGGCCATAAATGTCGAGAGAGGCCCAATTCGTGCAGGAGCTTTTATCTCTGATAATGCGAACCCAATTCAAATGAGAAAGAAAAATATGAAAAGTGAAGAAAAAAAAACAAGAAAATGAACAGAAGGTATTATGAATTCACATAACAATAAAGCCTATAAAATTAAGTGTAAATCAAAGTTAATTACGATGTGTTGATATGCTGAGAAATAACAGTACGTCTGTTTACAAGGAGGTTCGTGAGATATATAGAAAGATAAATAAATATGAAAGCATTGACTAGTAAAAAAAATTGTTGATCAAGTCAAAATAGATTATGAAAGCATTAACTAGCAATAATGAAATTCACAGGGTCTAGTAGCTAAATACATTATATGTTAACAGTTGATTGTCGCATAAAACATATATTTTTCGAAACTTACCTCTCATTTTTTTTAAAATAAAATTATATGTACAAATATAACTATTAAATCACATAATTGAACCATAATTGTTAATGCGAATATAAAATTCCACAAGACATTATATTATTTTTTGAAAACTATTTTCAATATACAAATTTATCCAAAAAATTCAAATTTCCATATTGTTAGAATTGAACTTTGCGTAAAACCTCTCAATGTTTTCAATATAGTTATTGTATTTAGTCAAGTTTCAGAACGTTCATTTAAGCCCGTCAATTATTTTGTTATTTCCTTAATGTTTCAAACTTGTCTATGTAAGATTCGTAATTAATAATTCTAGCCAGGTGTTGTATCATATCAATTTTTACTTCTCGGTTATGTAAATGATGGTAATATTGATGATGTGGTGAATATCCTAGATAGAATGCATCTCAATCATGTACCACCAGATCTCTCTACTTACACTTCCTTGCTCAAAGCATATGCTAAGAAGAGAAAAGTAGTTGCTGCTATGAGTGTGCTGAACAGAATGAAGAAAGAAGGGGTGAAACCCAATTTGGCTTCCTCTGCACCAGTATTAGAACTGCTGCTGAAAATGGGACGCGATGATGGTGCAAGAGATCTCATGGAGCACACAAGTGGGAGGACAAATGATTGATGTGCCAAATTGGATTGAAGATGGCTTTTTTTTTTTTTTTTTTATAATGTAGATAATCAATTAATATGCTTTGGGCAGCATGTTGCACCATTAACTGAAGTATTTGTAGATGTTTTTCTTTATTTTATTTTCTTCAATTTTCTTTTCAGTTATAACTTGTAATGTTTTATTTGCTCATTCTGCATTTAGTTTTATTTGCGTAATAGGTTTCTGGTAATAGGGGTATTTTGGGGATGTTTCTCAAATGACTACTTATGTGGTGTCACCATTGATTCTGGAATATAATTTTTTTGGGATGTGTTTTTAGATGTTTTATTTCAGGTTCGTTGGGGCTGTCTTTGTGGCAGCATGGAGTCGTTTGCAGTGCTTTGTGTCTGTTAACCTTTTGTGAACAATGTTTTTATCACTGTTTTTTAAGGGTTTTTTTTTTCTTGATAATTTTTTTTGAGCAGATCGACCTGGGGTTTTTTTTAGTATATTTATATTTATCATGGGTTGATGGGGGCTATATCTGCAACTCCGAGACTTTGAGCTACTGTATGGGATTTTTGCTTCTCACAGGGTATGTGTTTTATCTTCTTTCCAAGGGGCTTAATGTAAGTTTGAATTGTTTTATGTTGGGGGTTGTAGATGTATGTTTGTCACAGGACGACTTTTATGTAAGATGGAGCTGGCTTTATGTCAGAGAAGTATTGTTATCAGCACAGGCTCCTCCTCCTCACAAGATGCTCGTTCAGTACCAACTGTCTTTCCTACTGACAAGTACCGGTCACGTACCAGTGTCGGTATTAGATACTGTCCTGTACCAATGGGTTTTTCACAACAGGTGTACTTGTGTTTCCTTTTTATGGCTGATTGCAGTGGGGCTTTATTTTGCAAATGATGTACTGTTATAATTGGTTTAATTTTACTAGGCATCTTGTCACCAAAAAAAGAAGAACGAAAATTGTGTATATAGTAGTCTAATTATTTTTAAAATAAAGATGAAAATAATCAATATTTAAATATTTATGAAGAACATGTGATGTCTCATCTAGAGAACATATATTACTTATAGTCACTGGACAATAGTATATGGATGCTCAATAAATCATTTTCAGATGCATCAAGGCCACCAAATAAAATTATTAACTCCTATGATAAGCAATTGTTGCAACTTGTAACGTCAGATTAATTGTTAATAAATAATATATCATTTACAACTCGGTTGTTTGCGTAAGGTGCTCGGTTGTTTGCATTAGCAAAAAGTGCACAACAGCATCACTTACAAAGTATATCATTTACAACTCGCATCAGACATTCACTTGGCTTTGGAACTATACATATGAAGCTAAATTCAGATTTCAGTGCAATACCTAGCCGCGTAGAATGACATCTGAGTCGCTTATTTTTAATCAGATGTCAATCTCAAAGCAGAGCCTCTGTATATCAAACATGGTCCATAATGATTTTGGCTCTCTTTTTTTATTCTAAACTCCATTAATTCCAAACTCCATAATAAATGTTCACTGTTACATCTTCATCACTTCCCAATGTGCCCTCCAGTCAATGCTGATCGGAATTGTTGTGCTTAGCGATTGAAGTAGCTCTTTTGAGTTGGTGTAGAAGGTACATGCCTCTATACTCATGTGTTGTGCTGCCTTCATGGCTGATAGGAGTGCCAATGCTTCCATCTGGAAAGGTGAGAAAACTATGAAGTGCTGCATCTCATACCGAATTAGGAGCCCTTGCTTATGTAAATTATACGGTGCGCTGGTAAAGCCTCATGTATAGCTTTCAAAACAAAAAGCTTAACCTTTGGGATTGTGTATCCCCAAATTGTGCATTGGTGCCCCTGTGCAGTATTGCTTTCCTGTAAAGCCTTGTACACCCCTTTAACTGAGAAAATACCAGAACGACAGTTTGAAGAACAGCTTGTCCTCTGCTTGGCTTCTTGCTGGTACTGTTGGGATTTCCTCTAATACAAGCTGGGTGTTGTAGCCGAGCAATCCGGCGAAGTTGGAGAAGCATCATTGTCTGAAAAGTCAAAACCACACAAGTAAAAAAGAAAATATTTTAGGAAATTTTATACTTTAATAGAAGGTTCAATAGAAGGGAGATACTGAGAGGGCTCTAAAACTAAATGGCTTCAATAGAAGTTTCCAGCTCTGGTCTCTACACTTTACTAATGGTCTGTTCAAGAAGGCAAAGGAATTGTTGTGCACTGTGCAATATTGTGACTTATAATACCATCATAGATGCACTATGCAAGGAGAACTAAAAAGGTATCAAGTTCCTTCCTCCTTGCGGAGTGCATCCATGATGGTATTATAAGCAGCAATATTAGAATCATGTCCTTGAGGAATCATGGAAGGAAAGAAGCATTTGCACTGCCTTTGTCCAATAGCAAGAAATAGTAAGAATTGGAGAAGGGTGATATCCTCTGAATGAGTCTGATGAGTTCTAGTTCCCTATCATCTAATTGGAATGGCGGCGCATGTCGGTTACCCCATCCTAGATTAGATATTTGCAATTGCAAACGCATAGGTCTCTTCTCTTCTTTCCATCCAACAAAACTAATTATTTGTATTAACCCAATTAATTTTCTTAAATGGGCTGGGCTGGGCTACAATTTTCTTTTGAAATGCTTTTCATGGTTTTTTTTTTGTTTTTTGTTTCTATTTCGGCCCTAAATGACCTCGAATGTGTGATTGGCTTATTGCCCTATTCATGGAATTAAATGTTTTCCTTTCCAAAACCATTAAAGAATCTTGTTGGACGGAATTAATTTCTGTTGTAATTAATTGATTTAATATTTTCATTTAAATTATTTCTAGGTTGGACGAAACCTTAGATAAATCTAATGAAAAGGTTGAAGCCAATATGCATTGCAAACATGTGCACGGACCTGTAAGTTAATTAATTATACAAAATATTTCCTTCGGAAAGGCCATTCAACTTCAACTTTAAAATATATCATTTTAGTTTTGATGTAAATTACAATAAATTGTGACATGTTCAATAGTGAAATGCTAGAGACATATCACTTCAATTAGAAGCAACTCTACTTGATGTTAATATATAACACACAGCCTCATCTAACAACATTGAATTTGGATACAATTTAATACGGGTTTTAACTGACTCACATATATGAAATAAAGACAAGTAGACTAACACTTCTACTGTTACAAGTAACACTAAGTGGAGCATCTTCCTTTGATAACCACTTAGAGCTGTCAGGGAAGTATACAGTAACTGGTACGGTAAAATCTGTCATTTTAAACCAAAACCCAAAAATTACATGAGATCACAAAAAAGAAAAAGAAAATGTGAACATATCACAACTTTGTAACACCAAGTACCTCACAAAGTGCATGAACTACTGGTACGCAGCAGTGGGTCACTCTTTAAGTCATGCACTGTAATATTTAAGGGCTTAATTTCCAAAGGAGATTTTTACAGATTAGTGATGAAACAGAAGCATAATATCAACCCAGACAACGGAGCACTTTTCATCCTGTTCTTTTGAATCCTCAGTTGTCTCCTCAGATTTGTGCATAATCTCTATATTGGGCTGCTCATCCATACTTATCTAATAATTTGTATTTGATAATAAGGCAAGCACCTTTGATCAGCTTCATCAGGCACTGATTTGCGCATATGCCTGATCCTATCACCTGAAAAAAAATAACCAAGTACATGTCTAAAATTGGCTACCTGAAGATTTAACCGCAGATTGGCATGGAAAAGTAATAACAGTAATGAGCAAATCAAGTCAGAAGCTTTACAAAGTCAACAGCAGCTCAAGAACAGTCAAAGGCAGTTAGAGAATTAGTTAGCAATAGTTGTTATGAGTTTAGTTAGTTAGTAGTGACAGACAGTTAGATTGGTAATCTTGTAATTAGAAGAGATTAAGCTGCTATCATAAACTCTATAAATAGAGGACTCTTGTAATAATTCATCAATCAAGAAATATACAAATATTCTTGCATTCTGTCTCTTCCTCCTCATCTATCAACTCTATTATGGTATCAGAGCTCCATTTTTAATGGAGCCCGATCTTAATTCCCACTCTTCCCCTGCTAATTCACAGACTGTAAATGCTGTGTTACCTTCTCCTGAACGGCTGGTGGTGCTTAATCTACCTATCTCCACCAAACTGACTCGAAGCAATTTTCTAACCTGGAGGTGTCAGATTGAACCAGCACTACACGGCCATGGGTTGTTCAAGTACCTCCATGATGATTCTCCAGCTAAGAATCTGACAGACACAGCCAGTATCAGCACGAGCAACCCGGCTTACTATCACTGGTACCAGCAGGATCAGCTTCTCCTCACTTGGCTCAGATCATCGCTATCTGAGACCATTCTCAATCAAACATTGGGATGTACCACCTCCGCCCAGCTGTGGCAGACACTGCAACAGACGTTTTCCGCCTCGTCTAGGGCACGCCTGACCGAACTCCGCCGATCATTCCAGAACACCACAAAAGGAGGCTCGAGTTGTTCCGATTTCTGTCAGCGTATGCGGGCTATCGCCGATGAACTGGCATTCATAGGATCGCCGGTGCCTGATCAAGATCTTGTGATACAAATCCTCAACGGTCTTGGATCGGAGTTCAATTCCGTGGTTGCTGCCGCGAATGCTAAGGACAGCCTCTCCTTTATTGATCTTCAGGCAATGCTCATGAATCACGAGTCGCTTCTCCTCTCTCAGCTTGGCGGTGCGAACTCATCTCTTCCCTCTCTTCAGAACTCTTCTGCGTTCTTCACCCAGCCGAAAGCGGGTCCGAGAGGTGCTCCGACTAGACCCGGTAAGGGTTACAGGCCACGCGGTCCACCGAAAACCTATACTCCTGTTCCCAATTCAGGGCCGAGACCTAATACCTCTTATTCTCCCAGGCCCAATACTGTACCTCGACCTAATTCCAACAGGCCCCTGGTTCCTAAATCTGATCCAGCGCTCAACAGTGATAAAAATACTATCTGCCAGATTTGCCTTAAGCGGGGACACAATGCCCTGTACTGCTGGTACAGAACAGATTTAGTCAACTATCCTGATCAGAATCCGACTGTTTACCAGGCCAATTATGCTCAGCCAAATCCATATGGATATCAAGCGAATAATGCCCAAACCTATTCATTTGCACCCGGTCCCGAGTGGTACCTTGACTCGGGTGCTACACATCATGTAACCAATGACCTTAATAACCTCTCTTCATACTTACCTTACGAGGGTCTTGATTCACTTCAAATTGGTGATGGTCATGGTATGGAAATTTGTAACACAGGTTCTTGCACCATTCAATTTCCAAATTGCACTTTTAATTTAACTGAGGTTTTACATGTCCCAACCTTCACAAAAAACCTATTGAGCTTATCTAAGCTTCTCAATGACAATTCAATTCTAATTGAATTTTACTCTTCTTGTTGTGTCATTAAGGATCGGGAAACTTTGAAGGTACTTCTTCGAGTGAGACTCGTTAATGGGCTCTACACCATTCTTCCTACCATAGTGCAGCCTCTTGCATTGTTTGGTGTTCGGACTTCGGCCGAAGTATGGCACTATAGGCTTGGGCACCCATCTTCTTCAACCACAAGAAAAATCTTAGATTCACATGATTTACCTTGTTCTAATAAAACATTAGCTCTTTGCCATGATTGTTGTTTAGCAAAGGCACACCGGTTGCCCTTTACTTCTAGCAATTCTTGTACTACTTTTCCTTTGGAAATAATTCATTCCGATTTATGGGGCTCAAACCCGACTTATTCACTTAACGGATTTCGTTATTATGTGACATTTATTGATGATTTTTCCCAATACACGTGGATTTATTTTTTACGGACCAAAGATGAGGTTGTTCGAGTGTTCACCATGTTTAAATCTCAAGTTGAGAATCTACTTGGTAGAACGATTAAGGTTCTCCGCACGGACGGTGGAACGGAGTACAAACCAATCTCTCGTCTTTTTCCCTCTATCACTCACCAAACCACCCCTTAAGTAGTGGACTGAAGATACTAGGTTCAGCTCTCTGCCCGCCCTTAATAAACCGCCCCAAGAAAACCAAGCCTAGTCTCGGCTGATTAATTCGATTACAGTAGCTGATCAAGACACTATAGGTGCAAGCATTGGGTGACGGTGAGACCCCTCTTGATTGAGTCCAGCAATTAAAGAGTGAAAAGACAGTTGTATAATGGTTGTTTGAGTTCTTCATACGAGTTAAGGCTGTAAAGAGTTGGGTAAAGGAATAGATGGATGGTGCCGGGTTCTTAGCGGCCAGCAAGTGATCAAAAAATTGAAGAGCATCTTTAATAGTAAGAGTGCCCGACCGATAACGTTCTTTTACAAGTAATTCTAGCTGGCGGGTCCCCATGGTCATGGGATGAAATGGTTACAATGGACAGATACACAAGTCTTACTGAAGGTGGATAGAAATCCAGAGAGGTCAGCTGCAAGGGCCTTATTGAAGGTGTGATATAATTTATCAATGGATTACCTGAAAAAAATAATGAAAGAATGGTAATTAGATATTACATAAAGTGCTAAAGTCTTGCAGGTCAGTACAATAGGTACCACACAGAGTACTGTTAGGTTATGCCCTTAAGGAGGGATTTAGATTCTGCATCAAGTTGGACTCTTCCAGAAGGGCTTTTTGGTCATTTTTCCTTTCTAGGAATTTGGTCAACAAGCAACCAATGACTATAAGCTCTAAAACAATAAATCATACTAACTGTAGCAAAAGGCTAAATAGGAACTCCTATTTAGTAAATTATGTTTTCTGATCAGTCCTCTTATACAAATTAACAAGCCAATAGTCTGTATCAAACAAACTTTGTCTTTAAGAATCAGATTTTAGTAGTTAAGGACTGTTTTTGTTTGCTTTTCCTTTACGTGACAAATTGGTGCTTTCTTGAGGCTCAAATAAATAACTCCTAAACCATACTAAAATAGTGATGCCTCTAGAATTAGTACAGAAGGACTTATATCAGATTCAACGCCCCTCAACAATTACAATTATACATCATAACACCAGCCTAAGTTATGCCCCCAACAAATAAAATGCTCCAAAGAAAGTTAATTAAACCATCTCAATTGAAAAGACAAGACTTGATCAGCAAAAGGAATAACCAGCAGTGAAAAACTAATAATAATTCTGCTAAATAGAAATACTTGATCGGAAAATGAATAGGTCAGACATGATAATTAAGATATAATTTCACGACTATGCTTGCAAACTTTAAACTGTGCTGTGCAGTAACAAGCACAGATCCTAAGAACTTTGAGAGCCCTAATAATATCATAAAACTAGTAACTATTTTAATAAACAGAATGGCACTCTTTCTGTGCTCTCATTCTCTTATTTTTTTGCATTCAGCATAAGTAAAGTGGTTGTTGGTTCATAAGTCATAACCTAAAGCCCCATTTTCTTCCCATGGTCTTTTGCTTCTTATTTTCCTAACTTTGGCTTTAACCCAACTTGTTCAAAAGTAATAGACAGTGATGCATAACCCAACTTGTTACTCAATTTATGCCTTGTTTCTCAATTTGATGGAAACAGCAAAGGATATTTTTCTCTTGAATGAATCAAAATTAGATTCCATACTAAATTCTCTTGAGGACATTTCATCAAGTAACTTGCGTGCAATGGTCAGGGATTCCCAAATGGTAAATTCATGTTCACAAATATAGTACCAAATACAGAACATAATCCGAGGGAAGAAAAGAGTCAACGGATATATCAAAAGGCTAAATTTATGGCTTAAATACAAAGCACCTAGAGTAGCTGACACAAGAGGGAGGGAAGAGCACTTACCAAGGTCAGAGACAGCCTCACTTGTCTTCCTGCATTTCAAAGAAGAGGTCGACAACGCTTGTGTACCAAGTAACCATATCTCTCTGGGGCTTTCAACAAACACTTTGTCTTGTCTTGCAGAGAGAGAGAGAGAGAGAGGGAAGGAAGGAAGTTATAAGGAGACGACGGAGAGGTTGGGGTGAAAAAGAATGTTAGTTAACAAGTGAAAAAGACTGATGGAGACTATTTTTGGTCACTCTCATCAACTGAACTGATCACAGAGAGGCTGCGCGTACTCTCCTCGAACCTTCTTTTTTTATTTGAAACCCTAGGCCTACGGGGAATTCTTTCCTATTTGTTTCATAATTATAAAATTTACATAAAGATATGTAATTTCATAATTATTGAAGTGTATATGTAAAATTGTCCCTAAAAAATATTCCTCAAAGACTCTAACACAATACCGCATGGTAGAGTTCTAACAAAAACCCGGAACCCGTGACCCGGTCCGGTCCGCCCGTGACCCGTGTACCGGTCCGGTCCGGTCCGTGCACGGGTTGCACGGGTTCGGGGGTTGGCCGGACCGGGTAAAAATCCGGATAAGGGTTGATTTTTGAAATCAAAACCCGCCGAACCCGTGACCCGTGAACCCGTGAACCCGGTCCGGTCCGGTCCGTGAACCCGTACCCGCCCGGTCCAGTCAAATAATTCGTATTTTTTAAATATTTTCTTTCAAAAAACCGAAAAAAAAAAACAGAAAAAAAAAACCCGGTCCGGACCAACCCGTGAACCCGTGGGGGTAAGGGTCCACGGGCGGGTAAGGGTAGAGGTTCAAAATTTCGACCCGTGTACCCACCTACCCGCCTACCCGTGAACCCCCCGAACCCGTGCCCGGCCAACCCGTGAACCCGGGCGGGTTTGAACCCGGTCCGGTCCGTTTTAATACACTACCGCATGGGGACAAACTTGGGGTTCTAAATTAGGATAAATAGTAGAAAGTAAGTGAAAGAAGTTAAAACTTACCAGTAATCTCAATTAATTATCAACTTACTGCATGAAAAAAATATAATATTAAAAAGAATATTTTAGTAGTCTCTAACATTAACACTTGAGATTGAAAGTATAGAATAATAAAATGACATATAATTTATTAATTATATTTCTGCCTTCTTACCTCATACAATACAAATATAAAAGAACAGCCAACAATATGGCGTTTAAAGTTACAAGAATTGCTTCTCATAGGGTTAAATAAATGTTGTTAATTAAAAAATTAATTTGATAGTGACAAAAACTAAAATTTCAGCTTGGATTCAAACTTGGACTCGAATTTGAACTCGAATTCGATACGGATTAATTGTTATTCAAAAATGACTGGGCACAAGTTTCAAGAAAGGATTCTACGGATCCCACTAGTTCATTATTTTCTATGATGATTAATTGAATAATTAAATTATATTGTGTTTTCTATGAAACTTTATTGTGTTGTTATTTTCTACGTTCTACTTTCCATATCATTTTAATTATGTTAGAGTTTTTAAGAGTTGATTAGTATTTCTAAATTCATTATAAGATTTTAGTTTCTAAGTTGGATTTTTACTTTTTCTATGTGATGAATGTATTATAAGAAGAGATGGCATGATATTTTTTTCTTTAGACTTTGATTAATATATAAAATATTTCTTTCTTCTCTTTTGTGATTTCTCTCTTCTTGTCTTGATTCTGCTCTTAAATTGTTCAATATCTTACTAAACCAAACAAAACTTGTATATTCAGAATAGAGTTCGAAACGTGCTATCGTCAAGTGGCATCTGAGCAACCCATCTCTCCTCTTACAAAATTGCTTCTAATTCCACTAAACCATTTCAAAACCTGTCACTAGTGGAGTTGAGATTTGGGGCTGAGTTTGACGTCAGATAGCTTCTCATAGGAATTTTCTTTGGTGCATTACTTGGTGGCGCTCATAGGAATTTTCATTCATTCATCAAGAGTTTAGTACATAGATAAATTACAATGCGGAGATGGTAAAACAATGCAACCCCTGAGATACTGAGAAGTAAAAATACCAAAAATACCACCATATACCCCCATTACCTATACAGTGTCTTGCATAAAATGTAAAACCAATTGTATTAGCACTCAGTGCTTTTGATGCCCTTTACATCTGTACCCTGGAGTTCAGCACAGCACAGCACAGCCTTGAAACTCTGGTAACTCCCTCAGACATGAAAAATAACTATACACTTACAGTACATCATATTACAACTACCTCAAACATGATACATGCATATAAATACCACAAGAGAGGGATCCAGGACCACATACAGGACTCAAAGAAAAATAAAAAACTGTAGCAGTACCAGTTTATGTTATCAATTACAGATATGCCTGGCATACTTACATATTAACCACCACCCATAAACAACCCAAGGAAAAATGAAAAAGTAAAAAACAGAAAAGCCAAAATAGAAAGAGAAAATAATGGTATCAGTAGCAGTAGATATTGAACATACAGTACCAAATCCATACATTACAAGCTGCGAAGAATTTGTACAACCCAGAGAGAAACCAGTGCGTGGCAAAATAGTATCATTAAGATAAGTGTATCATTGAGGGTAATACCCTGAGCATTATGGTAAAGCGCAATCCAGTACCAGTCAGAGGATAAACCACTACACGTACCAATGATTGTAAAAAACATTATCCAGTAGCCGTACCAGAGACATTGTGAACCAAAACAGTACCAGCTGGTAGATGATAGCCCTACCAGAGACCCACTGAACACAGTACCAGTTTTGGAAGGGGCAAAATGGGAAACAACCAACCATAGTTCCACTGAAACCAGTACCAGTTTTCAAAGGGCAAAACTGGAAATTGGGTAGGTTATATAAAAAAGGAAATTGAAACAGTCTATTTAAATGGTAGGTACCTTGGCAAACAAACCCATGTATTCGTGCAGACTTTGCCAATTCGTCCGCCTCCATGCTTAGATCCCTGGGTGTATAGACACATTTGAAATTGGGATTGAGTGCCAGAAGAGCCCAAATATGCACTATTTCAGTGGAACCATATCCATATTGTTTGTTTCTTCTTCGATTCAGCAATTTTTAGAAACGGGTTAAATTGAGGGATTTATTAGTTCGAAGAATAGGGTTGCATGCCTAATTGTATACCTGGTAACTACTGAATCAGCATGCCAGACGCACCACAACTGCATGTAAAAAGTCAATAAAATCACGGAGAAAAATAGAATACAAAATGCAGATAAATAAATAAAACATTACAAATAAATAAAGAAAGCAGTGAAAAAGAATTAAAAAATATCCAGAATAAGAGAAATGTTGAGCAAAGCAATAGAAGTACTTCATTTAATGTAGTAACAAACTTTCCAAATTACATAAATTGATTATCTACATTCCAAGTAGCCATCTTCAACCCGATTTGGCACATCAGTCATTTGGCTTGCCACTTGTCTGCTCCATCAGATCTCTTGCATCTTTATCTCGCCCCATTTTTAAAAGCAGTTCCAAAATTGGTGCAGAGGCAGCAAAATCGGGTTTCACCCCTTCTTGCTTCATTCTGTTCAACCCCTCCTTCTAGAATATGGTCAGCTGTAAGGGCCTTACCTACAAAATAAAATAAAAAATGAAAGAAACTTTTTAAAAGGATAGAAGACAAAGTTCCATAATTACCAATTTATAGGGTTAAAAACAGCAATTAATTTGTTCTATGTGTATTTCTCCATTTGGGAAATGAAAGCTAAATTACTTCCCAATGGGAAAGTTGAAACAATTGAATCCATGTAGCGGTCACCTTAGAATTTTACAGGTGCATTTCATTCAAGTGCAAGATGAGTGGTCACCTTAGAATTGCTTCTAAAAGATAGACGGTGCCAGGTTTTAACAGTTCAAGTGCAAGAAGAGATGAGGGTGCCCGACCGACAGCCTTCTTTTCCAAGTGATTCCAGCTGCTTGTAGCGATAATACTTGTAAGAAGCATTTAACAAACAGTTCAAGTGCAAGAGAGAGTTGAAAGAGGAGGTGAGCGAAATGAAGATGAGGCGGCGGGGGGACAAATTTTGTACAGTGGTACTTTGGTAAAAAGAAGAAGGGAAAGCGAATTTGGTCGGTTGGGAGCCAATTAAAGAGTCGACTATCGTTTTTCGTTTTTAGCTGCTTATTATTCTACTTGGCTCAATATTTGGTTGCGTCTAGAGCTGCTTCAAATTTTTTTTTTGTTCGATTAAGTAAAATTACTGCAATTTCAAATTCGGACTTCATTTCAATATTTTATTTTATGTTGGACGAAGGAAAAAAGTTATTTTATATTTTTAATATGATTGAATGAAGGAATAAAATTTATTAACACAACTATTAGTAGGTCCAAATGTTGAGGTTTTTTTTTCACCCTTATTTTGTTTATAGTAATAAAAAGATATTTTGACCATTAATATTTTATTATTGTTTTTATTTTCATTGAGTAAAACTATAAAATTATTTGAATTTAAACTCACGAAATTAATTTGTTCATATAAATTTAAAATCCATCAAATTCATTTTTAACAACAAATTCAAACATTACAAATTAATATATTCCGTGATCATACATTTAATAGGTAAAATTTATAAATTTTCAACTTAATTTTGTTTGAAGTTAAATAGTACAAAAATCAAAATTAAACACATCAAAACGAAGTTTTAAATCTACAATTTTTTTGTCGCTTGAAATATTTCAGTAAATAATTAGGTTTCTAGTTTAAATATGATTGAATGAGTTTTGAAATTAAGCTTTAAATTTACACTAACTTTACCTTTAAACTTTGTCTATTTGATGACTTATCCTTTCTAATTTATTGATCAAGCCAATTTTTCTAAACGAGCATATTGCACAATCATTTTTACCGTAGTTAGAGCACAAAAACACAAATAGAGTGATTACATGCATGCTTGGACTTTTCTTATATTAATAAATAAATATTAGAATTAGACTTCTTTTTTCTGATAAGTCGCATATATAATTTATTTCTTTTAAAGCCTGATGAAAATTCAGACAATGTTAGTTTTCTTACTTTAAATTTTGTTGACCATGACAAGATTCACTTAAAGCTCAAACTTGAAAGCTTAGTGAACTCTGTTTTTTCAAAAAAAAGGAAATTATGGAAAGTTGAGTATTAATGAAAATTGCAGTGTAAATTTTGGGTGATTAGAAGCCTTTGTTATTATGCCACCAGCGAAGCCTTTGTTATTCTCTCTGCTTTAACGTTTCCAAGTAGTAATTAATAAAGTGGCTTAATAAATAAATAGTTATTATGCCACCAGTGAAACCGTTGGATCAACGATTTTCAAAGTAACTTAATAAATAGTAAAAAAAAAATCCAAAAAATATAAAATTTGGTCTCCAAGCACATTTCAATATATAGAACACATCTAACAGTTTGGATCGACAGTTAGGGTTTTGAAAATTCAAATTTTGAGCCGTTGCACGGAGGTCTCTATGCTACACGTAGCATATTAGCAATTTCCTATATATATATATATATATATATATATATATATATATATATATATATATATATATATATATATATATATATATTAAATTTGTAGATTGCAGTGAGAAGGGGTGAAACCCGATATAGTTGCCTCTGCACCAGTATTAGAACTGCTTTTGAAAATGGAACGAGATGATGATGCGAGAAATCTCATGGACCAGACAATTTGTAAGACTAATGATTGAAGTGCTTAATCCTGTTGTCAACAGATAGCTAATTATTTGAATGTAAATGATCAATTTATGTACTTTTGGGCAGTTAGTTGCTTAATTTAGTGTTACTTATAACAATAGAAGTGTTCGTGAAAAAGCCTTGGACAGATTCTCTCTCTCTTTTGTTTTTTTGGGTGATTCAATGTTTTGCAGCCACAAGTTTGAACACTGCATGACATGTACTGGTATTGTCATATGCTGATCACATTTTAGCTACTTTGTAATATAGTATGGACTAGTGGGTCCATTACTGGTACACAGAAGATCCAAATCAGCACCATCAAACAAAAAAAATAGAAAGTATACCTAGACTTAGAAACAGGCCAAAATGCTTTACAGGTTGATATAGGTCATCATCATGAGTGCATAGAAACAAGTTTTGCATTTTTCTGATTTTTGTACAATTTTTGAGATAAAAAGGACATAGTGCCATTAAGTAATTACGAATAACTATGGGACTTACACATGAGACCACAAAATCTTTTAAATGTGCGCGGCATTCTGACATAAGGTTTGATCTCAAAAAGAACACCCTTTACGGATACGTTTGGATGCACTCTAGAATAGCGAGAATAGCTACTGTTTAGAATAATAAATAAGAATAACTACTGTTTAAGAACAGTGATATTCAGAACAAAAAAGTTGTTTGGATTGCATATTTAGAATATGGCTTGGAGAGAATAGTTACTGTTTAATAATTTATGTGTAAGATTAAATATAATACAATATAATATTAATTCAAATATTAAATATAATATAATATTATTTTAAATATTAAATTAGTATTAAATAAAATATTATATTAAATATAATATAATATTAGTTTAAATATAAAAAGTAATATAATATTATTTTAAAAATTAGATTAGTATTAAATAAAATATTAGATTAAATGTAATATAGTATTATTTTAAATATTAGATTAGTATTAATAAAATATTAGATTAAATGTAATATAATATTATTTTAAATATAATATAATATAAGTTTAAATATTAAATGTAATATAATATTATTTTTATTAAATATAATATAATATTAGTTTAAATATTAATGTAATATAATATTAATTTAAAAATTAGATTAGTATTAAATAAAATATTAGATTAAATATAATATAATATTAGTTTAAATATTAATGTAATATAATATTAATTTAAAAATTAGATTAGTATTAAATAAAATATTAGATTAAATGTAATATAATGTTATTTTAAATATTAGATTAGTATTGAATAAAATATTAGTTTAAATATAATACAATGTAATATTAATTTAATTATTAAATGAAAAATAATATTATTTTAAATATTAGATTAAATATAATATAATATAATATTAATTTAAATATTAAAATGTAATATAATGTTATTTTAAATATTATATTAGTATTAAATAAAATATTAGAAGATTAAGGAAAAATTGTGAAAATGCCACTCCAAAACCTTCAAATTGTGAAAATGTCACTCCAAACTCCAAACTTCATTAATTTGTAAAAATGTCACTCTAAATAATTAATGACTAAAATATCCTCGCCCGTCCATCTCCGTCTCCGCCCCTACACTACCTCCTCCCGCACTCTCCGCCGACCCGACCCTCGCCCGTCGCAAGAGGCGCAAGGAGCAGTTTCCGGACATGATTTCTCTCGCCCGCCTTCGCATTCTTCACAATCCCTCCTCCTCCAATAAGCACCAGCACCATCAACCCTTTTCTCCCCCTCGCCGCCATCGCCATTCGGAACATGAGAAGAAGAGAAGGTAGGAGAAAGAAGAGGAGAAGAAGGGTATTTTAATTATTAATTATTTGGAGTAGCATTTTTACAAATTAATGAAGTTTGGAGTGGCATTTTAACAATTGCAAAATTTGGAGTGACATTTTCACAATTTGAAAATTTTGGAGTGGCATTTTCACAATTTTCCCTTAGATTAAATATAATATATTATTAGATTAAATATAATACAATATAATATTAATTTAAATATTAAATATAATATAATATTGGTTTAAATATTATATTAGTATTAATATTGAAATGAACAAATGCTATTCCATATTTTTGTAAGAATAGCGAATAGCAATGCTATTCTAAAAACAGTAGCTATTCCGAATAGCTCTAAAAGTCATTTGGATACATTTTGTTCCGAGTAGCAATGCTATTCTAGTAACAGTAGCTATTCTTGTGCATCCAAACATACCCTACATGTGCAGAACTGATGAACCAGTAATGGACCGTGATAAGTAAGGAATGAATAAAATCAAGTTCTTGCGACTATGACACATGAAAGTAATGGTCCTTAGCTCATGTATTAAACAAAGTGGATAACATACCTCAGATCCGACTTTAGCTCTGTTTGAATCAAATCAATGACAAATTCAAGCTGAAACAAAGATTTAGAAAAAGCAAACCCGTTAAAGGTTGAAGGAGGAGAAATTAATAGTGCAGAGTTTATTTAGAAAAGTGGAAATTAGTGAACCTTGGGCTATGGTGAGGAGAGAGAGTGGGAAAGCAGGTAATGCGGAGAGACGATCCAAGCCGTCGGCAGATGAATCGACGGTGGCTTTGTCATAGCAGCTCAGTGTGCCCTTCAGTAGACAACACGTCTCGCCAATAAGATGCGAGAGAATTTATGCTAGGTGAGCTGCTAAATACAGAGCTCTGAAACTATGTTATAGTAAGGCCACTCTCAAAGTAATTCTTATGCATATAACAAAGATCCTAAACCTTAATAATTATAGCTAAATCATAATGGATTAAATGCCATCATTCTTGGATGTTTATTTAAACATGTGAGATATGTTAAAAGAAAAAATGGGTTGTTTAAAGTCTTATTTGCAAGTTTAGGATACCTTAAGGTCAGGTGTACATTGACTGGTCAGCTGATGCTCAATTGATTAAATGGGGGTTTCATCATGCAATTAAAGGAAAATGCCGTCTGTCAGTCCTAGTATGCATTGTTTCTTACTAAACTCAATGAAGTACATTAAATTATCTTACTACAATATTAATGTTATCTTATTTTAGTTATATCGAAATTGCAGAAATTTAAAAACTTTATCTCTTTGATAATTCAGGTACAGTATACTGCTCCGGATTAAAGCTACAACCAGACTCGTTGGTTAATTTGTCCACTCTAAAATAATAACAAGATTATGTCAGAATGGATTCATTGTATTTCTAACAATTGTTTACATAGCTAAGTGAAGGATGCAACCTTGGCAATGTAGAAATCATATGTATCAAGTAACTATGCGAAATCTCGAGCTGTTCTGCTGTTGGCTATAGAGTCTGAAATTAAACCCAATAAAAGTACGTTTGTAACAGAAAGCCAACGATTAATTTGTAACAGAAAGCCAACCCAAAAGGAAACGAAGACAGGAGGTGAGAGAGGAGATTGACCTTGGGATGGGGGAGATCGGAGGGAGAGGAAACTGCAGGAGGGGAGAGGCGAAGGAGTGAAGGTTGGAATGCAAAGCGGAGACAAGCGACGCCAGACCATCGCCGTACAAAACCAGTGCGCGGCTCAGCTTATCCGCCATTTTTAATCGACGTTCTGATCTGTTTCTTCTTTGATCAACGTTCTTTTTACAATTGCAAACGGGGATGGCGTTGCTATGAAGGTGGGGGCGTAAGCGAAGGCAGAGGTGGAAACCAAAGTCTTCAACAGCGACGG
The DNA here is from genome assembly GCA_024447655.1 of Carex scoparia. Classification (NCBI taxonomy): domain Eukaryota; kingdom Viridiplantae; phylum Streptophyta; class Magnoliopsida; order Poales; family Cyperaceae; genus Carex; species Carex scoparia. The sequence continues at coordinate 8,400,873 of JAJHPE010000016.1, read as the reverse complement.
AAGGGAACCCAAATTTTAGATTGTGATTTGAATCCGATTAATTTTTTCCATCAACATTCTATTTTTTCAGTAAAATGAAAGGTATTTGAAAGCTTTCTACTTTTTGAAACATACTTCAGTGCTAAAAGGATAAATGTAATTGCCATGTAGGAGAGAGAAACTGCCAGATAAGTATTTGCAAGTCCATTTGCAATCCGTTGTTGATGCTCTAAGAGCATCTGCATCTCTGAAACTCTTGGAGTTTCAAAGCTGACTTGGCAGTTTCTAAACCAGTTTCAGAGATGTAGATGGATTTCATGTTTAGCAATTTTGTTCAATAGTTTCTAAATATGAAACTGTTTTAAAACTCTGACATGGCAAAATAATAAATTCTGATTCGCTCAATTTTTAATATTATTTTAATTAAATGCTAAATGTGACAATTAAGAAACTCTAATTTTAATTTCAGAGAAAATGTAGACATTTAGAAATCAATATTTGTTCTAAAATTGAACTAAACTAATTTAAAATTTATTCCCCAGAATTTCGGGATTTGAAACCAACTCTAAGGCAATAAAACATTCGAGGTCAATTTGGCCCAAATAGGAATAAAAAAACCAACCATCATAAGCTTTTCAAAAGAAAATTGTAGCCCAGCCCATTGAAAATTTTGATTGGGTTAATACACTCGACCCAATTCAAATAATTAGTTTTGTCGGATGAAAACAAGAGACATGGCAGCTAGCAATTGCAGATATGTAAATGTAGGTAATAACCAGCTCTAGTTCTTTAGAATGCGCAACCATTCCAATTAGATGGTTGGGAACTAAACTCTAAACTCCTCAGATTGATTTAGAGGATGTCAATTCAACCTGCTGCCATTCTAATTTCTCATTTATAATACTCTCATGGACAAGACATGCAGTGGAAATGCTTCTTCCCATGGTTTCTCAATTAATGACATGATTCAATTGTTGTGCGTGGCTTATAATAGCATCATGGATGCAGTGTGCAAGGAGGGAGAAAATATCTTTATTTTTCAGTTCTTCTTGCATAGTGCATCTATGATTGTATTGTAAGTAACAAGATATATATTTTCAATGCAAATGTCACAAGATATTCAAGGAGCCTTAAGCCTAGGGATAATTCAAAGAATCGATTCTTAATTATTATTTTCAATACCAGGGTGAGAATTCACTTGGTAGCCTCTACCGAGTTTTAGAAAAAAAAAATATACCAGGATGAGAATTAGAGTTAGGTTACAAGGTTTAGCAGATTCATACAACAACCACAACTTGAAACTTTTGGAATCGTCTAGGCAAAGCATCACAAAAGCATCAACAAGGCCAGGTTGTACACATTTACTATAATAAAATTTCGATTACTTTAGAGCTAGTCAAGGTCCTATTGCTCTCTAACCTCTATATATGTTCCAGCTCTGCATGAAATTTTATATCCAATATTAATTCTTTTAGATTATTACAGTAAAGCCTACTAAAATCCCAATAAATCAAAACCACATTCTTCAACAATCCCAGTCGCTTTCAAATAATTAGGTTTAAAATCACAAAAGAGAGAAAATCAAAAAAGAAAAAGGTATAGAATAGAACGGAAGGAATAATTACTCTTTTCCCAGCAAAATATATACTCTTTGAACTAACGAACATATATTAATATTTGTTAAATTATATCAACCTGAGCTCATACAATAATAATACAATTTCACAGTAATATAATTAATAGCCCTCAAAATCTTAGGGAATTAATTAATGATAGAATATAGGATAACGGTTCTGGACAAAAAGATCCGGCCAAATAAAACTATATATGTATGTTTGTAACAAGTAACAAATGGTTGGTCACTCAAGCAATGAATTTTCCAAGTCATCAAAACAAAAGCAATGAAATTAAAAATGAACTTCTGGGTGTCCACACATTAATTGCACAAAGCAAAAGCAATGCAATTATTAAAGATGATGAAACACATTGGTGTCCATATAGCACAAAGCAAAAGCAAAAGTAGTGCATCATTTTCTTGTCTTGCCATCATGCTCCACCTCTTTTGAAGATAAAGCTTCAACTTTACAAAAGAGAAATGAAAATAAAAAGAAAACGGTACAACAGAAAGAAAGGAATAATTACTTTTTAATCCGAGCAAAAAATACTCTTTTGAACTAACACACATTATTTCTATAAATTATAACAACCTGATGTGTACTTAAATATATAATTTCATAATAATCATAATAAATCTTACGTAATTAATGACAAAAATATTATCATAACATTACTGTACTAAGAAACCCAGCCAAGAAAACTATGTTTGTAGATAGTAAGAAATGGCTATATAGTCCCTCGATCAAGCAATGAATTTTCATATCATCAGAAAGGAAACAAAGAATGAAATATATGGGTGTCCCCATTGCGCGCAATTATATATATATTGAAATGTTTGGAGACATTTTAATTTATTTTCTATTTATTAGCCACTTTGAAATCGTTAATCTAACGTGAGAAAATTGACTATCGAGCAATTTTCAAAGTGTCTTAATAAATATAAAAATTTAAAAAAAAAATGTAAAATGTAGAGAGAGAGAGATTGATCGAGAGAGAGATTGATTTGAAAGAAGATATTGGTATGCTCCAAAATTTAGATGGTTGTATAGAGAGAGAGAGAGAGAGAGAGAGAGGCTAAAATTTATACTCCACTCTATATCTTCATTTCTAAAGTTCAAATATTTTAACCACTCAACATTTCCACATATTGAAATGTGCTTGAGACAAAATTTTACATTTTTGGAAATTTTACTATTTATTAGGCCACTTTGAAAAACCGTTGGATCGTAAGAGACTTTCAAAGTGGCTTATTAAATAGTAAAAAAATTTCAAAAAATATAAAATTTGATCTCCAAGCACATTTTAATATAGATATCACATCTAACGGTTTTGATTGACTTTTTTAACTTCAAAAATTGAAAAACGAGTTGGATGTATTTTGCCCTCTATACTACCGAAAGCATATTAGTCTCTCTCTCATATATATATATGCTCCACTTCTCACAACCAAGCAAGCTTCAAATTTACAAAATAGGAAAGTAAATCAAAACAAAAAGATACAATAGAAAGAAAGGAATAAGTAATCTTTGAACCTAGCAAATATATAGCGAAAGAATTAAATTGTTTTCTAGAACCACATTATCCAACCAAACATGCCATGATTTAATAGCTCTAGTTAAGTTATGGTTAGCCTTAATCTCTAAACAAGAAATAACTTTAGGCCTTAATTTAACTTTAGAAATTAGAATCAACCAAACAAATATATATAACTTAGACCCACCTAAGTTGAAATAACTAATTTAGAACTCCAAAGTTTTAGGCCTCAATCAAAGACCTTCCGATTTTTTGTACATACAACCTTGGAAAATTTCAGGCCTCAATAAAAAATTTAGGCAGACTTAATTAAACCAGTACAAGAAATCATATGCTATTTGTCTATCAGCTTATCACCCGAAAATTTTATTATAGTAATAATAGAAAAAAAATAAAATAAAAAATAAGAAAGAATTTGTATAAATTAATTTTAAAAAGAGAATTCATTCACTCATTATGGCGTCCAGCCGGGATGCCACACCAGATGGAGTCCTCGGGCTGAAAAAAAAAAAAAAAAAAACAGAGACACGCTATGAAATTGTTGGCAATGAAATTGCTAGCTGTTACTTATTTCAACTCATTTAGTGTTTTTTTCTTCAAGAAAGGCAAATATTGTGTAGCATTCAATCAAAGAACAACTATCCTTATATTTGTGTTTTTAATTAAGAATGCTTCTCGTCAAGAGCTTTGTTGAGAGACTACTCATGAGTCATGACATCCTTTAGTAACAAGCCAATAAAGAAACTCATGACAAGTTCCTTTAGTAACAAGTTTATTTTAGATAGCTACAAAATCACTATTTGAGATGGTCCAGAATCATTATTTTTTTATATTTACAAAATCACTATAATTTGGTCTCCTAATATATAGTAAAAAAAGTTCTAAAAAAAAAAATTAAAATTTGGTCTCTAGGAATATTTTATTATGACTATGCATGTTGAGCGGTTAGAATTGATTGTTCGGATTTTGGAAACGGAGATAAAGAATGTAAAGCATATTGGAGCACAAAATCATGGTGCATATATTTGAACCCTCATCAACTTTGAAATAAAAGTTAATTTCACATTCATTTTAATGATCTTTTTTGTGATGTGTTAACTAACAAGTTTTGAAACCGGGAAAAAAATATTTCTCAACTTTTACATATAGGGTCGTACATGTTTGTTAGTTCCAATATTCATTCGAATTATACAGCATTAAAATGCTTCTATAAAATAATTTATGTTTTGTTAATTAATAAAATAGTTGGGCACAACTCCCGAAATAACTTTTCTCAAGTTTTCCTTCTTGAATGTTGTCTAAATATTACATAAATCTTGATAAATATAATTCTCAGCAAATTATAAATTTTCTGGCAAATAAATAATTATTTATCTACGAAGACCTATTATAAATCAAAGATTTAAATAGCGTTTATCGCGTTATAGTGAAATGGTTAAAAAACAGCGCTATGCTCAAATGCTTTATCCACGTCCGAAAACGCTATAGCGCGCTATTTAGAACCTTGTTATAAACAATATCTCTCAACTGAAAAAACTTGGTAATTAGTTTGATTTTGATTTTCGTCTTTTTTTCTTGTGATATAGGTTTCATTTCGGATATCAGAATGAAGCATTTCTTTGGGGGTTAGATGGTGGAATTCGTGGGCAAGTGATAAATCCGAACTGTGTTTTTAACTTGGCACGAATCTCAAAGAAGATCCCCTATAGTTTCAATAGACACTAGTCGATTGAGTTTTATCCGGTTGAAATTAATTTGAGCCGTCCGTTTTTTTTAAATTGCCTCAGGTATCGGGGGACGGGGACTCGTTGATGGTGTCTTCTTGCAAATAAGAAAAGTATGATGAGTGTATATTAAATTAAACCTGATTTCCTTCACACATGCCAATCAGATGGTTGCCTTCACATGGCTTGCATAGTTGCATGTGCCACTAAATTAGAAGTACTCTTCAATGTCGTATTAATGTCGTATTGCGCAACCTTATCTTGGATTCCAACTCATCAGGGTGAATTTTTTAATCTGATATTTTTTTAATTAGACTATTACGGAAAAAGCGAACTAAAATCACATTAATTGAATACCACATTCTCCAACTATCCCCACTACAATCTCTTTTCCTCTTGAGCAATTAATAGCTGTAGTTCTCACTCAAAACAAAGATGCCAATGATACCTGAAGCCCAATGAGACTGTTTGTGGCATCCAATACGTTCTTGCCAATGCCAAGAGGAAGCAGAGCAAGGTCAGTGCCATAAAACGCTGGCTTGTGTAAAGACTAACACATTTTTATGTGGAGATTATGTTGATCGGTTCAGATGGATTGTTTGGAGCTTAAAAACAAGTATTAGTCTATAATATGGCGGACAAATTTGCACTATGCAAGAATACGTGGAACTAGAAAATTTAGTTAGGGGTAGAACTTAAAATGCATAATTATTAATTTATATATGATTAAAGGAATTTGAACTCAAGACCTTCCAAGCACAAAATAGAATCTCAACTGTTGGACGAAGCACAAATCTAGTATTCTATGAAGGAGCTAAACTATATAAAATATTTAAAGAAATGAAAATTCAATTAAATTTCAACCTACGTTATTAAATATTTCAAAATCATGGAATGATTTAGCACCTCTAGCGTAAGTGTAGATTTGCCCCTGACGCTATGCATGGTACGGACCCTCACTCAAAAGATTTCTTACATAATTGAGGTTCTATGTTGAAAACTAGCTTGTCTGTTTTGTTATATACGAAGGTTAGGGTCAATAATTAATTAGGTGATGCATTTGATTAGAGCTGATTAATTAAAGTTCTATTGCTCTTCAATCTCTCTATCTTTCAGCTCAGAGTTAATATGAGACAAGATGTTTTTTCAACACAACGAAAGCATCCACTATTATTTAACTGATTAGTTTCGGTGGAACATCAAATCAAAATTAGACAAGTACGTCTTATTAGTTACGAAATCATATATTAGACCAAATTTCTCTTCTCATCTAATTAAAATGCCCGGTATTGACCGATTAGTGCTGCCGAATTTTCAGTCGCGCATAGTCCATATATGCTACAATTTGTTTGATATATCCTATCGTAATATGCCCGTATCTAATAAAATTTTAATTATGATTTCAATAAAGACCAAGTAAAATTAATTTTATATATCCTTTTACTTTTTACTTTAATCTGATCAGAACATACAAATTAATTAAAAAGTAAGTCAAATTACTTCAGAAACGTGTTATCTAGACCTTACTAAAAGAAGTATAAAGGAAGCAAAATATATAATGAAAAAAGAGAGGAGTTGAAATGTCTCTATGTTTTGTGTCTTCATTATTGGCAACATGTTATGTATTTAATTTTATTTTGTAAACTATTGATGATATTAAACAAAACAAAATCAAAATATCACGATTCTTTTTTATGGTATTAAACAAAACAAAATCAAAATATCATGATTCTTTCTAATGATTTCACATTTAAGTTTTAAATTTTAAATTATTGTAGTTCTAAAATTAAAACATAATGGAAGTACAAAATATGGAGGCATCTGAACCCTCCTCATGCATGGAAGAAACATAGTTCCAAAATCACATTAATTCTCCAAAATATAGTTAAGCACAATTTAGTTATGAATAATTAAATCATAGAAAGGCTAACACTTTTTTTTTTTTTTTGCTTTTGCAATTCGTGGCTCACTGGTAACTATTTATTTCAGAAAAGTTTTTTGACATAATGCAGAAGCTCTGTTGAAAACTAGCTATCTATTTTGTCTTATGTGAAGGTTAGGATCAATAATTAGGTAATGGCATTAGGTTTGAGCTGGTCAAACTCCTATCGCTCTCTAAGCTTAATTTATATTCCAATTCAGAACTAATAGACGGGAAGATTTTTCAACACAACGTCAGCTTGGTTTGGGGGTTTTTGTTGGGGGGTGGGGGGCAGTAAAATTGCATATTTTTTTTGTCAATACCAAAATACCCTCCCAGAATTCAGCCAAATTATGTAGTAAGAGACAAAGTGATATTTCTACCATTGTACAAGTAATTTTTTTCCGAAAAAAATGAAAAATTAGGGGCATAATAAATAAAAATTGTGCAAGTTATTATTGGTGTCTTTAATTATTATGGAAACTAAGAATTGATTACAATTTTTTTTCTGGTAGTGTAATATGACTATAAATAAATGTAATTGTACTGTTAAATTGAATTCTTGGTTCTTAACATATTTCTTCATGCATATGGTAAATTTATTTTTTATTATTTTGTCTACAAAACAATTTTTGCTTTGAAAGTTTTTCTTCAACTTCAATTTGTAGTTGCAAATTGCCATAATACCTTTTTTTATTTTTAACAAATTTCAATAACACACTCTTGATGTTTGTTTAAAGGAAATAAAGGACAAAGAATGATTTATTTTATCTTGTAAAAATTACTATTAAAAATTGCAAAATGATTGTTAGATGTACTGGTAATTAGTACAAACAACAATCAACAGAGAGATTTTCCAACTGTAAATGAAGGATCCAGCATGATATATGTCGAACATACTGCCAACTAGGAGAGGAGCTCCTGAACATACTGCCAGCATGATATATTTTATATTTCTATAGGTACAGGTACAGGTACCAATTCTGAATGCTATGTATCTCAGTTCACATAAGAAGGGAGAAGGCTGTCATAAGGCATGTTAGAAGGGAGGCGTTACATATTCCCCATCACATCTCAAATTAATTTGGTGTGAAGAACTGGGCTTGAATTTGATGGCTTCCCAACTGACAGTGTTGCTCACGGAATGGAGTTACAATTGGAGCTAGACCCTCAAGATTTTCATATTTGTGCTGCAACCATGTAATGGTATAGCATTTAATATATTTTAGGAAATTGGTATCTTTTTATCATTTCTATAAGCTGTAATGTTAAACCTAATGTATCTGGATGTTATGTTTATTTTGCAATGAAATTATGTTTATGTACTTGTATAAAAAATTATGGATGGTTTTAATTAAGAAGTGAATAGCTAGCTTCTTTCTAAAACCAACATGATATGCATAGACATTGTAGAACTTGTAGGCTGCATCATCACATGAAAATTCTATGCCAATCTTTGGTTCTTCAAACTCCAGTTTTTGTGTTGATTTATTGTCTAAACAAAAAGCCCAAATTCAAGTATGAATCAATATGCATAACCAAAAAACATTCTCACCACTAAGGTTATCATGGTCTATGTACCCAAATTTAAAGTTGATTTCAACAATTAATAATCAAAACTTAATTGGTCCAATAATTTTCAGGTAATAATTAACAATATTGCAATGTAAAACAGGTTTAGGAACTACTACAAGTACGTAATCTACATGATGAGAATCTTTTTCATAATTACTAAAAGTTGAAGAATTTGCCTTGTGAACTAGAGAATGGTGATTTCATCTCCAATTAATCTTAAAGTCAGAGACAAGTGCTAAGTGTAGTTGCTGAACAGTTGAGGTAACACATTTTTATTTGACGATCATGTTAATTGGTTTAGATTAACTGTTTGAATTTTAAAAACAAAGATGTTAGTCTATAGTATGATGGACAAATCTTCTCTATGCATAGTGCCAGCCCTCACTCAACAGGTTTCTTACATAGTTGAAGGGCTCTATTGAAAACTAGCTTCTCTGTTTTGTTATATATGAAGATTAGGGTCATAATTAATTAGGTGATGCATTTTGATTAGAACTGGTGAAGGTGCTATCGCTCTTCAATCTCTATCTTCCAGCTCACCGTTAATATGAGACAAGAGAGTTGTTCAACACAACGTAAGCATCTACTATTTTTTTACTTACTAGTTTTGGTGGAACATCAAATCACAATGTACAAAATATTTTTTTAGAAGAAATTTCTTTTCTGATCCAACACGCAAGATTTTGACAATTATCTAATTAATATTGAAATTGTACATGTACGGGTATCTTTGCCTCCATAATTAATGCTGTATAATCCACATACATTTAGATTTTTTTTTTTTTAATATAACGTCCTACGGTAATCTGCTCTCTATCTACTGAAATTTTAATTTAGATCTCTATCTATTGAAATTTTAATTTAGATTTCGATTAAGATGAAGTAAAATTATATCCCTCTTAATCTTTAGTGTAATCTGCTCCGACCATGCAAACAAAAAGGAAATCAAATTACTCCTAGCAATACTCATCAGAAACGTGCCATCTACTCAATACCAAAAAATTTAGAGAGGGATAAAATTAAATATATAATGAAATAAAGTTTGTTCCAGAGTTACATTTAATTCAGAAAATATAACACTCTTAATTCTTTCTGCAACTCCTGGTTCAGGGATAAGCACTTAATTCAGAAAAGTTTTTTTTATTTTTTATAATGTCGGGGCTCTGATGAAAATAGCTTCTCTGTTTTGTTATATATAAAGATTAAGAGTCAATAATTAGACAATAGAGTTGTTCAAGGTCCTATATATCACTCTCCAACCTCTGCCTTCCAAATTCCAACTCAGCACCAATAATTGGATGAGAGGTTTTCCAAAAAAACGTCAGCTTGGTGGGGTCAGGTGGACCCATCCCACAATTACAGAGGAGAAATAATAAATCTTTGATCATAGCAAAATATATAATGAAAGAAATTAGTTTCAGAATCACACAATCCCCATTCCATTCTCTCTTCCTCCTGAAAACTACTTGTAGCTCTCATTCAAAACAAAGATGGCGATGATACTCGATGCCTTCCTGTCCAGGTTTAGCGAACTTGTTGTGCAAATGGTGGAAGAAGAGGTGGGCATGCTGCTGGGCATCCCTGGTGAGGTTGAGAAGCTCGGCGAGACCATTCGTGACATTCAATGTGTTCTTGCCGATGCTGAAAGGAAGAAGAGCAATGACAGGACCATTGAACGCTGGCTTTTGAAGCTCAAGGATGTCATGTACGATGCTGATGACATCATTGACCTCTGTCAGATCAAGGCAAAGGAGCGTCTTGCTGCCTCCAGTTCCTGTTCCACATCAAATGCCCGCTATGGCTGCAATTTGCTGTCTTGCTTTCGCAACCCGTTATTTGCGCATGAAATTGGTACGAAAATTAAGGATATCAATTCCAAGTTGGACGAGATTGCTACGAGAAAGACTCATCTGGGTTTAAACGAATCACGGATCTCTTCTAGGCCTTCCAAATCAATTCGCCGAGTGAACTCGATCCTCATGCGCAAGACTGATCCCACAGTTGTGCTAGATGATCTTGTGGGAGAAAAGATTGAAGAAGATACAAATCTATTTGTGAACTGGTTGATTGAAGAAGAGAAGAGTGCGAGAAAAGCCATTGATGTTTTAGCAATTGTGGGGATGGGTGGAATTGGGAAGACTACTCTAGCGAAAAAGATCTTCAATGATCCGAAAATAGGTGAGGAATTCAAGTTAAAAATTTGGGTGTGTGTCTCAAAAGAGGTGAATGTAATAGAATTGTTGAGATGTGTGATTCGAGAAGTAGGAGGTGACCACGGTGCCTGCCAGGAAAGATCGGAGCTGGTGCCTTTAATCGAGAGCCTCGTCCGAGGGAAAAAGTTCCTTCTTATTCTGGATGATGTTTGGCCAAAGAGCCGAGCGGTGTGGGACGGTCTATTGCGTGCTCCCATGAGTGGCGGAGCTCACGGGAGTAAGCTACTTCTCACCACTCGAGATGAAAGAGTGGCGGATGGAATGAGAGCGGCAAAATTACACCGGGTAGGAAAGTTATCTCTTGAAGATGGTTGGTTCCTATTAACAAAGCAGGTAATTAAAATTTATAATTTTGTTTAACCTTGACCTTGCTACTTTTGCCTTAATTAGAAGCTTAGCATTCGTCTAGTTGGTCGTGATTTAAATATTGGGTCTTAGACAAACAATTTTGCAGTTGTATAACAAGTGCAAACTTATTTAATTCTATCTAAACAAAACGGAATTTTGTATAAGAAATTACAATTCACCACAATGACACCTGGTAGCACTTGATAAGTAAAATGGAATTTTTTTATAAAGCAATAATAGATATAGCGCCTATGATTTCTCGAACTCCAAATTATTATGTCTGTTCGCGATCGCCAATAGGCATTTTCTATCAATTAATATATATTCTTCAAATATTTGCACTAGGGAACTGTTAGGTGTTAAGATTTTAATTGATAGATTGGAATTCCGGGTAAGTGGAGAGTAAGCTCAACATTAATTAATTTATTAGAATATGGTGCATCACTAGCTAGTGATGAATTGATTGGTGTGTGTACCTCATGCCAAAAATTATGAAAACCGGGCATGGCATAATTTTGGGCACCGTGTTTCTCTACCCCCTCCCCCTCCGGAGCCTCCTTGCCGCTGACGTCTCTCTATTTACCGGCAATGAGGTGCTCGACTCTCACGACATCTCATTGCCGCTAGTCGGTCTTGTCACATCATGTAACTACGTTTTCCAATATTTTTTATTAAAAATTTATTTATTTCAAAAATATTTCATACTAAAAATCCAATAAATTAGTTAAACTTGAAGAATAACATCACATTTGGTCATATGTCACATTATGTCGTGATGTGACAGCCCTCCACTATTTTGATCACGCCACATGAAAATAAACTAATTTCAATCTCATGACACGATGTGACCAAATTACAATGTTCTACTTTCATTCCTCCCATACTTCCCATACCCTACATCGGCTACAAACCAACTACTATTGTTCATCACCCTTGACTCAACTATGCATTGTACCACCCAAAAATTGACGCGTCATGCCCATTGAGCTGTGCTCCATGCTCGAGCTGCGTATCGTGCTCTGTTCGCATATATCATGTTTTTAGCAATTAACAATGCATGCCATAAACCAGGGACCTATACTTGATCACTTTCTGCTGCACAATAATATTAGCATTGATAAATATGTTTACATTTTTCTCATTTTTAATTATTTTATTGTGTATTTTTTTATTTTATTTTTATAATATATTACTCTTCGGAAGTGCATAAATTATATTTAATTTATATTTCATCATCACCAGTAATCAGTAATGCTATTGATATACATATATATAACAATTAATTAAAGTTCTATGATATGGTACCTATATCGTTTGATTGATAAATATTTTTTTAAAATTCATTATTACATGTGATGCCACCTCTTGTTTGGCAATAACTCCACTACAATAGTCCTGGAAGCTTTTCAAATTCATAATTTTTAAACATTAATTCAAATTTTTGTAAGTCCATTTCCTGTGAAAATTAATTCAATTTATTTAATATCCGGTTTTAAAGAGAATTAAATAAACTTTGTATCTAAACATTAATTTTTTTTTAATATGTGATTTATTAGAGTTATTTTCTCCTTGTTTGGGTAAAAGTTACTTTCGATTTTTCTTATTAAACAAGTACCTTATATAGTTAATTATACTTTTACATTAGTGGAAGCCTCATCATCTCATTGATTTTTTTATATAATACTATAAATAGTTCATAGGTAAATTATAATATTCCTCCATTACAAAAGAGAATATTAGAAAACAGATGGAAAATATATTTCGGTTGCATTGATATGGTTTAACAACAGTGATCCAAAATAATGGCCCAAGCCCAAAACTAACCGAACAAAGTAGATGAAAACAAACACTGAGGATTTCATATGGGCTACGGGCTAATTGGACATGGATAATTAAATAATTAATGTTGTAAGCGGCCTTTGAGTATCTTTTGAGATTATAGCCGGTGGTTCTCAAAACCAAATATTGTTAAATTAATTTTATTTACGGAAAAAGCTGAACTTAACATGACATAGAAATAAAAAATACACTGAAGAATTTTATAAATACCAAAACTGGAACTTGTATTTAATCTTTATTTTCCAGACATTATTTTAGAAACTTATTTCTATTTATTCACTACTTGCATATATTTTCTCCAATTATACCAAAACACAAAAATTCTAACAAAAATCACATGCCTGAAAATTATTGTGAGAATAATTTAGATTAATAAAAAACATAACTTGTTTTTATTCTCTACTTTTAAGACAATTTTCATAATGTTTTCATACTTATCTATAACTTTCTAATATTTTCTCAAATTAGGCAAACACAAAAAAGGTAAGTTATGAAAAATATAATTTTAAATTTATTTCTGATTTCCGGATATATTTTCATGTTTTTTTATACATTATTATATATTTTGTAACAATTTCTTAACATTATTTCACTAAAGAAAAAAAATGGCACGCATATATGCCTTATCAAGCTGTGTTTTGTCACTATCTATGTTATGCCCACTACTAGTATTGTGCGGCACCAGCATAGAACGACACATTTAAATTCTTTGATTTATTGACATGAAACTGCACGTGTTCCGAACATATTTGAACACGGCACGCTGAAACGCGACATGACAAATTTGTAATTGTCTAATCGGTACAACTTAATTATAGCATAGCTAAGGAGAGAGCTAGGGCATAAGTTTTCTAGCTTGTGGTCTAAGATCTATCGATATTCTCACATTCTCGAAATTTGTTACACATTGGAAAGCCCCTCCAACTGCCTCCCCTATGCCAGAGGTTCCATTGGGAGCAAGAAGCCGGCCTGGTAGCTAGAAGGGCTCTGGTCTAAGCCAAATTGGAGAACAAAATCAGATTTGAACATGATTCAAACCTAGACACTGTGTAAATAAAAATATGAGAGCTGCAATCCCTTATGTTTTTATTACAGCTAACATGAGCAGTTTAGTAGGTCAAAATAATTACATTTTGTTTCATGTGCTAACTTCACTATTGGTTTTGTTTATATAGTGTGTGAAGATTCGAAATTAATTAAGTTATCCAAAATTAGTCAGTAATAAAATCGCAAATAATTTGGTTGCACTGCTTTCCAATTATTGAGTACAAAACGAAATCGGCCAATAATTTGGTTGCACTTCTTTCTATCCTAATTTTTGTTCTCTCTTTTCTTTGAAAATGAGTTTTTGTTATCTCTTAATAAATGTGCTATATTGTTTTTGCTCAATCTCAATATTTTATCATAACCCTAAGATTTATAATTTTTCTACAATTTGAACATCTAAAGTTTCAAAGTCACTTGACATATATATAAAATACAAATGAAAGCATTGACGTTCCTAACTTTTTTCATTTATCTGATAGGTAGTTCAACATGATCAAAAGGAAAGTGAGATTCAAGAATTTAAGGATGTTGGGTTGCAACTAGTTGAAAAGTGTGATGGTTTGCCTCTTGCTATCAAAACCATAGGTGGTGTGCTTTGCACGAAGCGCAAAACCATAGACAAATGGCAAAACGTTCTAAAAAGCAATATGTGGTCCATTGATGGGGTGCAAAGTATCCACAATGCATTTCATTTGAGCTACGAGGACCTTTCACCACCTTTGAAGCAGTGCTTTATCTTTTGCTCCCTCTTTCCGGAAGATTTTGAGTTTAGTAGAGTAGATTTAATCTATCAGTGGTTAGCAGAAGGTTTTCTGCAAGATAAGGAAGATTTCTGGGAGTTGGGAAATGACTACTATTCAGAGTTACTAGTACGAAATCTTTTGGAATCCACTGAAAATTTCTATGATCAAGCAGAATGCAAAATGCATGATCTTCTGTGGTCGTTTGCCCGTCAATTAGGAAAAGATGAAAATTGTGTATTAAGGGAGGGACGATTTTTATCCAAGCCTGAGGGTTCATTGAAAGTAAGGCGGTTATCTGTAGAAGGAAATCAGGTGAATACTGAATTAATTAAAAAAGAAAATGGGTTGAGAACATTATTTCTTCCTGATAAATCTGAAATTGCACTCGATTATCTGTGTAAAGCCTTTTCAAACCTCCGTTTCTTAGACCTCAGTCGCTCCAATTTCTCAAGCCTACCAAATTCTTTGTGTGACCTCGTGCATCTGAGATACTTGGATGTCCAAGGTTCAAATATAGAAAATCTTCCAAGTTCCATTGGAAATCTCAAATATCTAGTATATTTGTGTCTTTCTGGGTGCGAAAGTTTGTCCGATGTCCCTAGTAGTATCATCAATCTACAAAAACTGAAATATCTCAATACTTTCAATTCAGGAGTTAGGGGAATCCCACCAGGCCTAAATAAACTAGACAACCTTGTTCACCTATCCGGATTCAAGCCAGACAAAAATAGTATGGAAGGATTTAGTAGCCTAGACAGCATAGAATCTCTATCACAACTAATTAATCTCACAATATATAGTTTAGAGAAAGTATCAGACAAGAGCATAGCAAAAATGGCAAACCTTCAAAATAAAAATAGTTTGCAAGACTTACTATTAGGTTACAAAACATTGAGCCCGGAAGAACAACTTTCCCAAACTAATGAAAAGAAGATGACCACTGAGGATGTTCTAAATGAGCTCTGTCCTCCCCGTTCTCTAGAAGGTCTTGAAATTGTATCTTACTTTGGCAGCCACCTTCCTAATTGGCTAAATTTGAGTTCAGACCATCCAAATTTGAGATATCTTAGTATCGAAAATTGTGCATGCTTTGAAGAGCTTGCGTTGTTAGGCCAACTTCCTAATTTGGATTATCTTAATATAGAAGGTGCATATTCAGTGGTGAGTGTGGGAGAAGAGTTCTTGTGGGGAGGTATCCAAAACAGTGATACGATAATAACAAGTTGTTCTGCCAAGTCCGCATTTCCCAGATTGAATAAACTAATCTTTAAAGGAATGCCCAATTGGAAAGAGTGGGAGTGGAATAAGGGACAGATAGCCATGCCCAAGCTGAAAATATTAATTATTAGAGATTGTCCCCAGTTGAGATCTCTTCCGGAAGGTCTTTTGCATCATGCTACTTCCTTGGAGAACCTAGAGATTGGCAGTGCAAATAAAATGATTACCGTAGAGAACCTCCCATCAATCAAGGATATTCGTGTTTTTAGTAACCCAAATTTGGAGAGGATTTCAAATTTGCCCAGCATCTCATATATTTTAATTGAAGAATGCCCAAATCTAAAAGCTGTGGAGAACCTTACAGCTTTACAAACAATGGTATTAGTTGATTTTGAAATGGAAACCCTACCAGATTACTTGAGAACAACAATGCCACAGAAGCTGAGAATCAGGTGTAGTGAGGAGCTGCTGAAGGAGATTGTAAGCCAAGGAGAAAGTGGTTCGGAGTGGAACAAATTCAAGCACATTCCCAAGGTGACTATCTACTCATCTGAAGAATCTTTCTATGCTATTTACCAGAAAACACCATTCCGTTTCACCAGCAATGTAAGCACAATGTCAGAAAGTGGATCTGAGTAGAAGCTTCCTCTTTCCATTACTCTTCTTGTTCAGGTATAGTAATTACTTCACTTGGTCTAAATAGCTTTATTTTAATTATCATATTTTTTTTTTCAAGTTGTGCTTTGCTTGATAAATGCACGTAGTCTTTTACTATCCCATGAAGTATAGAATTTACAATTTGGATTGGTCTGGTAAATCAGTTTGTACTACTAAAATGTGACAATTGTACTGTCAACTCTACAACTTCCATACAATTTAATTTTTTACTAGATTCCCCTTATCTATAAATTTTTGCATTCTGATGAGTCATTATTTTATCTGTCATTAAAGAAATTTTCTTAAGAGTTAAAATTAGAAACCTCTTTAGAGGGGACGGACAGGTTTAGTGGGCACATATTGAAATTTCACTACCTATTTAATTATCTTACAAGTACAAAAATAACCTATGCATATGAATTAGTACCATACCAACACGATCCTGAAGTGAACTTAGTTTTTGAATAGCTTATTCTTCTCTGATTTTTTGACCCCCTTGTTTTCTTTCTCATGCTTCCTGATTTGAACTAGGGTTTTAATTTACTATAAAAAGAGTGGAAACTATTTTGGATTGGCTATCTCAAATATATAGCACCATATCTCAATTATCTAGTTCATAACATTAATAAATTTTGTAATCGTGCATTCTGGTTTATAATTAACCAACCAATGAATGTTCAATAAAAAAAATTGAGAGAGAGGTTTTTCTAACACTATAATTGACATTTTTTTTTTCAATTTAAATCCATGCAAAACTAACATAACACGGGTTGCTTTGTATTACATTGATGAGGGTGTAGAGATAGTGCTTGAATTGTACAGATTTTATGTTCTTCACATCTTTGAATTTTATAGAATTTTAGTTTAAATTCAACATATATGTAACTAGTAAATTTAGGTATTGAGAGGTACACAAGATGTAACAATGTTATTACCACAATTTATTTATAATATTCATGTTCTGCATTAATAAGATATGTCCTTTAAATTGGGATTGTCTAGAGCTATTTAATGCAGGTATCAAGTTTCATCAAACAAATAGATATATAGAACGAAGAAAGAACATAAAGGATTAATTTTGGAGACATGCCAACAATCCTTAATAAGTTTGTGGATTTGATGCACAATATATTAATGTCTCGATACATACTAAAATGCTAATTTCTATTTTATGTCTGTGCTTTATTAGATTTAGCAACTAAAGGAGTCGAATGTTGAGATCTGCAAAAAGAGCACTGTTGAGGGTAAAATAAACTACTTGAAGGAGATTTCTGCAAAAGGATGTTTTTTATTTGATTTTTTATCTACTTTGGTTTGCCCATTGTTTTGTTGTCATATTTTTTGGGTTGTATTTTCCCATTACTTCTTTTACTTTCTGTTTGTTTATGTAATAAAAAACATATTTATTCTGACGAGACTGGATGATTTCCGGACAAACAACATCATTCATCTTTTTAAATAGCACGGTTTGTTCTTTTTTGTTCTTTTTTTAATTAAAATGAGTTATGTTATAATTTTTTGTAAACTTAACAATTCTGGAAATTATAATATATATAATTCAGTGCAGCAGAAGGAGTCTTCCTATGCGCAACGCTGATGTTGCACAGATGAGATGACCTGGAAATGGGGAATGCAATTGTCAAATTGGTAATTTCTCATACTGTACCGATTTCAATTTATAAGGCCACTTTCCAAATGCATTGGTTAGTTTCTCTTCCTTTAGAATATTATAGCTTTTTTTGGGGCATATATAGATGAGGTTATATATATACATATTGAGTTTTGCTGGATAGGATAATAACTGACTGGACTCAGTTGTTAGTTCATGAACAAACCAGCTAAGTATTACAATCCTTATTTGTAAATTATGAGTGGTATTAATTAACTAGATTGGTTAAGTTTTCATTAATTTTCTTGTTATTAATTCATGTTTGCTAAATTGTAGCTTAGCCTCCAAACTTTTCTTGGAAACTTTTTGCTAAATTTTCTTGTTATTAATTCATGTTTGTTATTAATTCATGTTTGCTAAATTCATGTTATTAATTCATGTTTTCATTAATTCAGCTAAGTATACTGAATCAACATTCTCTGATTGGCATGCTCTCCTGCCACATACTCATCAACAAAGGCAAATGACTGTCAGTACCCTTCTAAACTCGTCCCAGTAAGGTTTTGACCATAACAAACTTGAGACAATGCTTGGTACCGAACATGCCCAGACTATCATTCAAAAGTATTTGCATGCTCCTCTGGGTCCGAATATATCTGACAGTTTGTTTTTATTTATGCAGCAGATGGGCTTTTCACTCTAAAGAGAGGGTACCGAGTACTGACTCCTAGTTCAATCAAACTCTGTTTTTATTTTCTTTCTGATTAAATTATTTTCTTCCTGGGCCAATGAACACTGAAGTGAAACAAAGAAAGGTTACAAATCAAAGGCGAAGAGCTAGTCGACCAAATGAAAGCACTCGTCCTGAGGAGGTACGAACAAAATTTGCAGTTTCATCCCTGAAAAACTTCTCCTTTCTTTTAAATTAGATAAATTTTTGCAGTTTCATATAATGGTAATAGGATTGTTGTACTAGACAATTACTTCTGTACATCTCTGGGTAATCTTGGTAATGTGATATAATAATAAATGAAAAGCACAAAACCAATGCTAAAATGACCAATTATGAAACATTCTATGTATTTTTTATTTTTCTTAATAAAGGGTAAAATAGGTACGTACTTATAAATTTTAAATGAGTTTTAAAAGAAAAGATGATAAAACTTAATTGTCATTTTGGTAAATTTTAATTGGGTTTTAAATTTCGAAGTTTTTAAGGGGTATACATGAAAATTCCCCTTAAAAGTAATTGTCAGTTTGCTAAAATGTTACAGTTTGTTTTGTGCTCTTATAGCTTGGTGATCGAGAAGAAAAGGCTAAAACTGACATAGATAAAAACATGCTGGTTATTTTTGAAATATTGAGACAGAAAAAGAGTGCAAAATTAGAAAATTTGGTGCTAAACAGAAACTCATTCGCTCAGACAGTAGAGAATATTTTTGTCTTGTCCTCTTTCATGAGGTGAATGATAGCCGAGTTGAAATTTTGTTCAACAAATGTGGTCACCATTTAGTATGTAAGTGCTTAAATTTCTTCCAATCATTTTTTTCATATTAATGTTTATTTTGTTTTTTAGTTTAATTGTAGCTTATGTTGTTATTAATATCACATTGGATGCATGATTGGGCCCTATAAAACAGTATACTGGGCCATGAATATATGTTTTAAAAAATTTATTGGTTGGTTGTACTGGGTACTATTATATGATATGGGTACTTCTATTTTGGTCTACTTTTAGATTTTGATGTGATGCACTTCACTTTGCTTTTGAAATTAAATGGACGCAGGTATACCCTTTGGGGGTGTTCCTTAGGAAGAAAAATATTGTATCAGATCATTTACAGTTTGTTTGTTTTCATAATTTGTACAACCTAGACCTTTGGAAGAGTGACCGCCATGGATTATATGTGCTTAATTAAGTGAATTTTCATAGGTTGAGAAAATGCTTCACAACATCAAGAAATGCACCAGCAAGTGCAATTACCATAGGAAATTTCTCATACACCCATTTTGTCTTTCGGTTCAATTTCAAAAACTGGAAGGTACACTCTCTAGCAAACTAAATTTATGACCTTAATTTTCCGTAATTATAATTTATAGTTTTGCTTAATTCATTTCTTTTGAAACATTCACATACAGCTAATGAAAGAGCTGGTTGAGCCGGGTGAAGAATTGATGCCACACAGAAATTATCTAATTACAAATCCCACTAAAATAGAGGGACCCACACAAAGAACTCCGATTCAGAAGTTTACAAGAAATAAAGGTTTTGTGATGCAAGACTCAGCTGTGGTTGATGAGTCACCAGAGTTTGCTGGTAATTCTGTTGATGCTAAGAAACGTAGATGTCTCTTTAATAATTAGTTTAGATGTGAACATTGTTTTGGAATATAGTGTTTCTCATGTTTTCATGACGGACTTGGGATGTTGTATCATATGAAAAATTTACTTGTGTATAGTGGTTATTTTCCTTTCTATTTTTCATTTTGCAATCAACACAAGTCAAAAGTTACAGTATCTTTTTTTTTATAATGTTGAATACTTCTTATTTATTAAATGTGCAATTGGTTCCAAAGTTATAAATGCTTGAAGATAGCAAGGTTAGGATAGCATTGCTTTAGATTATGAACTAATTTTGTGTCTTGTCATGGTATTTTGCAGTTAATTAGAGTGGAGTTATCACCTTTTTTTTTTTAAAAAAAAAAAACTCGAAGATTGTGGGTTAATGTTGTTTGACAGTTTAATTAAAAAAAAATCTTAAAAATAAGAAGAGGTTAAAATGATCAATGACCAATTCGACTCTAATTTACATGGGTAGATAATTGTCATTCTAATTTTTTTATGAGAAATGAAAAGTTGGAAAAAAGAAATTAGAACGCCGATATTTATGCAAATATTTTATAGTAATCTAATGTGACATTCCAGGTTTTGCTTTACTAGTCAACTACTACGGAATTTTTTTTTTTTGTAACACCCAGTTATTAAATAAATGACACCTAGTGCTGGTTATCTTAAAAACTGTCACTCCCGCAAATTGAATTCACGCACCAACTAATCTGAATTCGCGAGATGGATTGGCAAACCTATTGGTGAGCAAATAGATGTGGCGCACCAGGTGCGCAGATTGAATTGGCGAAATCCTAGTTCGCAGAACCATTTGGCGCACCAAACGGGGATAAGGAAAATATAATTCAATGTGGTCAATTATCTGAAAAACTAAGATTGTTTGGCGCAGAATTCCTCCGCTTTGACGGGTCAATGATTCTGCCCCATAGAATTCCTCCGGTTTGGTGTGCCAAATGGTTCTGCAAACCTATGGTTTGCCAATTCAATCCGCACATCTGGTGCGCCACATCAATTCGCGCACCAATAGATGCACCAATCCACCTCGTGAATTCAGATTGGCTGGTGCGCGAATTCGATTCGCGAGAGTGTCATTTTTTGAGATAAATCAAACCGGATGTCGTTTATTTAATTACAATTTTTGAGGGTGTCACAAAAAAAAAATTCGGCAAGTACTAACAATTAGGTCATCATTTTTTAGTCTGGCAATGCTATAATTATGTAGAAATTTTGTAGTCATAAAAACAGTATGCTTACACACAATATAAATGATATAATTAAATGATTATTGTGTGTTCTCTTATTATAAGAATGATTCTTACACATACATATATTATACTATATAATTCAAAGAATTAAATTATTTTGTTTATTGTTTAAGCTAATAAGTTGTTACAGTTTTATAATTAATTAGATTTAAAATATTTGACTTTAAATATCTTTAATTAGTGATTAAGATATTTGAGGAAATCAATATTGAAACGCTTGATATATTTCACTTCCAGTTGACATGTATGATAATATTATTTGTTTTATTTGATAATTTAATTGCACATGTCAATATAATTCAAAGAATATTATTTGTTTTATTTGATAATTTAATTGCACATGTCTATATAATTCAAAGAATATTATTTGTTTATATAATATTATTTAATTAAATCGCACATGTCTATATAATTTTATTTGTTTTAGTTGATAGTTTTGCATCTGAAATTCTTCAATAATTCTCGATTTTTAAAAAAAAATTCTGGGATTTAACAACCAAAATATTTATTTTTACCATCTTAACAAAAAAAAAACATTATATCACTTTTTCTTAAAAAAAATCATATTTATCAGGTTCGTAAGTTTGAACAGCAGAACTAGAAAGCAGGTTCCGCAGTTGCAAAACTAGATTAGTGATCCTTTATCTCTCCTCATGCAATTGGCATTACACGTGGTTCTTTAATTAAATGTAGTGGGGCCCACCCATGCAACCATCCCATGCAACCATCTAAATACCTTTTTCAAATGAAAGCCTTATGCAGTGTTAACTTATTTTAATTTTTTTTTGTAGTTGTAGCTAGTTGCACATACATTATACTATATTATTCGAAGAATTAAATTCTTTTGTTTATTGTTTAAGTTAATAAGTTATAATCAACAAGATTTAAAAGTAGTTGTAGCTAGCTGAACAGAGTCAATCTTGATTCATTGAGTATTAAATTATTAATGGCTTGCTTTTGTTTAATTGAAAAAAACTTTTGACTTCTTTTTTCTCCGACTGTCCATAGTTCAGTTTTAGTTCTAAATAAATAAGCAAGAATAAATAGATATACCAAAGGAGAATCATGCCATATTTTTTTTTTTTTTAAATAATCTCCTGGTCCATATTTGAAATGTCTTAAATCATGCCATTTAAAAACAATGAGGAATGTTTGTAATAATATTTGCGATATTATTTTTTTGTTTTTTGTTTTTTGTTTTTTGTTTTTTGTTTTTTGCTTTAATTCTTTACTCGGCAATACATATATATAGACAACAAATTTGATAATTTATGTGACGTGTGTATGTCTTTCGTAGAAATATATGACGAGTTGTCTCGGAATGTGATAATATTTTTGGAAAGCTCCTTGTTATTATTGCTGACATTAAGTAAATGGTTTTATTTTGTTAATACTGTAGCAGATAAATAATAATGTGGTAAATAAATGATATTACCTCTTAATGTGTTACTCTATAATGGTCTTATCATTAGTATATTGATTAAATATTTTTTCTTAAATAAATATTAATAGTCATGTTCATAGACCATATTATTAAATTTGAGTTATGGTCCTTAATTTTCAATTTATCTTAAATATTGTTAAATTTTGAGTTGTATAACACAACCCGATATAACCTTGTAACTCTTTTTATCCTAAAGCCCATAAAATATTATAAACTAGTTGCAGATTACGAAGGCTCTGAAAGCCCAAAGAAAAGGCGCCAAAGGGCCGATAACAACCGAAAGAAGTCTCTTGATGTATATTTATTCAGTTTTTTTAAGCCCAAAAAATAGGTCCCACATGTATTAGATTGAAATTTGATCAATATGAATGTAATTATGTATCTTCTTCATGCTGCAATTGATTCTTAAGCTTCTATCAAATCAATATGATGTTTTGAATTTTTTTGCAGAAGCTGCAAAGTCGTGAGGGGAACAAATCAATATGATGTTAATTTAGACAATAAAATGGTTCGGCAATAAAACCTTTATTTTCTTTTGGACGATTTTTTGTTGTTTGTCTTTTTAATTTATTTATCTATCTATCTATCTATCTATCTATCAATTTGTTTATTATTTTATGTGAGGATACAATTTATTTTAAAATTCTTGATAATTTTAAAAAATAATTTAAAACTCAATATTATAGACATAATTAATATTATCAAAGATGAACACTTAATTTAAAACAAAATAATTTGATAACTATTCACGCACAAATGTCATATCAAGGATGAATAGAGAAGGAAATTTGTCACGGCGTGACTAGTCACGTCACGGAACGTGTGTCGATTACGTGACGTGACTCGCGTAGTGAAAATATACGTCACGTCACGTCACGTGATCACGTCACAGTATGAAACATAGAGTATCCAAATTTTTTTATATGTATAGAATATTCATATTTTTATTTTAGTGTAACTTCAGTGATATTGGTACTCATGTAGTACTGATTTTTATTTTTTTTAGTTTAGTCTAATGAATGTTTGTAATTTGAATTTTTAAAGTAATGTTAGATGCAACATTTTCTAAAAAATAATCTTTACAACATTATTTACTTATTTTAAAAAAATTTATATATATTTTTTTTTCTAAATTTTCAACAATTTAAATTAAAATATTACAAAAATTGACATGACTAATTTACGTCACGTCACGTATGGTCACGGCGTGACGACGCGTGACGTGACCATCCGCCACCATTTGATCACGTCATGTCACATCACGTGAAAAAAAAATTGATCACGTCACGTCACGTCACGTGACCAAATTACGGCGTGTTTGCCACGTCACGTCACGGCGTGTCGCGTCACAAATGCCAATAAATTTATATTTTAATTCTACCGGAGCCCTACATGTATGGGATCGAACGGCTCTGATCTTAAATTCTTGATCGGACGACTTGCGTTTTGTTTTTGGTTTTCTCAAATTATTCAGCAGGAACGTAATAATTGCTTGTTTTTTTATTAATTGAAAATAAATATATAATTTATCCCGTCCCGTCCAAAATATTTTTTCCCTTCATTTTTTCACACATATCTCATCTAGAAACACTACTACAAAAAATACAGTTTGTACACGGACTTTAACTGGAGAGCTACACGGATTTGGAAACGTGTGCAATACTGGGGTGTAGGAAAGTCCACATTTATCCGTGTACGATTACACTGATCCTACACGGATTTTTTACTCAATAACCGTGTAGAAATACTCAGAGCTACACGGTTTTTTAATATTAATCCGTGTAGGAAGATAAAAAAAAATTTTAATTTGAAAACCGATTACACTGATCCTACACGGATTTTTCACTAAATAACCGTGTAGAAATAAACAGAGCTACACGGTTTTTTTATTACAAAACCGTGTATGAAACGTCTTCCTACACGGTTTTTTAGTAAAAATCCGTGTAGCTCCGTACCCTAGCTACACGGTTTTTAAGTATTAATCCGTGTAGGAAGATAAAAAAACAATTTTAATTTGAAAATGGATTTCTTGAAATATCCGTGTATGATTTTTAATTTTTTTTTTTGTATTTTTTCTGTTTTTGGCTAGCCTCCACGTTTGCTAGCCATTATATATAAAATCAGAATGTTTTTTAACCCAAAACAGAACCCCAAAACAGACATAAATTGGCAAGACAACATAACAATTCAATATTAATAATTACACAAATTTAGTTTATAAAAATCCATATTGTGGAGTACAAAATTGGGAAATAAACCATCTTGCCCACATCCCTCTCACTTCGTCGATTTGCTCAGTTGAGTAAGCGTCTTGGCACCGGTTATACTACAATTATAATTTGAGTTAGTAACGAGAGACGGATCGAATTATTGATATTTTTAAAATTATATTTAATGTGAATTACATACCTCTTTGGAAATTTAAATTGATCTCTTTCGATCCAACCCATCATGAAATTCATTGTGTAATAAGCGCACTCCCAACCCTCATGCTGTCGCGCGCACTGAAATTTACATTTATCGGCCAATGTTAGACTATAAAATTTAAGTTAATTTTTTTGAAAAAAATAACAACTAACAACAACCATAAATAACAACTAATTTATTTGTTAACAGCTAATTTCAAAAATAACAACTAACAACGACCATAATTTCAAAAATAACAACTAACAACAACCATAAATTCAAATTATCAAATTATCTAACCAAAAACGATTACATTGAAAAATATTTCATCAAAAATAATATTAAAAGTCTCAAGTTTAATTTAAAAAAAAATTACACATTGGCTTTTTTCTTTTTTTTTTTTTTTTTTTTCCGCTTTTTGAACATTGGCCCATTATCCTTCGTTGTGGTCGGATCTCATGTAGTTTGCTTCGTCTTGTTCTTCAATTGTTGCTGCTTCGGTTGGCATGTCGGTACAAAATGGAGGTATCTCTTCGAACTGGTCGTACTCTTCTTCGTCGACGACGTCTTCAACCCCAACAATCCTTCTTTTTCCCGATAACACGATGCTCCACCTAGCATCACTCGGGTCGATGACATAGAAGACCCTGTGTGGCTTGCTTGGCGAGTATGAACGGATCGTCAACATACCCGACTTTGTTCAAATCAACGAGTGTGAACTCGTTGTTATCAACCTTAACACCCCCTGTCTTCGACCCATCGACACCGAAACAAGGGAATGCTTAGGCGAGGGCTGTAAATGAGCTCCCGGATTTCTTCAATAACACCGTAATATGACTTCGATGCTATTACGGGCCGGGCATCCCCGGATCTACTGAATTCTTGAGCGGCCGCCACCAACGTCACCCCGCTATTTTGCGTCGCGCTCTTATCACTTTGTAATTTAGTGTAAAATGTATATCCGTTAATCTCGTATCCTTGGAATGTTCGACCACAATTTGGGGTCCTTGGCCCAAACAGCCTAACAATTTCATTTACAGGGTGTGATTTCACTCTTTCTTTCAGCCATCCTACAAAAGAACGATTGTGCTCGTTATTAAGCCACTTCTGACTTCTCGTGTAGTTCCCTTGACGAAGGATTGTCATGTGCTCTTCTATATAGAGAGCGACATCTGCAATGTGCTGTAGTACAATAAAATGTGCCTTTTGTAGTTCATCTTCGTCAGGAACTATGGCTTTAAAACCGATTGTCCCTACTCCTTGTAGCCGACCCTCGTATCGAGATTGTGGAATACCAATAGGACACACACCGGTCAGGTAATTCGTGCAAAACTCAACCACCTCTTCCGTGGAATATCCTTCGACAATGCTACCTTCGGGCCGATATCGGTTCCTTACGTATTTTTTCAAAATGCCCATGTATCTCTCGAATGGATACATATACCACAGAAAAACATGACCACAAATCTTAATTTCTCTCACAAGATGAACAACAAGGTGAACCTGACATCGAAAAAAGAAGGTGGAAAATACATCTCAAGATGGCAAAGAGTAACGACGACCTCTTTTTGCAAAGCGTCCAATTTAAGCGGGTCTATCACCTTCGAATTAATTGCATTGAAGAAAAAACAAAGCTTCGTAATGGTTTGCCGAACGGCCTTCGGTAAAATGCCCCGAATTGCAACGGGAATCATATGTGTCATTAAAATATGACAGTCGTGGGGTTTCATACCAATCAATTTCAGGTCCTTCATTGACACCAGCTTCTTAATATTCGAAGAATATCCTGATGGGACTTTAATACTGTGAAGACATTTACAAAAGCTTTCTTTCTCGATCTTCGACATTGTGCACATTGCGGGGGGTAGGTATGCGCGCTTCCCTCTATCCTGCGGTGCAAGGTTATGTCGTATTCCCATTTCCACCATGTCTTTTCGAGCTTTAATACCGTCTTTAGTCTTGGTCGGAATGTTCAGTAATGTGCCAATCAAACTGTCACACACATTTTTTTCAACATGCATGACATCGAGGCAGTGTCTCACTTCTAAAAATTCCCAGTACGGTAACTCCCAAAATATGGACTTCTTTTTCCAAATATTTTTCGGTGGTGCTTTGGCACATTTTCCGAAGACAATATCAAGGCTTTCAATCCGCTTGAAGATAGCCTTCCCGTCCAATGGACGACGTGCCACTCCGAGCTCATTTTTTCCATTGAATACCTTCTTCTGTTTACGGTATGGATGATTCACGGGAAGGAACCTACGATGACCCATGAAAACATTCTTTTTAGAATGCTTCAACCTCAGCACCTGCGTGTCATCTTCACAGATAGGGCACGCTTTTGCACCCTTAGTACTATAACCCGACAAATTGCCGTATGCGGGGAAATCATTTACGGTGCAAAATACCATGGCCCGCAATTTAAATACCTCTTTACTGTACGCATCCCACATCGGGACGCCATCCTTCCATAATTTTTGGAGGTCCTCAATTAATGGTGCGAGATATACATCTATGTCATTTCCGGGTTGTCTAGGTCCTTGGATCAATAATGACATCATTATATACTTGCATTTCATGCACAACCATGGAGGCAGATTGTAGATAGATAATAGAACGGCCAAGTAATCGTGCCGACTGCTCATGCTTCCAAACGGACTCATTCCGTCTGTGCTCACCACAATCCTAAGGTTTCTCGGGTCGGAACCAAATTCTTTGAAGTGCCTATCGATGTTCCTCCATTGGGGAGAATCAGCCGGGTGTCTTAGCTTCTCGTCCCTTTTGCGCTCTTCTTCATGCCAGCGCAACAATTTGGCATCTTTGGCATTTGCAAATAACCGTTTGAATCTCGGAATTATCGGCAAGTACCACAGCACCTTTGCCGGAGGCCGCCTCTTATTTTCTTCATTATTAAATTCATCAATGTCATCGCCCTTACATTTATACCGTGAAACACCGCATTTAGGACATGCATGCATGGTCTCGTACTCTTTACGATATAAGACACAGTCATTCGGACATGCATGTATTCTTTCGATCTTCAAACCCACTGGACAGATCAACTTCTTCGCCTGATAAATTGTACAGGGTAACTCGTTCTTATCTGGGAGCATTTCTCGTAAAAGCTTTAATAAGGACGTGAAACTCTTATCGCTCCAACCATGGTCTGCTTTTAAGTTCAATAATTTCAACACAGCTTGACAGTTTTGTAAATTTGGTACACCCAGGATACAGCGGCTTTTTGGATTCATCCTTCAAATACTCAAATTTATCATAATATTTATCACCAATTTCATCTCCCACATCACGCAACAAGTCCTCTAGATTGTCATCGTTCTCGTGTTCAACGTTTTCATCAATATTCACTGTAATATCGTCATCGTCGCTGCATTCGAATCCAACATTATCAAAATTTTCGAAATTCTCATAATCATCGGAATCGTTGCAATCAGGTTCATTATCAAAAAAATTTACATTCTCATCATTATCTTCACAATTTTTATTGGTATCACTACTTTCTCCAATTTTCTCGCCATGCATGAACCAACATGTGTAACTTTCCTTAAATCCCCGACAAATCAAATGAGTTCTAATTACTTCCGAGTCCCCAAATCCTACACAATTTTTACAGTCCCTACAAGGACACAAAATGTTGGCATCCCTTTTATCAACTCTATAACTCTCCGCAAATTTTAAAAACTCTTCAATGCGAACCAAATATTCTTCACTATCTCGCCGCAATTCATACATCCAACTTCGATCCATCTGTAAATTAAATTAAAAAATTCATTTCAATTAATTAGTCATGCTGTAGGGTAGACATATATGTAACTTATGACGAATTAATTCTGGCTTACAAAGGACCGGTTTACAATCCTAACCCACTCTTTGAATATTGTGCCTCATATGTGAACACATGTTAGCGGGGTTTAATTAGTATTTGAGAAAAATTCGGCAGCATTTCCCCTTAACTCCCCAAGTATGCGTAAAGACCACATACTCGTAGGAGTAATAAGGAGAATTACTTGTCGAACTTTTCTCAAATACTAATTAAACTCCGCTAACATGTGTTCACATCCTAAATGAGACACAATATTCAAAGAGCAGTCCCAAACCGGGGACTATCCAAAATTAATCCCTATTGGATTAATTTTGAACGGGCATGGACCTAAAATCATATTAATAGGTCGGTTATTGGATAACAATACACCAATTATACTAATTAACAAATAAAAACAACAATGCATGCATCAATTAATCAAACCCTAAACCTTAAATGTGCAATAATAAGAAAATAACAGAAAATTAAAGAAAAAAAAGACCAATTACTAACTTGAGCAAGAGAGAGAAGAAAATTACCAGAAAATTAGCAATCTCGGGATCCAAACGCAGCACAAATCAGTTTCCAGCCAACCAGAGGACAGAGAGTGATCAAAACGGCGTTGGATGAAGTATTAAAACCCTAAAATGGACTTTCCTACACGGATTTTTAGTGTGAATTCCGTGTAGCTCTGTTACTTATTACACACGGATAACAATACAAAACACCGTGTATGAAATCCCATCCTACACGGATATATTATAACAAATCCGTGTAGCTCTGTTACTTATTACACACGGATAACAATACAAAAAACCGTGTATGAAAGCCCATCCTACACGGATATATTATAACAAATCCGTGTAGCTCTCCCTATATTGCACACGGATATTTATTTAATTAGCCGTGTACAAAACCACATTTTCAACACGGACTGTTCCCCAGAGAATTAAACACGGACTATTATGTAAGTATCTGTGTATAATTCTTAGAGATATTTCAAAATCCACTTTCCTACACGAATTTTTAAGAAATAGAGAAAATCCGTGTATAACCTACAGTGTAGGAAGTGGTTTTTTGTAGTAGTGAAAACATATATTAATACCGTTGATGAGACTTGTTCTAGATATATATGTTCTCTGTGTTTAGGCTGCTTGCTGAATTATATTAATCCTTTGACCAATTTTTTGTTATTTTGTATTTTACCCCGGCCAGTCACTGTTTTTTTTTTTTTTTTTTTTGTGTTTTGATTGATAAGATTGAATAAAATTGGGAGAAAGAGAAGGTGATTGAGGGAGGACATGCAATGCAATAATGGGCAGAGAACATGTAAAGCCAAAGAAGAATGATTCCCGGGATGTACAAATTCATGGATTAAACGTTGCAATTACAAAATATCATATAAAACAGAAGAATTTAAAATTAAATTAAATTCTATGTACAAATTGTCATACAGCAAGTTTATTGTGAAATAACCAACATAGGGAGTTGTTGAATTATAATTGTTAGTGCGAATATGAACTTAATTTCACTTTGTTTTTAAGACATTACATTATTTTCACAATACACATTTATGCAAAGGGAAAACCCCAATTTCCATCAAACTAAAATTGTCAGTATAATGGAGCTCATTTTTAGTTTTCGATATTTTAAAAAATTGATGTTACAAATCTACTTTATTTTTATGTGTGTTTTTCTTGCTTTGTCATGTTTTCCTGATTCCGAGAACAATAGTTAATTTATAATATTTTGGGAGCAACTTTTTTTTTTTTTTTTATATGTTTTGTTATATTTCGACTGTGTACTGAAGAGGAACTAGTTATGCTCCTGCATTTTCTTTTCTTTATTTCTTCTTTTTCTTTTTCGTAAGGGTCGGAAGTTGTGGTTCAAAGAAAAGATTACTATGTAATAAAAAAAATTAAATATAGATAGTAAATAAGTATTTATAAAATTTAGAGAAAAGTACGTAATTTACTTGTCTTCTGCAATATAATAATAAAATGATATATTATTTATTAACAATTAATCTGACGTTACAAGTTGCAACAATTGCTTATTATAGGAGTCAAAGAAATGTTGCTAATGAAAATTTTATTTGGTATCTTTGATGCATCTGAAAATGATTTATTGAGGATCCATATACTATTGTCTAGTGACTACCAAGTAATATATGTTCTCTAGATGAGAGATCACATGTTATTCATAAATATTTAAATATTGATTATTTTCATCTTTATTTTAAAAATAATTAGACTACTATATACACAATTTGCTTTCTTCTTTTTTTGGTGACAAGATGCCCGTAGGCTTAAATTAAACCAATTATAACAATACATCATTTGCAAGATAAAGCCCCTCTGCAAATGCAATCAGTTACAAAAAGGAAATACAAGTACACTTGTCGTGAAAAACCCATTGGTACAGGACAGTACCTCATACTGACACTGGTACGTGACTGGTACTTGTCAGTAGGAAAGATAGTTGGTACCAATACCACTGCGAGTTTATACAAGAAGAATCAACCCACAGTCACAGCAAAAGACCAAAACCTTGCAAAAATTATACTCAACAACACAAGTGCTGATGGTGGAAGATCCCGAGTGCTTTGAAGAAGCCGCAGGCAAGAAAAAATGGGTCACAGCTATGAAAGAAGAAATTCGGGCAATTGAGGAGAACAACACGTGGGAGTTAGTAGAGCTGCCAAAGGATCACAAGGGAATTGGGGTCAAATGGGTCTACAAGACCAAGCTCGGTCCTGATGGTAAGGTGCTCAAATACAAGACGAGATTAGTTGTGAAGGGTTATGCACAAAGGCAAGGAATTGACTACAATGAAACATTCTCCCCTGTTGCGAGGTTTGAAACCGTTCGACTCGTGTTAGCACTAGCTGTCCAATTGAAGCAACCGGTCTTTCAACTTGATGTCAAGTCCGCATTCTTGAATGGAGAACTAATGGAAGAGGTGTATGTCGAACAACCAGAAGGATTCAAAATCAAAGGCAAAGAAGATTGGGTGTATCGGCTCTACAAGGCACGTACGGCTTGAAGCAAGCCCCACGGGCGTGGTACAGCAAGGTAGATGCATGCTTTCAAACCTTGGGGTTCATGAGAAGCAAGAACGAGCCGAATCTCTACATCAAACGGGACATAGGTCTGCTGGTCGTGAGTTTATATGTAGATGATATGATCTACTTCGGTACAGATCAAGGGATGGTTCAAGCATTTAAAGAACAGATGATGGATATGTTCAAGATGACGGATTTGCGCAACCTTATCTTGGATTCCAACTCATCAGCGTGAATTCTTTAATCCGACATTTTTTTAATTAGACTATTACGGGAAAGGCGAACTAAAATCGCATTAATTCAATACCACATTCTCCAACTATCCCCACTACAATCTCTTTTCCTCTTGAGCAATTAATAGCTGTAGTTCTCACTCAAAACAAAGATGCCAATGATACCTGATGCCTTTCTGTCAAAGTTTAGTGAACTTCTTGCCAACGCCAAGAGGAAGCAAGAGCAAGGGCAGTGCCATAAAATGCTGGCTTGTGCATGTAAAGACTAACACATTTTTATTTGGAGATTATGTTGATCGCGCGGTTCAGATGGACTGTTTGGAGCTTAAAAACAAGTATTAGTCTATAATATGGTGGACAAATTTGCACTATGCAAGGGTGAAACTAGAAAATTTAGTTAGGGGTAGAACTTAAAATGCATAATTATTAATTTATATATGATTAAAGGAATTTGAACTCAAGACCTCTCAAGCACAAAATACAATCTCAACTGCTGGACGAAGCACAAATCTATGGAAATTTGGCCCAAACCTTGATCAAATGGTTACTAAGTGGTAAGGACATAATGTTTATACAAATATTGTATTGGATCTTGAGGAGTGCATGTTATGTGTTAGATCACATGGCATTGGATTGCATGTCCAAAAGGTTATGTATATATATATGTTGCAAATGGCAATGTATTTATTTTTGCAAAAGACTATGTATATTCAACCTGAAATATATAATTACTAGCTAGCAAAAGTGGAGGTTAGCTTAAAAAAAAAAAACATTTCATCAACCTTCCTACACAGATTTTTAAATAAAAATCCGTGTAGGAAACAATTATACACGGATTTTTACTTAAAAATCTGTGTAGGAATGTTACTGAACCCAGTTTATTTATTTAATATTCAGTTTAGGAGAGCTACACGGATTTTAACTAAATATCCGTGTAGGAATACTCTTCCTACACGGATATTTAGTTAAAATCTGTGTAGCTATCTTGATTTTTCAAACGGTTCTTTATGAATAATCCGTGTCGGATTAGTGTAATCGTACACGGATAATTATCCGTGTGTAAATGGTGGACTTTCCTACACTCCATTGTTGCACATGTTTGCAAATCTGTGTAGCTCTCCAGTTAAAGTCCGTGTACAAAACTGTGTTTTTGTAGTAGTGTTAAGATATCTCGAATTTGGAAGGTTTGAACTCAAATTTAGCCAATTAGGAAGGTGGCTGCCAAAGTAATGTACAATATGAAGATATTCTAAAGAATAGGAAGGACAAAGCTCATTGAAAACATCCTCAGTTGAGATCTTATTTTCATTAGTTTGGGAAAGTTGTTCTTCTAGGCTCAATATTCTATAAACTAATTTTAGTTCTCGTAAACTATCTTTATTTTGAAGGTTGGCAATTTTTGCTATGCTCTTGTCCGATACTTTATCTAAACTGTATAAAAAGAGATCATTTAGCTGTGATAGAGGTTCTATGCTGTCTAGGCTACTAAATCCTTCCATACTATTTTTGTCTGGCTTGAATCCGAATAGTTTAACGAGCTTGTCTAGTTTATTTTGTTGAAAGTAATCCAAATCATCAGGTGTCCCCACACGGCCCGCATGGATAGGGACACGGCCCGCACAGATAGGGACACGGCCCGCACAGCTAGGGACACGGCCCGTATGGCTAGGAACACGATTTCTATTTTTAGAGCAGTACTGAAATTAGTTTGTAAACACGTTTTTCTATTTTTGGTAAGTCCCTGTAATAGAGTTAGTGGGTGTAGCTGTAAGCTAATTATAGCACCATAATTTTAGGGTAGTGGATGCTAAATTAGGATTATTTTCTAGTATTTATACCATGTCTCTTGTATGTGTAATTAGTCTAAGTTGAGTAATATGAAATTATTGTGAGTTTTTTCTGTTATCTCAATTTATTCCCAACAAAATTGGTATCAGAGCCAAAGGTAAGAGATCAAGGCAGTTCCGACCAAAGGTGAGAGATCAAGGCAGATCCGACCATGGCAGAGAACATGAATGTATCGAATCCCTCGATTCCGCTGTTCAAGGGAGACAACTATGAGTTCTGGAGCATCAAGATTCGAACTTTGCTCAAGTCGCAAGGCCTATGGGAATTGGTAGAGAAGGGAGCACCGGCCCCTGATCCCACACCAACAGAAACAGTGAAGCGCGATGCGAAGGCGCTGTTTTTCATTCAACAAGCCGTTGCTGACACGGTGTTTGCGAAGATTGCAGCAGCAGAAACAGCAAATCAGGCCTGGTCTACTCTGAAAACCGCATTTCAGGGAAGTTCCAAGGTGGTAGCTATCAAGTTGCAGGGCTTGAGACAGGAGTTCGAGACGTTGAACATGAATCAAGGCGAAGCTGTTCAAGCGTTTCTCACAAGAGTCACATCCATAGTCAACCAAATCCGAAGCTGTGGAGAAGATCTTCCAGAAAAAACGGTTGTGATGAAGGTGTTGCGCAGCCTAACAACCAAGTTTGATCATGTGGTGGCAGCGATCGAAGAATCCAAAGATCTGTCCACCTACACGTTTGATGAATTGATGGGATCACTGCAAGTTCATGAAGTTCGTCTCAACCGATCAGAAGTGAAGGACGACACGAAAGCTTTCTATACCAAGGGCGATTCCTCAAGAAGCCAACAGCAAGGCAGAGGCAGAGGCAAGTCAAGTTACCATCAACCACATTCTAATCAACCGAAGAAAGATGTAGAATGCTACTACTGTCACAAGAAATGGCATATGCAAGCCGATTGCTACAAGAAACAGAGAGAAGAAGGTCAAGACGTGGAGTGTTATTATTGTCACAAATTCGGCCATGTGCAGGCTGAGTGTTACAAGAAGAAACGTGAGGAAGAGCAAGCCAACGTTGCAGAGGAGAAAGGCAACAAAGAAGACACCGAAATCAGGCTCTTCATGACGAAAACTGCTGACACGACCCGTACCAAGCCTGACACGGCCCGTACCATTCCTGACACGGCCCGTGTCCAAAGCACACGGACCGTACGGGATACTGATGCAAGTCAAGTTTGGTTCCTAGACAGTGGGTGTTCTAATCACATGACCAGTTACAAGTATCTCTTCGAAGAATTAGATGAGTCATACAAGAAGGCAGTAAAGCTTGGTGATGACAAAGAGATTCATGTTGAAGGAAAAGGAAGAGTAACCGTGCAGACCAGCAGTCACAATACACGGATGCTACATGATGTGTACTATATTCCTCAACTATCCCAGAACCTACTCAGCGTTGGTCAGATGATGGAGAGCGGGTATGCGATCAAATTCGAAGGCTGCACTTGCAAAATCAAGGATTCATCAACAAAGCATGTGATGGGTAATGATCAGGCAGGAATTAATGCCATGATGGGGGGCAATATAGTGGAACGTGATTCCATGACTAGAAATGACAAATTGGAGCATAGTGTCCGGCAAAGCGACTGTGATCAACTTGCTGAGGAGAAAAACCATACAAATCCGTCACATATTGAAACTGACCTGATGCCGATAATTGGTAATGATAGAGGTCATAACACACTTGACACAGAGAAGAAGGATCTTGAAGAAGATGACTATCAAGATGAAGATGCTAACTGGAGTTGGTCTATGGCAGAAAACAACATACCAGTAGCTGACAGAGAAGATGTAGAACATGATGCGACCCGGATCATCATTCGATACGGCCCGCATGAAGGCGACACGGTCCGTGTGGACTCTGATACGGCCCGTGTACCATTCAATTCAGACAGCAGTAACATCGAGCAGCCTCAATTCGAAACAAACAGTGAGCAGCCTCAGCAAAATGAAGACATATCAACACCACTGCGAGTTTATACAAGAAGAATCAACCCACAGTCACAGCAAAAGACCAAAACCTTGCAAGAATTATACTCATCAACACAAGTGCTAATGGTGGAAGATCCCGAGTGCTTTGAAGAAGCCGCATGCAAGAAAGAATGAGTCACAGCCATGAAAGAAGAAATTCGGGCAATTGAGGAGAACAACACGTGGGAGTTAGTAGAGCTGCCAAAGGATCACAAGGATCACAAGGAAATTAGAGTTATCTCAAGGTTCATGCAAACACCAACCAAACAACACATGGGAGCAGCAAGAATGATATTAAGGTATATTGCAGGCACAACGAGCTATGGCCTGTGGTACAAATCTGTGGAGAATCCAAGCTTAATTGGATATAGTGATAGTGATTGGGCAGGGAGCCTGGACGATAGAAGGAGCACATCCGGGCAAGTGTTCTTCTATGGTGACAATGCAATTTGCTGGAATTCGAAGAAGCAATCAATTGTTGCACTTTCCACAGCAGAAGCGGAGTACAATGCTGTGACATCAGCGGCATGTCAAGGTGTTTGGCTCAGACGCATTTTAGAAGAGTTAAACTACAAGCAAACAGGAGCAACAAAGATACTATGCGACAACCAGTCAACAATAGCAATGAGCAAAAATCCGGTGTTTCATAGTCGTACTAAGCATATTGAAACAAAGCATCACTTCATTAGAGAGTTGGTTGAGCAAAACGAAATCGAATTGGAGTATGTGAATACGAATGAACAAGTTGCGATATCATGACCAAGGCTCTTGCAAGAGAGAAGTTTGTTTGGTGTCGAAGAATGATGGATGTAGATGACTTTGGATTAAGGGGGAGTGTTGAAAGTAATCCAAATCATCAGGTGTCCCCACACGGCCCGCATGGATAGGGACACGGCCCGCACAGATATGGACACGGCCCGCACAGCTAGGGACACGGCCCGTATGGCTAGGAACACGATTTCTATTTTTAGAGCAGTACTGAAATTAGTTTGTAAACACGTTTTTCTATTTTTGGTAAGTCCCTGTAATAGAGTTAGTGGGTGTAGCTGTAAGCTAATTATAGCACCATAATTTTAGGGTAGTGGATGCTAAATTAGGATTATTTTCTAGTATTTATACCATGTCTCTTGTATGTGTAATTAGTCTAAGTTGAGTAATATGAAATTATTGTGAGTTTTTTCTGTTATCTCA
The DNA here is from genome assembly GCA_024447655.1 of Carex scoparia. NCBI lineage: Eukaryota > Viridiplantae > Streptophyta > Magnoliopsida > Poales > Cyperaceae > Carex > Carex scoparia. The sequence goes on along the minus strand of JAJHPE010000016.1, from coordinate 8,363,258 downwards.
ATTTATTCCCAACATATTTAGACCTGCGGGGATTCCCTTGACTCCTGAATTATAAATACTGAGAAATTTCAGTTCTTGTAGATTAATGATACTACTAGGGACGTCTTGACAAACTTTTGCACCAAGCAAGATTCAAATATACACTACTACAAAAAGGTGCTTCCTACACTGCTGTTGTACACGGATTTTTTTTCTGTTTTAAATAAAACCGTGTACCAAATAAAATTTTTCCAATGATCAACGATATCTCTAAGAATTCTCCACGGATTTTTCATTAAAAAACAGTATCGGGAAAAACCCGTGTTAGAATCACCCTTCCTACACGGATATTTAATTAAATATCCGTGTAGGAATGTTATAGAGCTACATTAAGATGACAAAAACTTTGAATATCCGAAGAGAACTAGTTGTTACCATCCTGCACTTATTTCCTCACTGGTTTCTCTACTTCCTACACGGATTTCAATTTCCTTTTGATCATGTTCAACTACCTATCAGATAAATGAAAAAATTAGGAAGGTGATCAATGCTTTCATTTTTATTTTAGATATATGTCAAGAGTCTTAGAAACTTTAGAATTTACATTGCAGAACTAAAAAAAACTAGGGTTGTAATAAAATTTATTGAGATAGAGAAACCATATAGCACATTAAGAGATGACAAAAACTCTTTTTCAAAGAAAAAAATAAGAACAAAAATTAGGATAGAAATCAGTGCAACCAACTTAATTATTAGCGGACTTCATTTTTGTGCTCAATTTGGAAAGTAGTGCAACCAACTACGGAGCGTGTTTTTTTGATGTGCAATCGATCGAGGGTTACTGAAACAAATAACTTAATTTTAAATCATAATACAATACACAAAGAAAGCCAATAGTGAAGTTAGCGCCTCAAACGTGGGTAAGGCAGACCGCCTAATGGGAGGGGAGGGGGGGTGGTCTGGTTATGAATGAATTTTTTTTTTTCCCAGTTTGGTTATTAATATTATATTATTTAATTTTTTGGTTATGGAAAAAAATGCCGGGGTTGAGGCTAAAACTAAATCATGGTTTACTGGAGTTTTTTATTTTATTTGATTAATTTACATACATGCATGCCTCCAGTATAATAAATGAATCTTTTTGCTAATTGACATTGAGTTAAATAACATTAGGTGTAGTAATGATATAAAGCTAGCTAGATAAGTAATGAACCCTTTTCAATGGTTTTCTGTATTGGCAAGGGCTATGGGCACAACTAAATAGAGCAAGGCTCCGAGAGAACAGCATTTGTGCGATGCATGCTTTGTGGGCCGCAAGAAATTCATACACTGCTAATCAGGACCAGGTGGGACATAAGCAAAATATTGCAAAATTAAATTTTTATCTTTCTTGTTGCCTCATACATTTGATATATATATATATTAATAAATATATAACCCAGTATATCATCTGATTGACACGTACAATACTCAATCCTAGTCAATACTGGGAAAATAAAAATGAGAGAAGCAAGATAAACAATAATTAATAAGCATTCATCCTCTTGATAGATTGACTGTGGGTCCCAACTGTGGAACCAAAACATGAAAAAAAAAAAAAAAAAAAAGTACGTTCAGTGATTGATGGTGGGTCCCAACTTCAATTAAACTATGAACTAAGCTTAAGACATCTAAATAGGTGGATTAGTTTAGCCCAAGTTAGATCATCATAAATATCAGCTTATTGCATCTTAATCCAACTCAATAAACTGCATTTGACAGAATAACTAAGACTTAAAACTTTAATTCTACTGTATATTTAGTCCACAACCAAATATCACCAAGTAACTAAGCCTTGAACTACTACTTATTTCATGATTTAGACCCCATGCCAAACACCACCAAACAACCTATTTGGACCCTTGCAAATGCATTATTCTACTCATCACCTCACTGTTTGGTACACGAGTTATCCTTCCGAGAAAAAAAAAAATGAGACGCCCAAAATTATGTATAATCACGAGGAACTTATAAGATAGATTGCACCGACAAATAATAAAGATGAAGGGATTTATTGGTACAATCAAGAAAAATAATTTGATGCACACATTATTTTTCTAATTTCACTTTGTCACAAATTTCTCCTGTAGATTTGAAATGTCCAAATTAATCACTAAATATTAACATCAATAAAATAAAAATAAAAAGATAATTTGGCTTAATCAAAATAATTGTGTCCCAAATTTACATACCAAATGTAATGCATCACGTGTTAATATTATTTGTGAAATTACATTACTATATATTTTATATAAATTTCAACAAGTATATGTTTTATCTAGATTCAAATGTATATATATTACTCATTCATACATACATACATACATATCACCTGACCTGACCACTAGAAATAAAAAATGAGTTCAAAATATATATATGGTATGCATAAGTCCACAACTACCACTTATTCCTTACAGACGAAAATACCAACAGAGGTGACTACATTGAAATCACATAAAATTAATACAAAACTGAGGTGGAGCCCACTATATATGCCCATTGGCCAATTATCAGTGAACATATCTCAAATATTTCTCTGAGATATCTCATATTTTGCGTGACTTTTTTTTTTTGGAAATCCCTACATTTTGAAATACGTTCGTTCAAATCATACTAACCCCTGCGCTATCCCCGAATAGCCACCCGACACGTCAGTCTCGCAAAATATTAAATATGATGAGATTTCTCAGAGGATATCGATACGGGCCATACGGCATGCATACGCACTCTCAAATACCACGCAGAGGTTTGACTAAGGTGGGGCCCACAGATCCGGATCACCGTCCAATATATTCTGACACGATTATTGAAGTAGTCCATATTGAGATTGGACCGTTTGAATTTATAAACTTTAAATTTGAGTCATTTCGTAATCCGGACTCTGGGTTCAGGGTCCATGTTCTCTGGATTAAAGTTCGTACAAGACATGGAAACCTTAAAATATTACAAATGGAATCATTCATTATTTATTGATTTGATTGCAATAACATATATATTATATTAGTAGAAGATAGATCAAATATGTTAAGTACTGTATCTATATTTCGTTAAAAATTTCAATCTAGATTAATTAAGATTTGTCTACAAATTAATTACTAATTATATATATAATCTTTGTGAGTCAAAATGAGTATAATATTAGATATCCTTCAAAATCATTTTAAAGATCTTTTGTGTGATGTATTAGCTAGCTAGTTTTGAACGGGAAAAATATATTTCTCAACATTTGCATATAAGGTCGTACACATTTGTTAGTTACAATAATTCATTTGGATTATATTTAAATACTTCTATAAAAAAAATTGTGTTGTTAAATAAAATGCTTCTGCACAACTTCCGAAATAACTTTTTACAAATTTTCCTTCCTGTTTGTTGTCCAAATATTACAAAAATTTTAAACCTGATTCCCTTCACACTTGGCAATCACATGGCTTGCATAGTTCCATGCGCCACTAAATTATAGAATTATTTGTCAATGTCGTATTACGCAACCTTTATCTTCGATTCTAGCTTTGGGTGAATTCTTTAATCCGACATTATTTTTTTAATTAGACTATTACGGGAAAAGTGAACTAATATCGCATTAATTCAATACCACATTCTCCAACTATCTCCATGCATTACAATCTCTTTTTCTCTTGAGCAATTAATAGGTGTAGCTCTCACTCAAAACAAAGATGCGAATGATACTCAGATGCCTTTCTGTTAAAGTTTAGTGAACTTCTTGTGCTGTTGGGTATCCCTGAGAGGAAGCAGAGCAAGGGCAGTATCATAGAGCGCTAGCTTGTATAAAGACCAACATATTTCTATTTGGAGATTATGTTGATCGGTTCAGATTGACTATTTTGATTTTAAAAAGAAAGATATTTGTTTATAATACGACAGACAAATCTGCTATGCAGGGGCAGAACTAGAAAATTTAGCTAAAATTTAAAATATATAATCTTAATTTGTGCTTAGTAGGATTTGAACTCAAAACCTTTCAAATACAAAATAGAATCTCAACTACTAAACTATAAGCACACATCTAATTTTTTATGAAGGGGCTAAACTATATAAAATGTTTAAAGAAATGAAATTTCATAGTTGATTTCAAGGTGTATGTACCCAAATTTATAGTTTATTTCAACAATTAATAATCAAAACTTAATTGGTCCAATCATTTTTAGGTAAGAATTAATTAACGATAATGCAATGCAAAACGAGTTTAGGAATTACCACAAGCACGTAATCTACATGATGAGAATCTATTTCATAATTACTAAAAGTTTGAAGAATTAATTACCTTATGGACCAGAGAATGGTGATTTCATCTCCAACGTTAAAGTGAAAGGAAGTGTCAAGTATAGTTGCTAAGCAGTCGAGGTGAAACATTTTCATTTGGAGATCATATTGATTGATTCAGATTGACAGTTTGAACTTTAGAAACAAATATATTAGTCTATAGTATGGCGGACAAATTAATCTGTGCTATGCATAGTACTAACCCTCACTCAAAAGATTTCATACATAATTGAGGGGCTTTATTGAAAACTAGCTTCTCTGTTTTGTTCTATATGATGGTTAGGGTGAATAATTAATTAGGTGATGATGCGTTTGATTAGAGCTGGTGAAGGTGCTATCGCTCTCTAATCTCTATCTTCCAGCTCACCATTAATATGAGACAAGAGGGTTGTTCAGAAATTAAAATAAATTTGAGGGACTTAATTGAATAGAAGTTCAGAAATTTGACTCAAACTAATTACAACTACTAGAAGTTCAAATTTATACTTTATTTTTTATATTTGTAAAATTATTAATTAAGTCTTAACTTTGTAAATTTTTACATTACTTGCTCAAGTCATTAATTTTGATATTTGTATCGCTTATTAGTTGTCCAATTAAAATAACAATTTGGAACCAAGCCCAAAATTAAGGAAACACTAGTTAAGAAAAAGTGAGTTTGATTAAATGATGTGAAATAAATGACAGTTCCACAAAATATTAGTTTTTTATTTGTTCTATGATGTGAAATAAATTTAGTTTTTGGTCACTCGTGATATTAATTTAGGAAGTCATTCATTATTTGCATTGATATTAAGATTTGTATAAACAGTTTTAAATAAATTTAAGATGAGGTGTCACTTAACAGTATAATCGGTTTCAACATCTTAATTTTAAACATCATTTGATAACAATATAATTTCTTTTAATTTTAAAATTTAAATAAACTTCTTCAATTATAATTAGTAATTAGAATTATATATTAAAACATCAGAAATTATAAGTTAGAGCATTGAAAAATATATATTAAAATATTATTTTTATTGAATACTTAATTAATTAATGAGTTTAAACCCGATTCGATATTATTTTTTTGCCTCCCTCACAATAATATTGGTTCCGCCCTCAATGTTGGGCTCCATAAAACGATTTAACAAGTTTAATTATTTTTCGTAAAAGCTTGGTTGATATGATCATATATATTTTGCCCATTGTACACTACGATACCTCTGACCATTGCACACGCAATTTAATTATTCCTTGGATCATTGTTTATGTAATACGATGCGCTGCACAATTTCCATTTCAGTTATTTTCTTTGAAAAAAAAAAAAGAGTTCGTGGAGATGTTAGATTTGAGTTTTATGTGAATCTCAACGCAATCAGTGGTTTTTTTTTTTTTTTTTTGAGAAACAGCTCTTGGGCATAGATTACAACCTGCCCTTGAGCAGTTCAAATTTTTTATTTTTTTAATATTTATTAAGGCAGTTTTAAAATTATTATTTTCAATGATTTAGAAGTTTTTCACTGTTTTATTGAAAACAATGATTTTAAAAATATCTTAATAAATAAAAAAAAAAATTCAACAAATGTAAAATTTGGTCTTCAACCACATTTTAATATTGAGATCACATCTAACAGTTTGAATTGACTGTTTAGAATTTTATAATTAAAAAACCAATTGATACCATTATCCAAAATACACACCATAAAAAATTTACATCTTTGGTGGTTGTATCTATAACCATAGTAATAAGATGTGAGGATTATTCAAATGTGAGTCATTGAAGAATCAATCAGCATATTATTCGGTACATTCAAATTATTTCTGAATTATTTGCAAAGTTTACGAATTATATTCGAATTATTTCTTGAGCCAAAAAATTCTAGTATATATATTTTTTTGCTCTCTTGTGAGACTAAAATCTCCAATTCAAACTCAATGCATAATTTCAAATTATTATCCGAATTATTTTCAAATTATAAATTTTTAACTTTGTCAAATCTTTTTCAAATATTAAGTTGCCATTGTACCCATAATTAACTACCGATATTTCCCACTGCATAAATACCAACATAGAGAAGGATTACATTGAAATCACATAAAATCAAATACAAAACTGAGGTGGAGCCTACTATGCCCATTGGCCAGTGCCCAGGGGTGCGTATCCTCTGAGATATCTCATTTTTGCGTGACCCACGTGTCCAGTGTCTATTCGGGGATCCGTAGGGGCCAGTATTATTTGAGCGTTGAGATTCGTGCATAATGTATTTGAACGATTGAGATATTCCAAAAAGTCACGCAAAGTTTGAGATATCTTAGAGGATGCGAATTCAGTGCCTAGTGGCCATCTATCACATATTCACATACCACGAAGAGGTTTTACTTCATTGAGATCTGCATTGCCATTTAATATTTTAATGTATCCACTGTATTCAAAACTGAGGTGGGGCCTACTATGCCTATTGGTTGAGAATTTGAGATCTGCGTTTGCCATTTATTAATTGTATCAACTGTATTCAAAACTCGTTTGATTATTCTAAAATAAAATATGATTTTTTGAAGTCCCACCAATTGCGCGTTGTAAAACATTGTGAATAGTTCCGAATCAATCACTGTCCAATCTATTTTGACACGAATATTAAAGTTATCCTGTGCATTATACATTGGATCGAATTGGTCCATATTGAAATTGGACGATTTGAATCTAAACTTTAGTGGTTCAGTACTTCAGTGCCCATGCATGTTCTCTGGAATAAAGTTCGTGCAAAACATGCACTACCAGAATAAGATTTTCCTTGCATTGAGCAATTAATTTTTTTTCCAAAAATGAAAAATACGGGGCATAATAAAAGTACATGCTCCCATCCATTGGCACCAACTACTAATAACAAAAAAAAAAAGACACTATCCAATAGGCATCTCAAGCGTCCTCTTAACTCATAAATGATTTGGAGGTTTGATATTAAATTTTTACTAATATGGTTTGATATTTATTTTTCTTTTTATTTGAGATACAGGTTTGATTCGGAGGCCTCTAGTTCTAGTGGAGGACGTTGCAGAATGAAACATTTCTTTAATTGAGGGCTGGTTGTGGCTTTCTTGAGAGTTAAAATATTATTATAAATGTGGATTAAATTAAACCGGATGGTAATTAAATTGCCGTTGTCATATCGCTGTCCAACATCTATCTTCCAGCTCACGGTGATTTTTTTATCACATGGTTGCCTTCATATATATGGCTTTCATGTGCCACTAGATTAGAAGTGCACGCAATCACATGGTTTCCAGCTCAGAGTGAATTTTTTAATCCGATATTCATTTAGACTATTACAAGAAAAGTCTACTAAAATCTCATTAATTCAATACCACATTCTCCAACTATCCCCATTACAATCTCTTTTCCTCTTGAGCAATTAATAGTTGCAGCTCTCACTCAAAACAAAGATGACAATGATACTCGATGCCTTCCTGTCCAGATTTGGCGAACTTGTTCGGCAAATGGTTGAAGAAGAGGTGGGCATGTTGCTAGGCATCCCTGGCGAGGTTGAGAAGCTCAGCGAGACGGTTCGTGACATCCAATGTGTCCTTGCCGATGCCGAGAGGAAGCAGAGCAAGGGAAGTGCCATAGAGCGTTGGCTTTTGCAGCTTAAGGATGTCATGTATGATGCCGATGATGTCATTGACCTCTGTCAGATCAAAGCAAATGAGCGTCTTGCTGCCTCCAGTTCCCGTTCCACATCAAATGCCCGCTATGGCTGCAATTTGCTGTCTTGCTTCCGCAACCCGTTATTTGCGCATGAAATTGGTACAAAAATTAAGGATATCAATTCCAAGTTGGACGAGATTGCTACGAGAAAGACTCATCTGGGTTTAAACGAATCACAAATCTCTTCTGGGCCTTCCAAACCAATTCGCCGAGTGAACTCGATCCTCACGCGCAAGACTGATCCCATAGTTGTGCTAGATGATCTTGTGGGAGAAAAGATTGAAGAAGATACAAATCTATTAGTGAACTGGCTGACCGAAGAAGAAAGGAGTGCGAGAAAAGCCATTGATGTTTTAGCGATTGTGGGGATGGGTGGAATTGGGAAGACCACTCTAGCGAAAAAGATCTTCAATGATCCGAAAATTGAGGAGGAATTCAAGTTAAAAATTTGGGTGTGTGTCTCAAAAGAGGTGAATGTAATAGAATTGTTGAGATGTGTGATTCGAGAAGTAGGAGGTGACCACGGTGCTCGCCAGGAAAGATCGGAGCTAGTGCCTTTACTCGAGAGCCTCATCCGAGAGAAAAAGTTCCTTCTTATTCTGGATGATGTTTGGGAAGAGAGCCGAGCGGTGTGGGATGGTCTGTTGCGTGCTCCCATGAGTGGCGGAGCTCACGTGAGTAGGCTAGTTCTCACCACTCGAGATGAAAGAGTGGCAGATGGAATGAAAGCGGCAAAATTACACCGGGTAGGGAAGTTATCTCTTGAAGATGGCTGGTTACTATTAACAAAGCAGGTAATTAAAATTTATAATTTTGTTTAACCTTGACCTTGCTACTTTTGCCTTAGAAGCTTAGCATAGTCTAGTTGGTCGTGATTTAAGTATTGGGTCTTAGACAAACTATTTTGCAGTTGTATAACAAATGCAAACTTATTTAATCCTATGTAAACAAGACGGAATTTTGTATAAGAATTTATAATTCACCACAATGACACCTGGTAGCACTTGATAAGCAAAATGAAATTTTTTATAAACCAATAATAGATATAGTGCCTATGATTTCTCGAACTCCAAATTATTATGTCTGTTCGCCAATAGGCAATTTCTATCAATTAATATATTCTTCAAATATTTCCACTAGGGAACTGTTAGGTGTTAAGATTTTAATTCATAGATTGGAATTCCGGGTAAGTGAAGAGTAAGCTCAACATTAATTAATTTATTAGAAGACGGTGCATCACTAGTGAACTGATTGGTTTGTGTACCGTGCTGGCATGCCAAAAATTATGAAAACCGGGCATGGCATACTTTCGGGCACCGTGTTTCTCCACCCCCGCCAGCGCCTCCTTGCCGCTGACGTCTCCCAATTTGCTGGCTGATACGACACCTCTCAAATGAGATTTAAGTCCAGGCGATTCAAAGCACGTCCTAACTCTAAGGATATTAGTTCGTGTTTGTGGAAGTGCGTTTACTGCGTGTTCGAGTTGAATAGATTGCTGATCTAGTAGGTACGTCGTAACTCTATTATCTTTTGTACTCGGTATTCCTCAATTCCTCGACCTCCAACCCATTGAACTTCAGAGTATTTATAGGCCAATATGTCGGTTTGGGTCTCATTTGGGACTTTGGTTGGGCCTTCTCACAGGCTGATAGGTCGGTTCAGTTCCCGTTCGAATAACTCGAATGGGCTTTTCTCACAACTCTGTTGGTTATCCAGTAAGAGGTATGGACACCCAAATAGGCTGTTTATTGGACTTGTTATCTGGGCCTTAGTATTCAACTTAAGGTAGATTTTGTGAGGCCTTTGATACATGGCCCAATCACCAGCAATGAGGTACTCGACTCTCACGGCATCTCATTGCCACTAATCAGTTTGTCACGTCATGTGACCACATTTTCCAATATTATTTCTTTATTAAAAATTTATTTTTTTCAATTTTTTTCATACTTAAAATCCGATAAAATCCGAATAACATCACATTTGGTCATATGTCGTGACAACCCTCCACCATTTTGATCACGCCACATGAAAATAAACTTTCAATCTCATGACACGATCGATGTGACCAAATTACAATGTTCTACTTTCATTCCTCCCATGCTTCTCATACCCATAGATTGCAAAAACGGCCTTTGTTGATTCCAGTCAAATTTCGGCCGGAACGGTACCGTTTCATTCAAATTTTGGTCATTTCAGTTAAATTCCGACCAGAACAGTCCTATTTCACTGAAATGAGGTGAAATGCACTCTACAGAACCAAATTTTTTTGTTTGGGTGCAGCGTGATTCGAACCCAAGCCTCTCCTCTACCAACAACAAACAATACCACTACACCATTGCATCTTTTGTTACTAGATGGCATAATTAATGGTATATATTTGGTATTTGAGTCACTATTTTTTTCTCTCCAGCGAAAGCAAAAAAATTTGGTATTTGAGTCACTGTTATCTTTTGGTTTGTATTAGTGGATTATTTAATTGTAATCATTTGTCTAAACTTCACAAATTATTTTTTTTATCAATTTTTTTCTATTTTTATAGTATAAAACAAGCTTCTGACAAAAAAAATCCGAGTTTCCGATCCTATTTGGCCGATTTTGACCGATTCATCCAATTCGGATTCCCCAGCCAAAAATCCGATCCCGATTCCAATTCCAATTTTTCCTTCTATGTTCATACCCTACATCGGCTACAAACTGTGTATCGTGCTCTGTTTGCGTCATGTTTTTTGCAATTAACAATGCATGCCATAAACCAGTGACCTATACTTGATCACTTTCTGATGCACAATAATATTAGCATTAATAAGTATGTTTACATTTTTCTCATTTTTAATAATTTTATTGTGTATTTTGATTTTTTTTTTTTTAAATATATTACTCTTCGGAAGTGCATAAATTATATTTAATTTATATTTCATTATCACCAGTAATGCTATTGATATACATATATATAACAATTAAAGTTCTATAATATGGTGCCTATATCGTTTGATTGATCAATATTTTTTTTAAATTCATTATTACATGTGATGCCACCTCTTCGTTTGGCAAGTTCTACTACAATAGTCCTCGAAGCTTTTCAATTTCATACTTTTAAACATTAATTCAAATTTATGTAAGTCCATTCTCTCTGAAAATTAATTCAATTTATTTTATCTTCGGTTTAAAAGAAAATTAAATAAACTTTTTGTATCTAAACTTTAATAAAATTTTAAAATTATGTGGTTTATTAGAGTTATCTTCTCCTTGTTTGTGTAAAAAGTTAGTTTCGAATTTTCTTTTTTAAGTAAATACCTTGTATAGTTATACACTTGATTACACCTTCTGATAGGTAGTCTCATCATCACATGGTTTTTTATAATAGTCCTGCATTAAAAAAGATAATAGTAGAAAACGGATGGAAAAATATTTTGTTATGGTTTAACAACCGCGATCCAAAATAAAGCCCAAGCCCAAAACTAACGGAACCAAGTAGACTGGATTTCTTATGAGCTACTGCAACTAATTGGACATGGATAATTAAATAATTAATGACGTATTGCTGTAAGCGCAGATTATGGCTTTTTTTTTTTTTTTTTTTTTTTTTTGAGAACTTGGAAGTAGCTACCAAGAGGTACATCAAACAAATACAATTTTTGGATACAGGTTAAACTTGCGATACCCCACTGCATTGTTGTCAGTAAGGTCCCTCGACTTTAGTACTGTACCATTTTTACCAGTACAGTTACCATCAGCTCTTCAACAACATGCTAGCCATAGCTTCATCTCCTCTACACAGCGCAGATTATGGCTGGTGGTTCTCAAAACCAAGTATTGTGAAATTAATTTTATTTACGGTAAAAGCTGAGCATTTTGCATGACGTCATAGAAAAAATACACCGAAAAACTTTATAATTACCAAAACTGGAACTTCTATTTATTCTTTATTTTTTAGACATTTTTTAAGAAACGTTTTTCAATTTATTTACTACTTACATATTTTCTACAATTATACCGAAACACAAAAATACTAAAAAAAATTAACATTCCTGAAAATTATTGTGAGAATATTTTTTATTAATAAAAAATAACTTGCTTTTATTCTCTATTTTAAAAAAAATCATAATTTTTTCGTACTTATTTACTACATTCAAATATTTTCCCAACTTAGGCAAACACAACAAAAAAAACTTATGAAAAAATATAATTTAAATTTATCTCTGATTTCTGGATATTTTCATGTTTTTTTTATACATTATTATATATTTTGTAACAATTTCTTAGCATGATTTCACTAAAGGAAAAAAAATGGCACGGCACACCTAAACAAGCTTTATCAAGCTGTGTGTTAGTATCCGTGTTGTGTCCATTACTGATATTGTGGAGCACCAGCAAAGAACAACACATTTAAATTCTTCGATTTATTGACACGACACTGCACGTGTTCCAGACATATCTGAACACGCACGCCGAAATGCGACATGACACATTTGCAATTGCCTAATAAGGACAACTCAATTATAGCATAACTAAGGAGAGAGATAGGGCATTACATTTAATTTCTGACTTGTGGTCAAAGCTGATCTATCAATATTCTCAAAGGTTCTAAATAGCGATTATAGCGGCATAGAGGACAAACAAACAAAAAAGTTATAGCGAATAGTAGAAGTTTTCATACATAGTGTTTTTTTTTTCAAAATTTGTTTTCTATATTTCTACTAATTATCAACATGATCAATATTGGAGAATTAGAGTAATAACTAAATGATAGATAATCTAACTCTATTTTTTTTTCAATCATGCAAATAAGAAGGAAAAAAAAAGATATACAAGGTAACAATATTTAATAGTTCATATTTCATAGTGTTACAGATTATAATAGACGAAGAGCAATTAATTTTATAAGTGAAATAAAGTTAGTATACATATTTGAATATTTTATATATTATAATAATTAAAATCGGCTTTTAATGAAATCACAAATAGGAACAAAAACATGTAGTTCGGTTTACAAGTGAATACTAGACAAAGAGAAAACAAAATAAAGAATTAATATTTGAATATTTTCCGATATAGAATGAGAGACTAAATCACAAATAGGAACAAAAACATGTAGTTCGGTTTAGCATACTTATTATAGTAGACCTTGTAGTATCAGATATACGAACAGAAGTACAGAAACCCATGTAAATTGCAAAAAAGCCCATATAGCATAGCGCGTAGATCATAGTGGTAAAAGCGGTCAGCTATTACAGCTATAGCAGCCGTAGCTGAAATAGCACACTTTGATCTCATAGCGTAGCTTTTATGGTCTGAAAAAACCATATCGAAGCTATAGCTAGCTATTTAGAACACTGATATTCTCACATTCTCAAAATTTATGACACATTGGAAAGCTCCTCCAACTGCCTCCCCTACGCCAGAGGGTCCATTGGGAGCAGAAGCCGACCCGATAGCCTGAGAGTGCATATCCTCTAAGATATCTCAATTTTTGTGTGACCGATGTGTTCGGTGCCTATTCGGGGATAGCGCAGGGGCAGTATTATTTGTACTTTGAGATTCATGCAAAATTATTAAACGATTAAGATTTTCTCTAAAGTCACGCAAAGTTTGAGATATCTCAGAGGATGCAAATTCGTAGCCTGAAGGGCTATGGTCTGAGCCAAATTGGAGACCAAAATCAGGTTTCAACATGATTCAAACCTAGACACTCTGTGTTAATAGAAATATGAGAGCTGGAACCTCTGATGTTTTTATTGCAGCTATCATAAGCAGTTTAGTAGGTCAAAATAACCACCTTTAGTTTCATGTGCTAACTTCACTATTGGTTTTGTTTATACAGTGTGTGAATATTCAAAATTAATTAAGTTATCCAAAATTAGTCAGTAACCCACGATTTTACATCGAACAAAAATGCTCCACAATTGGTTGCACTGCTTTCCAATTATCGAGTACAAAACGAAATCGGCTAATAATTTGGTTGCACTTCTTTCTATCCTAATTTTTGTTCTCTCTTTTCTTTGAAAATGAGTTTTTGTTATTTCTTAATTAATGTGCTATATTGGTTTTTTCTCAATCTCAATATTTTATCATAACCCTAAGATTTCTAATTCATGCACAATATGAACATCTAAAGTTTCAAAGTCACTTGACAAATATATAAATATAAATGAAAACATTGACGTTCCTAACTTTTTCATTTATCTGATAGGTAGCTCAACATGATCAAAAGGAAAGTGAGATCCAAGAATTTAAGGATATTGGGTTGCAACTAGTTGAAAAGTGTGATGGTTTGCCTCTTGCTATCAAAACCATAGGTGGTGTGCTTTGCACAAAGCGGAAAACCAAAGTCGAATGGCAAGCAATTCTAAAAAGCAATATGTGGTCTATTGATGGGGTGCAAAGTATGCATCATGCATTTCATTTGAGCTACGAGGACCTTTCATCACCTTTGAAGCAGTGCTTCATCTTTTGCTCTCTCTTTCCTGAAGATTTTGAGTTTTATAAAGCAGATTTAATTTATTTGTGGCTAGCAGAAGGATTTTTGCAAGATGAGGTTGATTTTTGGGAGTTGGGAAATGACTACTACACAGAGTTATTAGTGCGAAATCTTTTGGAAGCTACTGACAATTTATATAATCAAGAAGAATGCAAAATGCATGATCTTTTGTGGTCGTTTGCCCGCCAATTAGGAAAAGATGAAAACTGTGTATTAAGGGAGGAACGAGTTTTATACCAGCCCGAAGGTTCACTGAAAGTACGACGGCTATCTATAGAAGGAAATAAGGTGAATACTAAATTAATTAAAAAAGAAAATGGGTTGAGAACATTATTGCTTCGTAATAAACCTGAAATTGCACTCGATTATTTATGTAAAGCCTTTTCAAAACTCCGCATCTTAGACCTTAGTTTCTCCAATTTCTCTAGCCTACCAGATTCTTTGGGTGACCTCGTACATCTGAGATACTTGAATTTCCTACATTCAAATATAGTAAATCTTCCAAATTCCATTGGGAATCTCAAATATCTAGTATATTTGAGTCTTAGTCAATGTAAAAGTTTGTCAGATGTTCCTAGTAGTATCATTAATCTGCAAGAACTGAAATTTCTCAGTACTTATGATTCAGGGCTTAGGGGAATCCCAACAGGCCTAAATAAACTAGACAAACTTGTTAAACTATTCGGATTCAAGCCTGACAAAAATAGTCAAGAAGGATTTAGTAGCCTAGATAGCATAGAAGCTCTATCAAAGCTAAATACTCTCACTTTATACAATTTAGAGAAAGTATCAGACAAAAACAGAGCAAAAATGGCTAATCTTCAAAATAAAGATCGTTTAGAAGAGCTAAAATTAGTTTATGGAACATTGAGCCCAGAAGAACAACTTTCCCAACCTAATGAAAAGAAGATCTCAACTGAGGATGTTTTAAATGAGCTCTGTCCTCCCCATTCTCTAGAAATGCTTCATATTGTAGGTTACTTTGGCAGCCATCTTCCTAATTGGCTAAATTTGAGGGCAAACCTTCCAAACTTGAGGTATCTTTATATCAAAAATTGTGCATGCTTTGAGCTTGCGTTGTTAGGCCAACTTCCCAATTTGGATTTCCTTAAAATAAAAGGTGCATATTCAGTGGTGAGTGTAGGGGAAGAGTTGTTGTGGGGAGGTATCCAAAACAGAGATATGATAACAACAAGTTGTCTTGCCAAGTCCGCATTTCCCAAATTGAGGGAACTAGCGTATCAACAGTTACCCAATTGGAAAGAGTGGCAGTGGAATAAGGGACAGGTAGCCATGCCCGAGCTGAAAAAATTATATATTACAGACTGTCCCCAGTTGAGATCTCTTCCGGAAGGTCTTTTGCGTCATGCTACTTCCTTGGAGTGCCTAGAGATTGATGGTGCTAATAAAATGATTACCGTAGAGAACCTCCCATCAATCAAGGATATTCGTGTTTTTAGTAACCCAAATTTGGAGAGGATTTCAAATTTGCCCAGCATCTCATATATTTTAATTCAAGAATGCCCAAATCTAAAAGCCGTGGAGAACCTTACAGCTTTAGTGACGATGGAATTAGTTGATTTTAAAATGGAAACCCTACCAGATTACTTGAGGTCAACAATACCACAGAAACTAAGAATCAGGTGTTGTGTGGAGTTGGTGGAGGAGATTGTAAGCCAAGGAGAAAGTGGTTCGGAGTGGAACAAATTCAAGCACATTCCCAAGGTGACTATCTACTCATCTGGAGAATCTTTCTATGCTATTTACCAGAAAACACCATTCAGTTTCACCACCAATGTGAACACAATGCCACAGCAAAAGTAGAAGCTTTCTCTTGCCATTACTCTTTTAGTTCAGGTATAGTAATTCCTCCAATTGGTCTAACTAGCTTTGTATTACTTATCATCTATTTTTTTTTTTTTCAAATTTCAAATTCAATTTATGCTTTGCTTGGTAAATTCGCCGTAGTCTTTATTCTCTCATAAAGTATAGCATACAAATTGGATTGGTCCGATATTTTACTTGGTACCAGTACAATGTGGTAATTATATATATTCTCAATTCCATAATTTCCATACATTTTAATTTGTTAGCACTATTTTTGTCCTTATATCTGAATTTTCCATTTTTGATGACGGGGAGAGAGAAGTGTAGTGGGAACTGATTCAAATTTTCTACCTATTTGACTAGCTTGAAATCTATGTACGAAACGCGCCACAAATGCAATGAGCTTGAATTTTAACTAATAAATTTTCTACCTATTTGACTAGATCGTTCTTCTCTGTTTTCTGGCCCCTTGTTTTCTTTCTCATATAGCACCATATCTCAATTATATAATTCATAACATTCTCTACAAGCAATACAAGTTTTGTACCCGTGCATTCTGGTTTTATAATTAATCAACCAATAAATGTTTAATAAATTAAAAACTGATAGATGTTTCTTTGCATCACTTTAATTGATTTTATTTTTTCAATTTGAATCCATGAAAAGAAAATATAATTAACCTGGATTATTTTGTATTAGAGGGTGTAGAAAATATATTACTCTCGGTACGTACTAATTAAACACTGATTTATATTTTCTGTTTGTGCTTTGTAGATTTGGCAATTAAAGAAGTCGAATGTTGAGATCTGCAAAAAGACCACTGTTGAGGGTAAAGTAACTATTAATTGGAAGGGTAAAGTAACTATTAATTGGAAGGACATTTCTGCAAGAGGATGTTTTTTATTTTATTTTTATTTTTATCTACTTTGGTTTAATTGTCCGTTGTTTTGTGGTCATTTTTTTTTTGGTTGTATTTCCCCGTTACTTCCTTTTATGTTAGTTTATGTAATAATAAAAACATATTTATCCCGGCCGGACAAACAAAACCATTCATATTTATAAATAGCACAGTTTATTCTGTTTTTTTTTTATTCAAATGAGTCTGTTATAATTTATAGAAAACTTAACAATTCTCGAAATTATAATATATATAGTTCAGTACAGCAGATGGAGTCTGATTGTGCAGAGATGAGATGCACTGGAGGTGGGGAATGCAATTGTCAATTGGTGATTTCTCATGCTCAGATGCTTACAAATCAGAGGTTAGAACATATTTTATTACTTTCTTATTTTTTTTTTTTTTATATTAGCTAGCTAGAGTTGTGATTCAAATTTTGCCAGGAAAAAAATAGCCATGGAGCAAGAAAAATATACACGAAAAACGCTCTAAAATTATATGAGTTTGTAATATTTAATAAACATGAACTGATATATTTTCTTTGAAAAAAAATATAATGTGAGGATATAACATTGTTTATGCTTTTTTTTGTTAAGCTAGAGAGGAACAAATTAACTTATATATAGTTTTATTTTTTTCCTACATTTACATAATGCTGTTTCTTTCGTGGGTTAGTTTGAATGGATGACAGAAATTTCATAAACATACATGTCATCTCCAAATGAATCTATGTAATGTGATTAACTGTAAATTAACAAATAACTCGATCAAGTGTTAAAAAATTGCATATATTTATATACAAACGGAGCTATGCTAAAGTGTTGAAAATTGCACATATTTAAGAATTGCCCCTTTTTATTATTTTGGAAAGTCTACCAGTAATAGATTCCCTTAGGCACATCAATTATATATATAAATATAATAAATCTACATATTACTGCTATAACGGAAAATGCTTGGTACCGAACATGCCCAGACTATCATTCAAGTATTTGCATGCTCCTCTTACCTGACAGGTTGGTATTAACTTATGCAACATATGGACTTTTCACTCTAAAGAGAGGGTACTAACTCCTATTTCAATCAAACTCTGTACCGGTCTCAGCCACCCAAGGTCAGACCGCTCCTTTATTGGAGAGTGATCTGGCATACGCCCCTTGTTACCCCACAGGTTCTAATTATTATTTGGAAGGCTATTCAAGGCGCATTACCAGATTGTCAGGTCTTGCACCGATGCATGCCTGAAATTGCTGCTCTCTCTGTTATGAGGATCTGACCCTGAAACTGTTTCACATCTTTTGTTCTATTGCCCCCATGCTCGTGCTATGTGGTTTCAGTCACTTCTCGGTATCCAAACTGATTTGTTACCGGGTTTGGAGTTGTGCCAGATACTTCAATCCCTTTGGCAGCAGCTTGACAAGCCGCAAATAGCACTCACAATGATAATATCGTGGCAGATTTTGAAATCGAGATGTTCTAAACTATTCTCAGGTACAATTTTATCACCAAGTCACACTTTACACGAGGTTTCTGTGCTATCTGACATTATTCAGTGTTCTAGCTATGCGCAAAATCTCAACATATCCTCTGCCAGGTCCAGGCCTGTTTCACAACCTCAACTTTATGGTTTGTTCTGTTGGGGGGTTGATGCCTTGATGGTACCAATTATATTCTGCTTGATAACAGTACGCTGGTACTGTATGGGGGGAAGGATGTTCTCAGCTGCATTCATCATATCACATGGAGGGACTGAGTTTACTGTGAGGAATGCATGCAGTTCAATCCAGAGGCATTGAGCAGCGCAAATTTTACTCTGATTCAGAGGTACTGGTATAATCTCTATGTGAAAAACTGTATATGAAGTCTTAAATTAACTAAATTTGAGACAATATCTGTTTTTATTTTCTTTCTGATTAAATTTTTTTTCCCTAAATGAATAGGCCAATGAACATTGAAGTGAAACAAAGAAAGGTTGCAAATCAAAGGCGAAGAGCTAGTCGACCAAATGAAAGCACTCGTTCTAAGGAGGTACTAATAAATTTTGAAGTTTCATCCCTGAAAAACTTCTCCTTTCTTTTAAATTAGATATTTTTTTGCAGTTTCATCCAATGGTAAAAGGATTGTTGTACCAGACAGTTGCTTTTGTACATCTCTGAGTAATCTTGGTAATGTAGTTAGATATAATAATAAATGAAAATCACAAAATTTATGCTGAAATGACTGATTATGAAACATTATATATATTTTTTTATTTTTCTTTATAAAGGGTAAAATGGGTATTTTATAAATTTTTAATGAGTTTTAAAAGAAAAGATAATAAAACGTAATTGCCATTTTTCTAAATTTTAAATGAGTTTCAAATTTTGAAATTTTTAGGGGTCTACATGAAATTTCCCCTTAAAAGTAATTGTCAGTTTGCTAAACTGTTACAGTGTTTATTCGTTTTTTTCTCTTATAGCTTGGTGATGGAGAAGAAGAGGCTAAAACTGACACAAATAAAAACATGCTGACTATTTTTGAAATATTGAGACGGAAAAAGAGTGCAAGATTAGAAAATTTGGTGTTAAACATAAACTCGTTCGCTCAATCAGTAGAGAATATTTTCACCGTGTCTTTTCTGGAAAAGGATGGCTGAGTTGAAATTTTGTTCAACAAATGTGGTCACCATTATTTCTGTAAATGCTTAAATTTCTTTCAATCATTTTTTCACATTAGAATGTTTATTTTGTTTTTGAGTTCAATTGTAGCTTATGTTGTTATTAATATCACATTAAACAATATAAAACCGTAAACTGGGCCGTGAATATGTTATTTTTTTTTTTTTGATTGGTTGTACTGAGTACTGTTATATGATGTGGGCACTACTAGTTTGGTTTATTTTTAGGTTTTATGTGATGTACACTTAACTTTTGAAATTAAATATAGGCAAGTATCCCTTTGGGGGTGTTTCCTTTGAAAGAAAAATATTATATCAGATCATTTAACAGTTTGTTTATTTTCATAATTTTCACAAACTAGAGTTTTGGAAGAGTGACCACCACTAGGTCTCCCTACAGGTCCTCCATTTGATCGGCAACTGGTACCAGCAATTTGTTATATATGAACAACACTGGTTGCAACCCCTCCATCCATCTGCAATGGCAACCTGAGTACTACGGTACAGCAATAATAGTCAATGGCAAGGCCTGGCCCAACCTGCCAGTCAGCCAGTGCTAATACAGGTTTCATATTCTCAATGCCAGCAATGCACTGTTCTTCGGTCTTTACTTCTCTGACGGTACAAAATTCATCCATGTGGTTTCTGACTCCGATGACAGAGATGCCAACAGAAAAACGCAAGTTGGCACGACATGAGAGGGGTTGGAAAAATGTTGTAAAGATTTGGCCTAGAACTGTAACAGGGATTATTCATTATTGTGCTATGGTTTAGGCCACTATCAGCTAAGGACAAGTTTCTGTTTGATCGGACAGCTGAACCGGGATATGGATATGTGTACCATAGCTATGGAAGTCTTTTTTTCATCTCATTTTTTTATTGGTGGTGATAATAGAAAATTATAAATTTGCATAGCAATTGGAAAATGATGTAAGGTAGAAAAAAAAAACACTAGAAAACAAATTAGTAATTGAATTAACAATGTCAACATAGAGCAGTGCAGAACTTGTTTTAGGAGTATTAATTTCTGTAAGAACTTTGATTATGGTGCTTATTATATCCGTCAACATTTTCTTAACATTTCTAAACTCTCATACCAAACAACTAATTAATTACCAATAATATTATAATGGCATAACTCATTTTATAATTTGTATTTGATCTCTTGTTTATCACAGATATTAGATCATGAAAATAATGAGATGATACTGCCGTTTAAGATGGTGCACTAACATGCTTCATCGAAAGTACAGGAAAAAATTTGCTCCGCTAGAAAATTAGATGTAAATCTAGATTAGCAAGTTTTTATTTGCCAATATGTTAGGCCCATAAATGTCTAGAGAGGCCCAGTTCGTCTAGGAGCTTTTAGTTCTGATGAGCTTTTAACCGAACCCAATGGACGCCGGGTCCTGATCCCCTAAAGTAACCCAAAAATTGGGTTTTGGATTGAAACCGTCCCATTTGAATCCGTCACTCGGAATTGTCTTGAGATTCGAATTTGTTCTCGAAACTTGTGCATTCCAAATACAATAGGATTGTCACGGATTCAAATCAGACAATCCTGATATAAAACTAAAAAATTGAGTTACTTCACTGGATCTGAATTCGTGAAGGCCTCTGCCACTATTGAATTTCTGTACATAGAATTTGATGAGACCAAATAGTCTATCCTCTCCATTGAACTCCATAGACTATCCTCTCCATTGAATTTCTGTACCTTTAAGATTCGTGCGAATATGTAATTAACGTATCAGATATAAATTCTAGACTAGAACGTAACCTTGTATCCTCTTGAGATATCTCAACATTTAAATAAGCTATTACAAACAAATAGTTCATTGGAGCTTGGTACAAACAGTTGATCGAATCATGTCGGTTGTACAAATAGTTGATCTACGCTCCCCTCCATTCCCTTTTCAATTTGCTATAAGAGCACGTCAAGTGTTTGTGACAATGCCACTGAGAGATAATTCTTTCTTTTAGCAGCAGCTTTTGACGGCGAAGTTCCTTCATACCCGTTTTCTTTACAAGCTATCAACCTTTTTTCTGTGTCCTGTGCTTGGTACTGCACTTGTACAATTTGGGAGTCCTCTGAAGGTGCTTGATAAAATGTCCCACAGAGACATTACAGTATTTAGCCTTTCCATTGGGTAGTATCATTTATCTTTCATTTCCCAAATGGAGAAATAACGCATAGAGCCAATTAATTGCAGTTGTTAACCCTATAATTTGGTGATTATGCAACTTTCTTGTATCTATTAAGGAAAGCATGTGCCAGTTAAGGAGGATGGTGTTAATGGTGATAAAATAAGGAGTTGGAGATGGAGGATGTCAAATGAACAAGCAACGAGGAGTACATTTGGTACAGATCCAGTGAAAGTGTGGAGCAACTGCCAAGGTCGTAGAAGCCCTCAAGAATCTCACCACCAATCTTGGCCTCGGGGTAACTAATAATTCAACATTTGATTTGGGAACCCTTTATAAGATTGAAATTAACCATGAGAGAAAATTTTTGTTGATGTAATTTTATTTGCTCTAGAATATTTGGTAGAGAGTCTTTTACTGATTTTTTTTTTAAATTTGTTTCCTCTTGATTTTGCAAAAGAGGGTATCTGTTGAAGATGAGAGCACCTCGGCATATCTGACAAAGTCTGAGTCAAAAAAGCCTCTTAAGCAAGGTATCTTTTCCATGCCAATCTGCGGTTAAATCTTCAGGTAGCCAATTTTAGACATGTACTTGGTTATTTTTTTTCAGGTGATAGGATCAGGCATATGCGCAAATTAGTGCCTGATGAAGCTGATCAAAGGTGCTTGCCTTATTATCAAATACAAATTATTAGATTAGTATGGATGAGCAGCCCAATATAGAGATTATTCACAAATCTGAGGAGACAAGTGAGGATTCAAAAGAACAGGATGAAAAGTGCTCCGTTGTCTGAGTTGATATTATGCTTCTGTTTCATCACTAATCTGTAAAAATTTCCTTTGGAAACTAAGCCCTTAAATATTACAGTGCATGACTTAAAGAGTGACCCACTGCTGCGTACCAGTAGTTCATGCACTTTGTGAGGTACTTGGTGTTACAAAGTTGTGATATGTTCACATTTTTTTTTTTTTTTTGTGATCTCGTGTAATTTTTGGGTTTTGGTTTAAAATGACAGATTTTACCATACCAGTTACTGTATACTTCCCTGACAGCTCTAAGTGGTTATCAAAGGAAGATGCTCCACTTAGTGTTACTCGTAAACAGTAGAAGTGTTTGTTGAGTTTTTTTTTTGGGGGTTTTTTAGTCTACTTGTCTTTATTTCATATATGTGAGTCAGTTAAAACCCGTATTAAATTGTATCCAAATTCAATGTTGTTAGATGAGGCTGTGTGTTATTAACATCAAGTAGAGTTGCTTCTAATTGAAGTGAGATGTCTCTAGCATTTCACTATTGAACATGTCACAATTTATTGTAATTTACATCAAAACTAAAATGATATATGTTAAAGTTGAAGTTGAATGGCCTTTCCGAAGGAAATATTTTGTATAAT
This sequence comes from Carex scoparia, assembly GCA_024447655.1. Classification (NCBI taxonomy): domain Eukaryota; kingdom Viridiplantae; phylum Streptophyta; class Magnoliopsida; order Poales; family Cyperaceae; genus Carex; species Carex scoparia. The sequence continues at coordinate 8,339,872 of JAJHPE010000016.1, read as the reverse complement.
TAATTAACTTACAGGGTCCGTGCACATGTTTGCAATGCATATTGGCTTCAAACCTTTTCATTAGATTTATCTAAGGTTTCGTCCAACCTAGAAATAATTTAAATGAAAATATTAAATCAATTAATTACAACAGAAATTAATTCCGTCCAACAAGATTCTTTAATGGTTTTGGAAAGGAAAACATTTAATTCAATGAGTAGGGCAATAACACATTCGAGGTCATTTTTGGGCCGAAATAGAAAAAAAAAACCATGAAAAGCATTTCAAAAGAAAATTCATTGGGTTAATACAAATAATTAGTATTTGTTGGATGGAAAGAAGAGAAGAGAGCTGGGCGTTTGCAATTGCAAATATCTAATCTAGGATTAGGTAACCGACATGCGCCGCCATTCCAATTTGATGATAGGGAACTAGAACTCGTCAGTCAAACTCATTTAGAGAATGTCATCCTTCTCCCATTCTTACTATTTCTTGCATATTTCTGGACAAAGGCAGTACAAATGCTTCTTTCCATGATTCCTCAAGGACATGATTCTAATGTTGCGGCTTATAATACCATCATGGATGCACTCTCCAAGGAGGAAGAAACTTATTACCTTTTTAGTTCTCCTTGCATAGTGCATCTATGATGGTATTATAAGTCACAATATTGCATAGTGCACAACAATTCCTTTGCCTTCTTGAACAGACCATTAGTAAAGTGTAGAGACCAGAGCTGGAAACTTCTATTGAAGCCATTTAGTTTTAGAGCCCTCTCAGTATCTCCCTTCTATTGAACCTTCTCTTAAAGTATAAAATTTCCTAAAATATTTTCTTTTTTACTTGTGTGGTTTTGACTTTTCAGACAATGATGCTTCTCCAACTTCGCCGGATTGCTCAGCCACAACACCCAGCTTGTATTAGAGGAAATCCCAACAGTACCAGCAAGAAGCCAAGCAGAGGACAAGCTGTTCTTTAAACTGTCGTTCTGGTATTTTCTCAGTTAAAGGGGTGTACAAGGCTTTACAGGAAAGCAATACTGCACAGGGGCGCCAATGCACAATTTGGGGATACACAATCCCAAAGGTTAAGCTTTTTGTTTTGAAAGCTATACATGAGGCTTTACCAGCGCACCGTATAATTTACATAAGCAAGGGCTCCTAATTCGGTATGAGATGCAGCACTTCATAGTTTTCTCACCTTTCCAGATGGAAGCATTGGCACTCCTATCAGCCATGAAGGCAGCACAACACATGAGTATAGAGGCATGTACCTTCTACACCAACTCAAAAGAGCTACTTCAATCGCTAAGCACAACAATTCCGATCAGCATTGACTGGAGGGCACATTGGGAAGTGATGAAGATGTAACAGTGAACATTTATTATGGAGTTTGGAATTAATAGAGTTTAGAATAAAAAAAGAGAGCCAAAATCATTATGGACCATGTTTGATATACAGAGGCTCTGCTTTGAGATTGACATCTGATTAAAAATAAATCTATAACTTCATTTTTGTAAATTAATGTTCAAAAACTAATATGATCTCAGTAGTTCGTTGCGGCTCAAGAGCTGGATATTTAAAAAAAAAATTGATGTCACAAATCTACTTTATTTTTTATTTTTTTAATGCTATGATTTTAAAAAAAAATCGGTACTTAATGGAATCTGGGAGCTTGACTCCCTTGTTTCTTTTTCAAAAAAAAAAAATCGGTACAAGAGTGATTATCTGAAGAACATTTGCCAAAATTTAGAAGCATGAGCCGCATGAAATGGGGAGTTATGTATGTTTTTCTTGCTTTGTCATGTTTTCCTGATTCAGAAATGAACAATAGTTAATTTATAATATTTTGGGAGCAATTTTTTTTTTTTATGTTTTGTTATATTTCGACTGTACCGAAGAGAAACTAGTTATGCTCCTGCATTTTCTTTTCTTTATTTCTTCTTTTTCTTTTTCGTAAGGGTCGGGAGTTGCGGTTCAAAGAAAATATTAATATGTAATAAAAAAAAATGTAGATAGTACATGTGTAATTATAAAATTTAGAGAAAAGTATGTAATTTTATAGTTTTTAAGTTCTCTAGAAAATATTCTTCAAACACAGTATTGCAGTTTGACCATATATATCTTCCATGCTTTTTGAACGGTTTGATCCACTGCCTTCTGATACATGAATCTAACGGAAAGTTAGAATATTTTTGTTGCCTTATTAAAAAAAAAAAAAAAAAAAAAAAAAGGTAGGCATTGAGAATTTCAAATTTCAACAAATTAATATAAAATCAAGGTGTGCTTAATTTTCCAAATTAAGATAATAGTAGAAAGTCATGAAAGAAATTAAAACTTACTAGCTAGCAGTCCCAATTAATAACCAACTTACTGTATGAACAAATATAATATTAAACAGAAAGAGCTCTTTAGTAGTCTCTAACATAAACAACATAAAAGGGTGAGATCGAAACTTGTCTTGTGCAATATAATAATAAAATGATATATTATTTATTAACAATTAATCTGACGTTACAAGTTGCAACAATTGCTTATCATAGGAGTTAATTAATTTTATTTGGTGGCCATGATGCATCTGAAAATGATTTATTGAGCATCCATATACTATTGTCCAGTGACTATAAGTAATATATGTTCTCTAGATGAGACATCACATGTTCTTCATAAATATTTAAATATTGATTATTTTCATCTTTATTTTAAAAATAATTAGACTACTATATACACAATTTTCGTTCTTCTTTTTTTGGTGACAAGATGCCTAGTAAAATTAAACCAATTATAACAGTACATCATTTGCAAAATAAAGCCCCACTGCAATCAGCCATAAAAAAGAAACACAAGTACACCTGTTGTGAAAAACCCATTGGTACAGGACAGTATCTAATACCGACACTGGTACGTGACCTGTACCTGTCAGTAGGAAAGCCAGTTGGTACTGAACAAGCATCTTGTGAGGAGGAGGAGCCTGTGCTGATAACAATACTTCTCTGACATAAAGCCAGCTCCATCTTACATAAAAGTCGTCCTGTGACAAACATACATCTACAACCCCCAACATAAAACAATTCAAACTTACATTAAGCCCCTTGGAAAGAAGATAAAACACATACCCTGTGAGAAGCAAAAATCCCATACAGTAGCTCAAAGTCTCGGAGTTGCAGATATAGCCCCCATCAACCCATGATAAATATAAATATACTAAAAAAACTCCAGGTCGATCTGCTCAAAAAAAATTATCAAGAAAAAAAAAACCCTTAAAAAACAGTGATAAAAACATTGTTCACAAAAGGTTAACAGACACAAAGCACTGCAAACGACTCCATGCTGCCACAAAGACAGCCCCAACGAACCTGAAATAAAACATCTAAAAACACATCCCAACAAAATTATATTCCAGAATCAATGGTGACACCACATAGGTAGTCATTTCAGAAACATCCCCAAAATACCCCTATTACCAGAAACCTATTACGCAAATAAAACTAAATGCAGAATGAGCAAATAAAACATTACAAGTTAAAACTGAAAAGAAAATTGAAAAAAATAAAATAAAGAAAAACATCTACAAATACTTCAGTTAATGGTGCAACATGCTGCCCAAAGCATATTAATTGATTATCTACATTATAAAAAGAAAAAAGCCATCTTCAATCCAATTTGGCACATCAATCATTTGTCCTCCCAGTTGTGTGCTCCATGAGATCTCTTGCATCATCATCACGTTCCATTTTCAGCAGCAGTTCTAATACTGGTGCAGAGGCAGCCAAATTGGGTTTCACCCCTTCTTTCTTCATTCTGTTCAGCACACTGATAGCAGCATCTACTTTTCTCTTCTTAGCATATGCTTTGAGCAAGGAAGTGTAAGTAGAGAGATCTGGTGGTACATGATTGAGATGCATTCTATCTAGGATATTCATCACATCATCAATATTACCATCATTTACATAGCCGAGAAGTAAAAATTGATATGATACAACACCTGGTTTTATACCTCCCCTAAACATTAAGTCAAGTAACTTTTCAGCTTCATTGCTCTGTCCTTGTTTGCACAAAGAATCCATCATTGATCCATAAGTAACATCATCTGGCAAAAAGCCTCGATCAATCATATCCTTGAAAACCCTAATCGACTCTTTCCAACAGCCTAGCTAAGAATATCCATTTAAAACACTATTATATGTTATAAGATCAGGTGTGGCACCTTTATCAAGCATATTATACAATACTCTCTCTGCCCTGTCAGGTTCCCCCCTCTTGCAAAGTGCATCCACAATTATATTACAAGTCACAGTCTCAGGCAATAATCCCTTTGAAACCATCTCATTTAGTAACTTCTTTGCCCTTTCTAATTTGTTCATTTTGCATAACCCATCTATAAGAGTATTATAGGTACAAACATTAGGATTTGTACCTCTAGAAATCAAATTACATAGCACCTCTTCTGCGTTGTGTTTCCCGCTCCTTGCATAGTGCATCTATGATGATATTATACGTCACAATATCAGGTTGAAACCCTTTAGAAACCATGGAATGGAGCATTTCTACTGCCTTGCACAATTGCCCTTTCTTGCACAATCCATCCACGAGTGTATTATAGGTAACAACATTAGGTTTAAGTCCTTCAGAAACCATGCAGGACAGCAATGTTTCTGCCTTCTCAGTTTCTCCTTCCTTGCACAGGCCATTAATCAGTGAGCTATATGTGACTACATCTGGCACAATACCCGCTTGAAGCATTTGCTCAAACAAACTAAATGCTTTACTAATTGCGCCTTTTTTACAAAGGCCATTAATCAGTGAGTTGTATGTGACTACATCTGACGCAATACCCTCTTGAAGCATTCGCTCAAACAAACTAAATGCTTTACTAATTGCGCCTTCTTTACAAAGGCCATCAATCAGTGAGTTGTACGTGAATACATCTGGAGCAATACCCTCCGAAAGCATTTTTTCAAACAGACTAGATGCTTTACTAACTGTGGCTACTTTACAAAGGCCATCAATCAATGAGTTGTACGTGATTACATTTGGCGCAATACCCTCTGAAAGCATTCGCTCAAACAAACTAAATGCTTTACTAAGTGTGCCTTCTTTACAAAGGCCATCAATAACAATGTTGTAGGAGATCACGTTAGGTCTGCACCCCAGCTTAGACATTTTATGTAACACCATGGCAACGGCATCACTAATCCTATTCTCATAACAAAGGCCCTTGAGTAGTGGACTGAAGATACTAGGTTCAGCTCTCTGCCCGCCCTTAATAAACCGCCCCAAGAAAACCAAGCCTAGTCTCGGCTGATTAATTCGATTACAGTAGCTGATCAAGACACTATAGGTGCAAGCATTGGGTGACGGTGAGACCCCTCTTGATTGAGTCCAGCAATTAAAGAGTGAAAAGACAGTTGCATAATGGTTGTTTGAGTTCTTCATACGAGTTAAGGCTGTAAAGAGTTGGGTAAAGGAATAGATGGATGGTGCCGGGTTCTTAGCGGCCAGCAAGTGATCAAAAAATTGAAGAGCATCTTTAATAGTAAGAGTGCCCGACCGATAACGTTCTTTTACAAGTAATTCTAGCTGGCGGGTCCCCATGGTCATGGGATGAAATGGTTACAATGGACAGATACACAAGTCTTACTGAAGGTGGATAGAAATCCAGAGAGGTCAGCTGCAAGGGCCTTACTGAAGGTGTGATATAATTTATGAATGGATTACCTGAAAAAAATAATGAAAGAATGGTAATTAGATATTACACAAAGTGCTAAAGTCTTGCAGGTCAGTACAATAGGTACCACACAGAGTACTGTTAGGTTATGCCCTTAAGGAGGGATTTAGATTCTGCATCAAGTTGGACTCTTCGAGAAGGGCTTTTTGGTCATTTTTCCTTTCTAGGAATTTGGTCAACAAGCAACCAATGACTATAAGCTCTAAAACAATAAATCATACTAACTGTAGCAAAAGGCTAAATAGGAACTCCTATTTAGTAAATTATGTTTTCTGATCAGTCCTCTTATACAAACTAGTCAAGTGTCCGTGCGTTGCAACGGAAATTGAAATATTATTTTGATCACCTTCTTTAAATAATTTCTTCATTATGTGTTTATCAATAATAAAAGCAAATGATAAATTTAGAGCTTAATACTATATTAGAGCATCTCCAATGATGCATTTGATTTGTAATTGCAAACAACTGTCATAGAGTAATTGAAATCAATTTCATTTCTTAATTACAAAACTCCTGCAATAATGCAATTGCAAATCATTTTTTTTCAGCGCCACGTCAAAGAATATTTTTCGTTGACCCAAATTGACCCCTTCCTTTCTTCGCGACCCGAGAGATTTAATAAAGCTAGTCTCCGCTCCACATCTGCGCCCTTTCTCTCTCTCTCTCTCTCTCTCTACGATGTCCATCTTCACAAAAATAATCCAAAAAAAAATTGCTTTGAAAAGCCCTTAACGAAAAGTAAAAGACCAGTTTTAATTCAAACAAGTCATAAAGAATGAAGGCTATAATTTATCAACCAAGAAATTGAAGAATGACTAAAAGTAAATAAGTTTCAAAAATGTTCAAATAAGTCACGGTTTGAAGCTGATATAATACTTAAGTAAAAAGAATCAAAAGATATTAAAATAACATAGAATTCTATCAAAATCACAACAGTAGATGAGCTCTCTTGTTGCCTCCCAATCGTATTATTACAATGTTAAATAGGAGCTCCCTAGCTACTATCACAAGGAAACAAAACAACAGCTACTTGATGTTAATAAGCATCTTATCAAAGAGCATGCTCAGGAAAATACTCAATCAATTCTTCCTTTGTAACCCATGCATAGTTGATGTCAAGTTCATTGGTACCAATTGCTTGCGACTTGAAAAAGAACCTCTGAAAAATAATTTTGCATAAAGTCAGCACAGTGACATCAAAATATCCAATCCTATTGTCATTTGGTGTTAAACCTCAGTTAGTTCTCCAGGTCACTTGTAAGCAAAATCTTATTTATAAACTTGTGAGAACTAAATATCTATACTCCCCCCCAAAAGAAAAAGTTATTGCGGCAACTCAAATACATCCATTAATTATTTAGTTTAAATAAGATCTTTGCAATTTCCTCTTTAGTGACAAGACCTATGGCTAGGGGTGTTCATCGGTTTGGTTCGGTTCAAACCGAACCGAACTAAGCAAACCAAAATTTTAATTCGGTTTTAAAAATATAACCGAACCAAACCGAACCGAACCAAAGTTTTATTTCGGTTTGTTCAGTTCAAACCGAAATATATCAATTTTTTAATTTAAAGTAATTGTTTTGTAATAAACTGAAGTATATTAAATAATAAATTAGAATATTAAGAAATAAATCGGGATATTAAGAAATAAACCAAAGTATTTAAAGCAAACGATTAAGAAATAAACTGGAATATTAAGAAATAAACCGAGGCGGTCCGAACCAAATTCATAATATATAAAAGTTCGGTCGGTTTGGTTATTTCAATTTTGAAAATTTCAAACCGAACCGAACAGAAGTTAAAATTCGGTTTTAAAAAGCAAACCGAATCGAACCATTAAACCGAAAAAACTGAACCGTTTAAACCGATCTAATTCGGTTCGGTCGAAAACTGATTAAACTGGACCCAATGAACACCCCTACCCACGGCACCATACACAATGATAGAAATATAAATATTTATTTAGTTTATCCTTAATGATATCTTAAACTAAGCTTACAATGCAAATGAGCCTATTCAGTAGCACCTTGAACATTGGTAGTTATATTTTGCATGATTTTCTTGATACTTGTCAGTTATCAGGGGCATAAATTAAATCTTTCATATCAGTTTCTTGATACTTTTTCCCTCTTCCTTTGCTTCTCTTTCTTCACATTAAACATAGTGACAGCCTAAACAACAAAACAAAAATAAATTAAAAAATTGTCAAAAACATGTAACAGATAATATATTTTACATATTACAAGATAAAAATATACAAGGGGTTAATTTAATAATTTGATACCTTGTTGACATCAAGAATTTCATGCGAGCTCTTAGAGAACAACTTGTTAAGTATCTTGTCTGTTTGTTGCTTCTCTTTAGATCCCATTCCTTTACCCTCCACATTCGGTAGAAACTGTACTCAGATAATAATATTCTATTATTCGTTCGGTCAAAAAATAGATAAAAATAAGAATTCAGTGAAAAAAAAACACTGCCAGAGATTAAAATAGGAAATGTGCCTATTATATCAAATGACAAGTCTACCACTCAAAATGTCGCAGTATTGACTAATACAAACTGGTACCAAACAGATTAAACCGCAATATAGTTGTTTATAGGAATTTCATGTATACCCTTCAAAAACCTATAAATTACATATTTCACCTCTAAAATTCATAATATCATATTTGCCCTTCTAAATTTCAAAAACACATTTACCCAAATACACAACATAGATTAAAGAGGGAAATGTGCCTATTATACCAAAAAATAAGTGTACCAGTCAAGTTGTTGCAGTATTGACTGATACATACCAGTACTAATCAGATTGAATCACAATACTGTTGTTTTCCTTTAGGTGAATAAAAATTTGGGGATATTTCATGCATGAATTACATGTATACCCTTCAAAAACCTCAAAATTAAGTATTTTCACCTCTAACATTCGTAATATCAAATTTACCCTTCTTAATTTCAAAACTCACAAAATTAACCAATTTTTTGCCTTTTCTATTGGGGTCGTTCGGCAACAAAGGATTAAGTGTGAAGGATAAAGAGCTTAAGGAGCGCTAAGGAACCGATGTTCGGTTGTCTTAATCCGTGGGTGAAAGATTAAGCACTTAAGGAGGGGGTATGGGTGCCTTAAGGTCCGGGCAGGAGATCCGAGCAAAAGGAGGCTAAAATAGGTGTTCTCAATCCGTGCTAAGGAATTGGTGTTCGGCAGGATTAAGCAGCTAAGGAAGCTAAAGGAAGCGGATTAAGCCTTAAGAAGGCTTAATCCATACTTGCCGAACAGCCCCATTAAAATTCAATTTAAATTTAACAATTCATAAAATTGTAGTCTATGAATTAAAAAATCATTTCAATTTTTCAAATTATACATGAATTACACCAAATCATAAATGTATGGATCGGATAATTCTTCCTTTTCTTGCACCGGTCTCCTCAATTCATTTAATATCATTTGTAATTTCATACAATCTAATATCTGATTAGTTTCTTTATTAATTAAAGATAGAATGACTGACTTTTAACTGTTATTAGTTATTACTAACTATCAATAACTATTAGGTCTGCTAATGAGCCGGATCAAATCCAGAATTCAACTCAACTCATTCAATTTTTCATTAAAATCTGACTCGGCTCAGCTCAACTTTGAAGGGTAAAGCCCAACTCGGATCGGTCCATTGGATTATCTAAGCTCGACCCGAACTCAGCTCAAACCCAAAACTCTAGCTCAAAACCAATTGATTGTAGATTTGTAGTATAGAACTCCCCAGTATAACAACAGCTTATTTTGCGTATCTTCTAAATTCTAATGAGTAAATACTATCTATTTTATATTTTTTTATTGCTTGCTTGTTTAAAAATTATGAGATATTTATTATATCACGTTTCAAGTTCAAATTATAACACTAAAACTAAACATTCATGTGCTTTGTAAAATCCACTAAAGTTAAAAAATTCACTAAAATATACAAACAACATATTTAAATTAATACCAAGCATTAAAAAAAAAAATATACAAACAACATATTAATCTAACACAAGATAATTTAATAAGCATCTCTAATCTCATCCTAAAAAATAACAGAAGGCTTTCATTTTGCATAGCTCCAACATGGAATATAGAAATGACACTCTTACTACAATCAATGAATAAAGTAATATGACACAAATGTTAACTGAGTTATGAATTTAGGTTTACAATTGGTTGCAAATTAAGCCAAAGTTATTGTTCAAATTTTTGTTAAGGTAAAGTTAGAGTAATACCAAGTTTATTTGTCAACATTTTTTGTATTTTTTAAGAGTAAATTCTAATGTGTAAATTTAGATGTGTTTAAATGCTAAGTGCATAAAAAACAGTAGAAAAATGCTAAGTGCAAAATCAAATTCTAATGTGTTTATTTTGAAGATTCCTATATGCCTGTGAAAGGGTTTTGCTAAATGACTATTTTACCCCTGGTTTCTAATTTATTTCTATTAGCTGTTCTTTTGGTTTTTCTGTACCAGTCGGGTACCACCTTGGATTTCTTTATGTTTTTAGCTGGCACAAGGCCTGATACCACTTGGTGTATTATAAATTGTACCTAATATGCTGGGATTATAAATTGTATCCATTTGTACTCACAAGAATATCAAACAAAATATGTACCTAATTGTCGACGAATATCAGCCCGAGTAACCTGTAAAGGGTTAGAAGGAAAGGTATAGATTAATCATATTAAATAATCATACAATGACTTGAACTTATTATTATAGGTGCCAAAAGGAGCAAACATGATCCAGGTTCAAGGTCCTCACAGCAACACCACTAATGGTAGTTTTAATGGAAGAGACAAGATAGACAAGCATTCTGAGGCTTACAAGAAAAACAGTGAGATCAATAAAAGCATCAAAAGGTATTTGACTACAGTTCACATGTAGAAGTTGAAACAAGCACATAAATGTGAAAAATATTACTTTGTGCTGGTCTTTTCCTGCACAGGCTATTTAATAGAAAAACTACTGTCATTTTCATTTAGTTTCTTGAATATGGCTGCTTGTTCTTTGTTTTTGGTTTTGTTTTGTTTGTTTGCATGCTACCTCTGCTATTATCTCGAAATGTTATGGACCGACTTTTAATGTATTAATATATGCAAGGTTAGAAAGTTAACAGAGATGGCAGAGAAGATGAGTGTGTCTTTACTCGATGTAGTCGTCTCTGTAACCGGGTCTATATCTGCACCTTTATTTCAATCAGTAGTTGGGAAATTATTTTTTTCTACGGTCCCTGGAGAGGTTCTCCTTGCCTCTCTTGATGCCATCAATAGGAACTACATTTTATTATATTGTTTTAATATGACATAAAGGTTACCTTGCTGTAAGAAGTTGCTGAAAGTCATGGATGCCGTAGAAGTTGCTGATAGAAGTTCAATTGCTGCCACTACTAATGTAGTTGTTGGTTCTGTATCTAAACGGTATGGCCTGATGACAATGACCACAAACTTGCCAAAATTAGAAGAAAACAACAATTTCAATGCCTCGTGTGCAGTATCAGTATATATCAGTATCACCTGCGTACCAGTTGGTACCATCAGCATCTGTTGGCAAATGTAAGTCGGTTTGTGTTGTCTTCAAAACTTATCAATTATATTGTTTTGGTACCAACTGGTATATACCATTACAAACAATTATTTGTTTTTGGTACCACTCATAAAATACTGCTTTTTTTTTGTAAATTGGCACTGACCTACATTTTACACTTAGGGGGAAATTCATGTATCCCCCTCAAAAACCTCAATATAATATATTTCCCCCTCAAAAGTTTGTAATATCATATTTGTCCTTCAAAATTAGAAAAACTCACATATTTGCCCAATTCCTCCTCTTTTTCATTAATTATAAATTCATTTACCATTTAAATTCATAATTCCCATTTTACCCTTATAAGAACTTATAAGGATATTAATGCTAGCTTCTAACAATGTCGGCTTTTCTCTCTCCAATAAACTCCCATTTTACCCCTAGAAAAACTCACATATCTGTCATTCAAACAATGTCAGATTTTTACGAATTTTTAATGATTTTAAATCAATTGTTGAATCTCATTTGATAGAAAAAAAATGGGTGAAATAGCAAACTGGTATAGAATCTTTCCATGACAAATCAGAGAATCCAATATCCAAATTTCATGCTTGTTGTTCTTGAATACTAAGTTTTGCTATTAACCATTGACCATGCAGCTTACTATTTAAATTAAATTATCTATCTTAAGACACAAACATCAACCCAATCTTTATATCCCAAGTTATAAAATGTCATAAATTCTTGTATATGAGTGTCCAAAATTGTAACGGGATTGAGATATCTCAAGTTATAAAATGCCATAAAACCCTAAAACCCTTCTAAAATAAATCATTGATATATGGGTGTGCAAAATTGAAAGAATTCCAGAATTAATCTTCTGATCTCTTTATGAGTGTGCAAAATATTAGGCCTGAATGAGAATTTAACAACACAGTGAGGATATTTAAAACATGCAGGACCAGATTAAAGCCAAGCATGATAGTTTATCTTCTGTAAACATGTAAAATAAAAAAAAATAAAAAAGTTACCTCATATTAGAGATCACCATGCGCAGTTAGCTTTGGCTTTGTTTGATACTTGAAAAATGCATCATGCAAAACCTGATAAGATGGCAGATGCAATTATTAAGATGCACATTCAACTGGTTAAACTCAATATGATACATCCCGTGTAAAAGAGTACCTGATAATCGATATCCATCTTTCCCATCTTGGGTTGCATGTGCTCGCGCTGCTTCTGTTTCAGTTTCTTACTGTCTTCTTTTATTATGTATGCCTGGAAAGGTCAAAATGATCATTTAATATTAGCTCCACCTTGAGTGAGCACAAGATATAAGAAACTATGTGGAAATTGTCTAGAGTAAATAACTCTAACCTGTCTGATTTTCTCTATCGAAAGTAGCAGCAATGAAGTCAGACAATTGGAAAGGTTGTTTCTCAATACCTCTCTTTCCCTGAAAAAACAATCAAACAACCACAGGTCCAGACAATAAGGCAAGGCTATCTTTCCAAAAGATCATCAAATCTAAGAGGTGACTGGAAGAGACGGTTTTTTGTGCTTGACAGCCGAGGCATGCTTTACTATTACCACAAACAAAACAGTCAACCATCAGTAAGTTCACTTCTTGGCCAAATTTCTTACATATTCATTTAGTTATCTCTTCGTTTTCCTTTTATAGGTAAATGTGCAAAAGTGTTGGGGTTTTTTCGAAAAACTATTATCAGAAGCCATTAGATTTGAAATTAAATTCAGCTGTAGCAAAATTTGACAATAAAACCCCAATTTTTTATTCAGACCAAATAATTCTCCTTTTTTTGTTTGCTATAAATAAAAAATTCGAAATAAAACCTCTCGAGATGATAACAGTTCAAGTTGGCACCCTTAAGCTGTGGAAGAGTGATCCCTTATCAGTTGTGCCATTACCTATCTTGACAAGTATCGAACTCAAATAATACCCCCAGTGCCAATGAAGTCCAAGACAGAGAGGTAGCAAGTGACTGCATTCTTGCGGGTGCTTCACTGAAAAAAAAAGCTCAAGTAAACCAGCGTAAGTAAACAAACCGGCTGAACCCAAAAACAAGTATGTAGTGCGAAAGGTAGTACGACATAATCATAAACCGGTGCCATCATCATCATAAAGCTTATGGGGAATATAGGAAGCAAAGCGCGAGGAACTTCAAAACTCCTCTCATACCCGAACTGGTACAGTATACCAGAAAATACCAGAAAAATCAACCCTTTACAAATAAACACCAGAACCAGAATTTAATAGAAAAAAAACCTAATTAGCAAAACCAACAAAAATCGCAGAACTTTGCATGATATCTTGTTGTTCCAAGTGCTCCCTGGTTCTTTAATTATGTTCGAATTGATTATATCCTCTTGTGCTTTGTGCTTTGTGCTTTGTGCTTGTTGGTGCTGCTCTTTGCATTCTTCTGTTCCTGCCGTTTCTCCATAGAAAAAGAAATGTATATTTGAGATGATTTAGGGAATCAAGCACTTGAACACGAAAGGCATGCAAATTTAAGAGGAAAAAACACATGTAACAAGATATGATTATAGTTAGATAAAGGAAAAAAAGTTGCTTGTAATTCAACAACAGGGTTTTGTAATGCTTTCTTGGATCCTTGTTTCCCTGGTTTTACTGATTCAGCTCCTCGGCTACCAAGGCCTTCTTGCTTTTTCCTATGAATTTAATTAAATACGTTATAGGGCAAGAAAGAAAGAAATAAAATGGATAATGCTTGGAATCTACATATGCAAGTTACTTCCAAAATTTTAACCATGGAGTAAGCTTTATTCTTTGAGAAAATCTGGTTTCACCAGCGATGTCTAAAGCAAAATTTACTATTCTTGCTTTCCTGCTACTGGCACCATATATACCAGTCATGTTGGTACTGTTTGTTACCTACATAGATGGCCTGCTCACCCCAATTCAACAACTAAATTATCTCAGCTCAATCAATATGCACTTAGTTTTTTATTTACTTAATAGAGGTTCAATTAAAAATTAATTAAATTTGAAATATCCTGCAAAGCACATTCCTGTGTTAGTCTGCCAGTAATGTCTGATGGTGACATGAAAATTGCTAACCGGTACAGTAATCCTATCTTTTAGTTTTATAAAAGTACCGTGTTTTCTGGTCACGTAGTTTAACATCGTACTCCTTGCTCGGTGGAAACTTCGGCAATCTCGAACGATCACATGCTAATGGTTCTGACTTGAAATACTGAAAATAGAAGTATTTTATTTAACATTAGACTTATAATTAGTAGAAAATCATTAGATAAGGCTTTAATTAGCAGGATTTCTAGAAGAAAGAGGAAGAAAAAAATTCTAAAATCGCTTTGGAGGGCAGATGAGGCGGTACCACGAGCCTTGGGCTCAATGGCCAGCAATGATTCGAGCAACACATCGCCTGTATTGGTTTTGCGGCTTGAAGACTGTCGCATGTGATAGCTTTGCTCTCCTCCAATATTCCTCTAGCGGAGACCCACATAGCTTGAATATCTTGTGGAGTTGCTCAACCTATGAAACAAATGAAACACATTAAAGTTTCACAAAGTACAAGTTGATTCATGCAACATATATGTGAGCTTCTCTATTATATGAATTCATTACTCCATAAGTGGTTAGTAATAGCTTTACAGAAGATTATATTCTGTGCATCTACAGTGTGCGCTGAACATCTATCAGGACGACCTTTGAGGTGTATGTTGCGGAACTATATATTGCACCGACCAAATATTATGCAAATTAGCGGCCTTTTCTATATATATATATATATATACCTCAGTTCTTCCAGGCATAATGGGTTTTCCTGCAAGCAACTCTCCTAATATGCAGCCGGTGCTCCACAGATCGACAGCTACACTATACTCAGTGGCCCCTAGAAGGAGCTCAAGCGGACGGTACCACAAGGTCACAACACGGCTTGTCATTGGCAAAGAATAATACCAGAAAATTTCAAAACTCCTCTCAAACCCGAACTGGTACAATATACCAGAAAATACCAGAAAAATCAACCCTTTACAAATAAACACCAGAACCAGAATTTAATAGAAAAAAACCTAATTAGTAAAACCAACAAAAATCGCAGCAACCACTGGAATCAATCTTCCAACTCTCAAATTAGTAATCCTCAAACAGAAAGGATGAAACTTACTCCCAACCGAGAAGCAAATTTGATTGATATATAAAGATAGAAGAGTCGGTTCAATTGAAATTGCAATGGCGGGAGCGATTACCTGTCAAATCCATGGAGGAGAGATCGAAGAACCAACGTCGTTTGAACTTGGAATGGCGGGACATTTGATTTCGCATGCTTTTTCAGAGGAGAGATCGAAGAATGATTTTCGCGAGGGAATCGAAGAACCAGATTTTCTCCTATGGCGACGTCGGAAGAAAAAAAAAATCTCGCTGAACGCGTGGAGAAAAGGAAAGGGGGCGAATTCAGAAGAAAGAAAGAACCAGATTGGAACGCGTGGAGAAGAAAGAACCAGATTTGTGCTTTGAGATTCGTATAGAACGTATTTGAACGATTGAGATGTTCCAAAAAGTAATGCAAAGTTTGAGATATCTCAGAGGATACGAATTCAGAAGAAAACGCGTCGGGATTTTCTCCTATGTGGCTTCTCGTGTATCTTCTCATGTAGCGGATACGTTTTAAATTAAATTTAGACTTCTATATGCTAGACAACGTGAAATAGATACATAAAATCAAAATTATTTATTAAAGGCTGAGATTGAGATGTGTTTTGATGAGTGGCTCAGATCTATTGAATGAACGGTTCAGATTTGCTCTGGACAAATAGAGGATTGGGTCCGAATTTTTTTGACATGATATTAGAATAGTCTTGATTAACAAGCCAATAGTCTGTATCAAACAAATTTTGTCTTTAAGAATCAGATTTTAGTAGTTAAGGACTGTTTTTGTTTGCTTTTTCTTTACTTGACAAATTGGTGCTTTCTTGAGGCTCAAATAAATAACTCCGAAACCATACTAAAATAGTGATGCCTCTAGAATTAGTACAGCAGGACTTATATCAGATTCAACGCCCCTCAACAATTACAATTATACATCATAACACCAGCCTAAGTTATGCCCCCAACAAATAAAATGCTCCAAAGAAAGTTAATTAAACCATCTCAATTGAAAAGGCAAGACTTGATCAGCAAAAGGAATAACCAGCAGTGAAAAACTAATAATAATTCTGCTAAATAGAAATACTTGATCGAAAAATGAATAGGTCCATGATAATTAAGATATAATTTCACGACTATGCTTGCAAACTTTAAACTGTGCTGTGCAGTAACAAGCACAGATCCTAAGAACTTTGAGAGCCCTAATAATACCATAAAACTGGCAACTATTTTAATAAACAGAATGGCACTCTTTCTGTGCTCTCATTCTCTTATTTTTTTGGCATTCAGCAATCAGCATAAGTAAAGTGGTTGTTGGTTCATAAGTCATAACCTAAAGCCCCATTTCCTTCCCATGGTCTTTTGCTTCTTATTTTCCTAACTTTGGCTTTAACCCAACTTGTTCAAAAGTAATAGACAGTGATGCATAACCCAACTTGTTACTCAATTTATGCCTTGTTTCTCAATTTGATGGAAACAGCAAAGGATATTTTTCTCTTGAATGAATCAAAATTAGATTCCATACTAAATTCTCTTGAGGACATTTCATCAAGTAACTTGCGTGCAATGGTCAGGGATTCCCAAATGGTAAATTCATGTTCACAAATATAGTACCAAATACAGAACATAATCCGAGGGAAGAAAAGAGTCAACGGATATATCAAAAGGCTAAATTTATGGCTTAAATACAAAGCACCTAGAGTAGCTGACACAAGAGGGAGGGAAGAGCACTTACCAAGGTCAGAGAGAGCCTCACTTGTCTTCCTGCATTTCAAAGAAGAGGTCGACAACGCTTGTGTACCAAGTAACCATATCTCTCTGGGGCTTTCAACAAACACTTTGTCTTGTCTTGCGAGAGAGAGAGAGAGAGAGAGGGAAGGAAGGAAGTTATAAGGAGACGACGGAGAGGTTGGGGTGAAAAAGAATGTTAGTTAACAAGTGAAAAAGAGATGGAGACTATTTTTGGTCACTCTCATCAACTGAACTGATCGAGAGGCTGCGCGTACTCTCCTCGAACCTTCTTTTTTTTATTTGAAACCCTAGGCCTACGGGGAATTCTTTCCTATTTGTTTCATAATTATAAAATTTACATAAAGTTATGTAATTTCATAATTATTAAGGTGTATATGTAAAATTGTCCCTAAAAAATATTCCTCAAAGACTCTAACACAATACCGCATGGGTAAATTGAAAAAAATGGCACGGCGGAACCGGTTCCGTTACGGCATGGAACAGTTACAGCACAGAACGACACGGCACGTGTGACTGTTCACGTGTCGCGTGCCGTGACCTTCGCGTGACGTGACCATCTTTTGAAAATTTGACACGGCACGGCACGTCATGCGAAAAATCTGGTCACGGCACGGTACGTGGTCACGCGAGTCACGTGTAATTAGGACCATTAAGTCTTGATTAAATGATGAATATTGAATAAATTAACCTAAATTATGAAAAAATAGTTAAATGTGAGAAGCGTGACCAGTTACGTTTGGACACGACACGCGAATAATCACGGCGTGACTCGCGTGCCGTGACCACCCCTCCACATTTTAGTCACGGCACGGCGCAGCACGTGTGACTGTTCACTTGGTCGTAGCACGGCACAGCACGAGACTAAAGTCACGGCGTGTTAGTTACGGAACGGCACGTTTTGTCCACTCTACGCATGGGACAAACTTGGGTTCTAAATTAGAATAAATAGTAGAAAGTAAGTGAAAGAAGTTAAAACTTACCAGTAATCTTAATTAATTATCAACTTACTGCATGAAAAAAATATAATATTAAAAAGAATATTTTAGTAGTCTCTAACATTAACACTTGAGATTGAAAGTATAGAATAATAAAATGACATATAATTTATTAATTATATTTCTGCCTTCTTACCTCATACAATACAAATATAAAAGAACAGCCAACAATCTGGCGTTTAAAGTTACAAGAATTGCTTCTCATAGGGTTAAATAAATGTTGTTAATTAAAAATTTAATTTGATAGTGACAAAAACTAAAATTTCAGTTTGGATTCAAACTCGGACTCGAATTTGAACTCGAATTCGATACGGATTAATTGTTATTCAAGAATGACTGGGCACAAGTCTCAAGAAAGGATTCTACGGATCCCACTAGTTTATTATTTTCTATGATGATTAATTGAATAATTAAATTATATTGTGTTTTCTATGAAACTTTATTGTGTTGTTATTTTCTACGTTCTCCTTTCCATATCATTTTAATTATGTTAGAGTTTTTAAGAGTTGATTAGTATTTCTAAATTCATTATAAGATTTTAGTTTCTAAGTTGGATTTTTAGTTTTTCTATGTGATGAATGTATTATAAGAAGAGACGGCATGACAATTTTTTCTTTAGACTTTGATTAATATATAAAATATTTCTTTCTTCTCTTTTGTGATTTCTCTCTTCTTGTCTTGATTCTGCTCTTAAATTGTTCAATATCTTACTAAACCAAACAAAACCTGTATATTTAGAATAGAGTTCGAAACGTGCTATCGTCAAGTGGCATCTGAGCAACCTATCTCTCCTTTTACAAAATTGCTTCTAATTCCACTAAACCATTTCAAAACCTGTCACTAGTGGAGTTGAGATTTGGGGCTGAGTTTGACGTCAGATAGCTTCTCATAGGAATTTTCTTTGGTGCATTACTTGGTGGCGCTCATAGGAATTTTCATTCATTCATCAAGAGTTTAGTACATAGATAAATTACAATGCGGAGATGGTAAAACAATGCAACCCCTGAGATACTGAGAAGTAAAAATACCAAAAATACCACCATATACCCCCATTACCTATACAGTGTCTTGCATAAAATGTAAAACCAATTGTATTAGCACTCAGTGCTTTTGATCCCCCTTTACATCTGTACCCTGGAGTTCAGCACAGCACAGCACAGCCTTGAAACTCTGGTAACTCCCTCAGACATGAAAAATAACTATACACTTACAGTACATCATATTACAACTACCTCAAACATGATACATGCATATAAATACCACAAGAGAGGGATCCAGGACCACATACAGGACTCAAAGAAAAATAAAAAACTGTAGCAGTACCAGTATATGTTATCAATTACAGATATGCCTGGCATACTTACATATTAACCACCACCCATAAACAACCCAAGGAAAAATGAAAAAGTAAAAAACAGAAAAGCCAAAATAGAAAGAGAAAATAATGGTATCAGTAGCAGTAGATATTGAACATACAGTACCAAACCCATACATTACAAGCTGGAAGAATTTGTACAACCCAGAGAGAAACCAGTGCGTGGCAAAATAGTATCATTCAGATAAGTGTATCATTGAGGGTAATACCCTGAGCATTATGGTAAAGCGCAATCCAGTACCAGTCAGAGGATAAACCACTACACGTACCAATGATTGTAAAAAACATTATCCAGTAGCCGTACCAGAGACATTGTGAACCAAAACAGTACCAGCTGGTAGATGATAGCCGTACCAGAGACCCACTGAACACAGTACCAGTTTTGGAAGGGGCAAAATGGGAAGCAACCAACCATAGTTCCACTGAAACCAGTACCAGTTTTGAAAGGGCAAAACTGGAAATTGGGTAGGTTATATAAAAAAGGAAATTGAAACAGTCTATTTAAATGGTAGGTACCTTAGCAAACAAACCCATGTATTCGTGCAGACTTTGCCAATTCGTCCACCTCCATGCTTAGATCCCTGGGTGTATAGACACATCTGAAATTGGGATTGAGTGCCAGAAGAGCCCAAATATGCACTATTTCAGTGGAACCATATCCATATTGTTTGTTTCTGCTTCGATTCAGCAATTTTTAGAAACGGATTAAATTGAGGGATTTATTAGTTCGAAGAATAGGGTTGCCTGCCTAATTGTATACCTGGTAACTACTGAATCAGCATGCCAGACGCACCACAACTGCATGTAAAAAGTCAATAAAATCACGGAGAAAAATAGAATACAAAATGCAGATAAATAAATAAAACATTACAAATAAATAAAGAAAGCAGTGAAAAAGTATTAAAAAATATCCAGAATAAGAGAAATGTTGAGCAAAGCAATAGAAGTACTTCATTTAATATAGTAACAAACTTCCCAAATTACATAAATTGATTATCTACATTCCAAGTAGCCATCTTCGACCCGATTTGGCACATCAGTCATTTGTCTTGCCACTTGTCTGCTCCATCAGATCTCTTGCATCTTTGTCTCGCCCCATTTTTAAAAGCAGTTCCAAAATTGGTGCAGAGGCAGCAAAATCGGGTTTCACCCCTTCTTGCTTCATTCTGTTCAACACGTACATAGCCTGGTCCACTTTTCTGTTCTTAGCGTATGCTTTCAGCAAGGAAGAGTAAGTTGAGTGATCTGAAGCCACATGATTGAGTTGCATTCTATCCAAGATATTCATTACATCATCAATAGTGCCATAATTTGCAAAGACGGTAAGTAAAATTCCATATGATCCTGCATCTGGTTTCAAACCTGCCTTATACATCAAGTCAAGCAAATTTTGGGCTTCCTTGATTTGGCCTTGTTTGCACATAATCCATCATTGATCTGAATGTACCCTCATCGGGCAAAAACCTCAATCAATCATATCCTTGAAAATTCTAATTGTCTCTGTCCAGCAGCCTAGCTTAGAGTATCCGTTTATAACAATATTATATGTGACAAGACTAGGTGTGACACCTTCATCAATCATGTGATACAATAGTTTCTCAGCCCTGTCAATTTCCCCCCTCTTGCAAACTGCATCCACAATTGTATTGCAAGTCACGGTGTTAGGCAATATTCCCTTTGAAACCATCTCATTCAGCAACTTCTTTGCCTTCTCTACTTTGTTCATTTTGCAGAGCCCATCTATAAGAGTATTATAGGTACAGAACAGACATTAGGGATTTTACCTCCAGAAATCATAATACTTAGCAACTCCTCTGCCTTTTCAATTTTCCCCTCCTTGCATACTGCATCTATGATGGTGGTATAGGTCACAACATCGGGATCATGTCCTTTAAAAACCATGGACTGGAGCATTTCCACTGCCTTGCCAAAGTGCCCTTTCTTGCATAACCCATCCACGAGAGTTTATAGGTCACAAGATCAGGTTGAAGTCCTTGAGAAACCATGTAGGACAACAGTTCCTCTGTCTTCTCAGTATCTCCTTCCTTGCACAGGCCATTAATCAGTGAGCTGTATGTGATTACATCTGGCGGAATACCCTCCAAGAGCATTTGCTCAAACAAACTAAATGCTTTACTAATTGCCCCTTCTTTACAAAGACCGTCAATCAGTGAGTTGTACGTGACTACATTTGGCGCAGTACCTGCCGAAAGCATTTTCTCAAACAAACTAAATGCTTTACTCACTTCACCTTCTTTACAAAGGCCATCAATAACAGTGCTGTAGGAGATCACGTTAGGTGTGCAGCCAAGCTTAGGCATTTTGTTGAGAAACATGGCTACAGTCTCACTAATCCTATTCTCATAACAAAGACCCTTGAGTATAGGAGTGAAGATGAAAGCATTAGCCCTCTGGCCCTCCCTAATAAACTGCCCAAAGAAAACCAATCCAAGTCCCAGCCGATTCATTCACATACAATAGTTGATCAAGACACTATAGGCGCAAACATTGGGTGGCGGTGAGACCCCTCTAAATTGGGTCCAGCGGTTAAAAAGTGAAAAAACAGTTGCATAATGGTTGTTTGAGTTCTTCACACGAGTTAAGGCTGTAAAGAGTTGGGTAAAGGAATAGATGGACGGTGCCGGGTTCTTAGCAGCCAGCAAGTGATCAAAAAATTGAAGAGCATCTTTAATAGTAAGAGTGCCTGACCGATAATGTTCTTTTATAAGTAATTCCAGCTGGTGGGTCCCCATGGCCATGGGATTAAATGGTTACAACTCCACCTGTTTGTATCAGGTATAACTTGTAAGATTGGGGGCAGCTTCAACCCCTGCTTCTAGAATATGGTCAGCTGTAAGGGCCTTACCTACAAAATAAAAAAAAATGAAAGAAACTTTTTAAAAGGATAGAAGACAAAGTTCCATAATTACCAATTTATGGGTTAAAAACTGCAATTAATTTGTTCTGTGTGTATTTCTCCATTTGGGAAATGAAAGCTAAATTACTTCCCAATGGGAAAGTTGAAACAATTGAATCCATGTAGTGTCTCTTTGGGGCAATTTATCAAGCACCTCGTGCACAGTAAGAAGACTCCTAAATTTTACAAGTGCAAGATGAGTGGAGTGGTCACCTTAGAATTGCTTCTAGAAGATAGACGGTGCCAGGTTCAACAGTTCAAGTTACAAGTGCATTTCTTTTACAAGTGATTCCAGCTGCTTGGAACGACAATACTTGTAAGGAGCATTTAACAAACAGTTCAAGTGCAAGAGAGAGTTGAAAGAGGAGGTGAGCGGAATGAGGATGAGGCGGCGGTGGGACAAAATACAGTGGTACTTTGGTAAAAAGAAGAAGGGAAAGCGAATTTGGTCGGTGGGGAGCCAATTAAGGAGTCGATTATCGTTTTTCGTTTTTAGCTGATCCTTATTATTCTACTTGGCTCAATATTTGGTTGCTTATAGAGCTGCTTCAATTTGGTAAATTCGGACTTCATTTCAATATTTTGATTTATGTTGGATTAAGGAATAAAGTTATTTTATATTTTTAATATGATTGAATGAAGGAATAACATTTATTAACACAACTATTAGTAGGTCCAAATGTTGAGTTTTTTTTTTCACCCTTATTTTGTTTATAGTAATAAAAAGATATTTTGACCATTAATATTTTATTATTGTTTTTATTTTCATTGAGTAAAACTATAAAATTATTTGAATTTAAACTCACGAAATTAATTTGTTCATATAAATTTAAAATCTATCAAATTCATTTTTAACAACAAATTCAAACATTACAAATTAATATATTCCGTGATCATACATTTAATAGGTAAAATTTATAAATTTTTGACTTAATTTTGTTTGAAGTTAAATAGTACAAAAATCAAAATTAAACACATCAAAACGAAGTGTTAAATCTACAATTTTTTATCGCTTGAAATATTTCAGTAAATAATTAGGTTTCTAGTTTAAATATGATTGAATGAGTTTTGAAATTAAGCTTTAAATTTACACTAACTTTACCTTTAAACTTTGTTTATTCGATGACTTCTCCTTTCTAATTTACTGACCAAGCCAATTTTTCTAAACAAGCATTCACGGTCATTTTTACCGTAGTTACAGCACAAAAACACAAATAGAGTGATTACATGTATGCTTGGACTTTTCTTATATTAATAAATAAGAGATGGGCTAGTGAGTTGCGATGTAAGGAGCTTGTTTTACTTCACGCTCATATCTCTATTTTTAAAGACCAAATAGTTGATCCGAAGCATTCAACAGGATTCCCGTATTAAATTGTTCTTGGAGACTAAATTTTATATTTTTTTTAACTTTTTACTATTTTTTAAAATAGATAGAAAACTGTTGTTTTTGAATGGTTCAGAACCATACAAAACAGTGATTTTGAAATATTTTTAAAAAATAGTAAAAAGTTTTCAAAAAATGTAAAATTTTGTCTCTAAACACATTTCAATATGAATATTTTGTTGAGCGGTTAGGATCGACTATTTGGTCTTTGAAGACAAAAATATGAGTGTGAAGTAAAATACAATCCTTACTTTACAACTCATCACTATAGCGTATTTCTAATAAATAAATATTAGAATTAGACTTCTTCTCTTTTCTGATAAGTCGCATAATTTGTTTCTCTTAAAGTCTAATGGAAATTCAGACAGTGTTAATTTTCTTACTTTAAATTTTGTTGACCGTGACAAAATTCACATAAAGCTCAAACCTGAAGAGAACAGTGGAGGTCCGATGCCCATCGGATCTACTTTTGAGTACAACGAGCTCTATAACCGTCCGATTCATCTTAAAATTTTGTGCGCGATATTTAAAGCACTGCACATGAATCTTAAAGCAAAATGGACGGTGATTGAACCCATCAAACCAAATAGATCCAATGGGCATCGGACCTACTCCCAATTGAAACCTGAAAGCTTAGTGAACTCTATTTTTTCAAAAAAAAAAAAAAATTATGGAAAGTTGAGTTTTAATGAAAATTGAAGTGTAAATTTTGGATGGCTAGAAGCCTTTGTTATTATGGCACCAGAGGAGTCTTTGTTATTATCTCAAGAGTCAAGAACCTTGCTTCAACGTTTGTAAGTAGTAATATCAGTGTTTTAAATAGCTAGCTATAGCTACGCTATACCTTTTTCAGACCATAAAAGCTACGCTATGAGATAAAAGTGCGCTATTTCAGCTACGGCTGCTATAGTTGTAATAGTTTGTAGCTTTTACCGTTATGCGCTATTACTACTGCTATGCTACATGAGTATTTTTGCAATTTACATGGATTTTTGTACTTCTGTTCATATTTATGATACTACATAGTCTACTATATTAAGTATGATAAAATCAAACTATATGATTTTGTTCCTATTTGTGATTTAGTCTCTAATTCTATATCAGAAAATATTTAAATATAAATTCTTCCTTTTGTTTTCTCTTCGTCTAGTATTCACCTGTAAAATTATCGCCGTTCGTTTCATTGAAAGCTGATTTTGATTATCATAATATATAAAATATTCAAATAGGTATACTAATTTTATTTCACTTATAAAATTAATTGCTCTTTGTTTATTAAAATATGTAATACTATGAAGTATGAACTATTAAATAATGTTACTTTGTATATCTTTTTTTTTTCCTTTTGATTTGCATGATTGAAAAAATATAAACTTAGATAAGTTATCATTTAGTTATTATTTCAATTCTCTAATATTGATCATGTTGATAATTAGTAGAAATATAGACTATAAATTTTGAAAATTAGTAAAACGCTATGTAGGAAAGCTTCCGCTATAGCTGCGCTATTCGCTATAGCTTTTTTTTTTTTTTTTTGCCTCTCCGCTATACCGCTATAATCGCTATTTAGAACCTTGAGTAATATATATGTTAAATGAGTGGGGTTAAAATCCACCATTGGTTTTGTGTCCCAACCATACCCCATGTCTTTATCTTTGTTTTCGAATTTCAAATAGTCGATCCGAACCGCTCAACATAATATCTGTATTAAAATGTGTTTATAGACCAAATTTTATATTTTTTGAAATTTTTTTACTATTTTTTTAAATAGTTACAACTTACAAAATCACTGTTTTTGGATGGTCCAGAAGCAGTGATTTTGTAACTATCTAAATAAATAGTAAAAAAAATTCAAAAAATGTAAAATTTGGTTTCTAAGCACATTTTAATATGGAGATCGTGTTGAGTGGTTCGGATCAACTGTTTGAATTTCGAGAACAAAGATAAAGACATGAGGTATGGTTGGGACACAAAACCAATGATGCATTTTAACCCCACACATGTTTTTTTTGAAAGGGGGTTTGACAGTGGCTAACCCCACACATGTTAAATTTGTAGATTGCACTTAGATGACTGCTTGGAGCGAGGAGTGAGTGACTGTCATGTGATTCTGGTGATGGGGCCCACATTAGAATGAAAATTTCTTCTAAAATTTCTCTCACTTACTTCAATTTTGATAAATAATAAAAAAAGAAAATAATAACTAGACGCAATTCAATTTTCAACCAAGTACAATCAATATAATAATAATAAGTAGAGAAAAACGTCAGAAAGATAAATAGTCTTCTGCGCAAATCAAATTAAATCCCACCGATGAAATTGGGTTTCCCACTTTCCCTTCTTCTTTCATTCCGAGCAAAGAAAGGGCTGTTCTGAAATCCCACCGACGAAAATACCACTCTAGCAATTTGTTCCCCATTCCCAATCCCAATCGCAACTCAACAAAATTAAATTATTCCCAGCGCCACATTCTCCTGTCTGCCTCCTCTCTACTCTCAGCTCAGCTCACCTCCTCTCTCAACTCTCTCTTGGACTTCAACTGTTTGTCAAAAGGCCCCTTAGAAGTACTGTCGCTCCAAGCACCATGCGCTCTACCGCTTCTTCCAATTGAAACAAGACACACTATGCTCCTCTCTCTCTAACTGTGGTAAGTGCTTCTTTAGGTGCTTTGCATTTAGGCCTCAAATTTAGCAGTTTCGTAGACCTTGGTGACTACGCATGCAACTTGGCAAAATGTCATGAGATGTTACAGTCTTGAATTCAATTTGTCAAGTCTTTTCTAATTTTGTCAAATAGATGCTTGGGTACACGGCATAACCCCAATTGACTACAGTTATGACCCCTATAAATCTAGTAATTAAGTTAAGCATCATCATCCACTATTTATTAAAAAGTTGGGTTAGAGCAAAAATTGGCCAATGTGTACTTGTACAAACAACTGATTTTCATTCCTTGGGGTGCATTGCAATGTAGTCAACTATATGAGCAAACAACCAATTTAGTCATCTTACGCTCACTGCAAATACCATTCTTAGCTACAAATTCATCTCTTACCCCAATCCCCAGCTATCCTCTCTTCCTTTTTCTAGGTGGTACAATAGAACTCTCTTGCACGTCAAGTGTTTGTGAAAATGTCCCTGAGATATATTCTCGCTTCCAGCAGCAGATTTTGACAGCTACGCTTCATACACATTTTCTAGTCTCTCTTTAAACCATATTCTCTGAATTGCAAGAATGAAGAAGACATACTAGTCTCTCTTTAACCATGGTAACACCTCTGCCCTCCTATGCCACCTCCTTAGGCCAGTAATTGGCACATTGATTGATTATGGTGATTTTTTTCTTTCCTCAAATTCTGTGTCCCTTATTTGGTACTGCAGTTGTAAAATTTAGGAGTCCTCTGACTGTGCAAGATGTGCATGCACACTATCTTCTGCCAAAGATCCAATTTGTAAGGTTAATTTTGATCTTTAGATTTCTTTCGTTTAATTATCTCCAGGTTGAGTAATTGTTTTGTTGGGACATAAATTAGGCTGTTATTAGAATTCTTATTTGTAATTTGTGATAGGCGTACCAAATCTGGATACAGCCTTTTAAGTATGCTGTTATTAGAAATATTTCTAGTATCCTCAACATAGCACCAACTTGTAAATTGGACAAAATGCAAACACAAAAAGACCCACGTAACTACTAAAACCTGGTTCATGAAGTCAAAGTTCGTCTGATTTAGACCACTACAAGCTCAGTAATTACCGGTATAGGAGTATCGAGCTTGTACATAATTAAGTCACTAGGGACTTCTCTATTTAGCCTTTTGATCCATTTAATATGATACTATGATTTATTATTTATCAAGTTTTGAGTCTCGTGTTGCTTCTTGATTCCGTAGCTCACCTGCTCACTGACCAAATTTCTAACTAGAACAAAATGATAAAAAATCCCTTTGGGAAGAGCCCAACTTGACCTTCACTGCCCACAATAAAGCACATCTTAGTACAAATAAGAAATATAACAAATGAGTATGACATTGTATAACACATAAAAGGGATCTCTGGTTGTTGCCAGCAGAACTTAGTCTAGCAGCATGGTAGCTGATCTGATTGAAATTGTACCAACCTGGAAAGCATCACTATTAAGCAAAGGTGCACATCACATTCTGTTTCCAATTGCCTCAGTCATGTTATGGAAAATTTGTTCACCATCCTTTCATTTATGTTTTGTAGGGAATGTATTGATTAATCTTTAGGACACTATTATATTTGAACAAGGGGGGGTCATCACATTTTGTGAGGCTACTAACAGCCTCAACTGAACCATCTACAAGTGGAGTTGTGACCAATTCCAACACATGCTCATGGGGATCCGCCAGCTGGAATCACTTGTAAAAGAACGTTGTCGCTCTGGCACTGTTACTATTAAAGATGCTATTCAATTTTTTGATCTCGTTCTGGCCACTAAGAACCCGACACCGTCCATCTATTCCTTTAATCATCTCTTTACAGCCTTAACTCGTATGAATAACTCCAACAACCATTATTCAACTGTTTTTTCACTCTTTAACCGCTGGACCCAACCTAAAGGGGTCTCACCCACACCTGATGTTTGCACCTATTGTATCTTGATTGCCTACTGTATCCAAATGAATCGGCCAAAACTAGGCTTGGTTTTCTTAGGGCGGTTTATTAAGGGAGGGCAGAGAGGTGATGCTAGGATCTTCAATCCACTACTTAAGGGCCTTTGTTCTCAGAATAGGATAAGTGAGGCCGTAGCCATGGCTTTCAATAAAATGCCAAAGCTGGGCTGCACACCTAATGTGATCTCCTACAACACTATTATTGACGGCCTTTGTAAAGAAGGCGCAGTTAGTAAAGCAATTAGTTTGTTTGAGCGAATGATTTCAAAGGGTATTGTGCCAAATGTAGTCACATACAGTTCACTGATTGACGGCCTTTGTAAAGAAGGTGCAATTAGTAAAGCATTTAGCTTGTTTGAGCGAATGCTTTCAGGGGGTATTGTGCCAAATGTAATCACATACAGTTCACTGATTAATGGCCTGTGCAAGGAAGGAGATACTGAGAAGGCAGAGGAATTGTTGTCCTACATAGTTTCTCAAGGACTTGAACCTAATGTTGTGACCTATACTACTCTTGTGGATGGTTTATGCAAGAAAGGGCAATTTGGCAAGGCAGTGGAAATGCTCCAGTCCATGGTTTCTAAAGGACATGATCCCAATGTGGTGACCTATAATACCATCATAGATGCATTATGTAAGGAGGGGGCAATTGAAAAGGCAGAGGAGTTGCTTTGTATTATGATTTCTAGAGGTAAGGATCCTGATGTTTTAACCTACTCTATTCTTATAGATGATCTCTGCAAGATGAACAATTTAGAGAAGGCAAAGAAGTTGCTGAATGAGATGGTTTCAAAGGGAATATCGCCTGACACTGTGACATGCAATATAATTGTGGATTCACTTTGCAAGAGGGGGGAACCTGATAGGGCAGAGAAACTATTGTATGATATGCTGGATCAAGGTGCCACACCTGATCTCATAACATACAATAGTGTTATAAATGGATATTCTAAGATAGGCTATTGGAAAGAGTCGAATAGAGTTTTCAAAGATATGGTTGATCGAGGTTTTTTGCCGAATGTGGTAACATATGGATCATTGATGGATTCTATGTGCAAACAAGGCCAAACCAAGGAGGCTCAAAAGTTGCTTGACTTAATGGTAAGGAGAGGTATAAAACCAGATGATGTATCATTTCAAATCCTGCTTCTTGGCTATGCAAATAATGGCACTATTGATGATGTGATGAATATCCTAGATAGAATGCATCTCAATCATGTAGCACCAGATCTCTCTACTTACACTTCCTTGCTCAAAGCATATGCTAAGAAGAGAAAAGTAAATGCAGCTATGAGTGTGCTGAACAGAATGAAGAAAGAAGGGGTGAAACCCGATTTAGCTGCCTCTGCACCAATTCTAGAACTGCTTCTGAAAATGGGGCGAGACGAAGATGCAAAAGTTGTCATGGACCAGACAAGTGGAAAAAGTAATGATTGAAGTGCTGAATTAGATTGAAGATAGCTTATTTGAATGTAGATAATGAATTTATGTAATTTTGGCAGTTTGTTGCTCTATTAAATGAAGTACTTCTACTGCTTTGCTCAATATTTTGTTCTCTTATTCTGGATATTTTCTTTATTCCTTTTCACTGTTCTTTCTTTATTGGTAATGTTTATATTATTTAATTTGCATTTTGTTTATATTTGTTGGTATTGCTTTGCTCAATATTTATTTTTGTATTGTATTTTTGTTTGTGATTTTATTTACTTTGTACCTACAGTTGTGCTGCATCTGACTTGCTGATTCAGTACTTACGAGGTATATAATTATGTAGTGGTACGTGGCAGCTACTCAACTACTGGACCCTAGCCTTTCATATAAAGCTGGTTTTTATGTGCAACTTGCAGTGATATTTGAATTATGAATTTCAAATGCTGAATCATGCAAAACTTCCACAATTGCACAAAATTTACAAGATTCAGTTGGGAGAACTGAGAACCTTTTGTAATGGTCAAATGGTTGTCCATAAAGTTGAAACTAAATTAAGCTGTTGTCCTTTATGGTGTGTGCATGTGCAGGCTAGTTCAGCCTTACTAATCTTATCTGGGGTTACCGAGCATGCAGCTTGAAATTAACAAGGGGTTACTAAGTGCCACATCAATTGATGTGAATATGAATTTTGGGAAATCACCTGACTGTGCTCAAAACTTGTTCGATGAAATGTCTGAAAGAAGCCCTTGTAGTGTGGGATTTGAATTTATATCGAATCAATGTTGGACCAAGAATTTCTCCTAATAAGTAGTGATGGATTATTTGTGTGCAAGTTCAAGTGCTGTTTAAAACTGATCGTGCATTCATTCGTACTGAACCAATTTCATAAGGTTAGTTTCTCTCCCTCAGAATTATAGGTTCCTTTTTTTTCTGTTAAAAAGTGTGGGTAAACCTGCTGGTATTACAATCCTTATTTATAATTATGAGAGGCATGAACTCGAATAGTGATAGATCAAGTGTTGAGATATGTGATAGTTTAGGGGGTCATTTGGTAAAAATGACATTAGAGAGAATTATAGGGGCTCGGATGTAAGATGTAACACCCTATATAGACCCAAGAGGTCAAATGAATAAAATATATTTTTCCAGGAATTTCTATTTCAAGTTTTCATGTTTTTTATGTGAAATTATAGTTAAGTCTCCATTTACCTGTTCAGCAACATGGATTAAGGTTCCTTAGAGTTTTGAATAATCATAAATTACTAGAAATTGGTATATCCTTTACTCCAGTCAGAGTTTTATTGTCACTGTTACAGTTTTTTTTTTGGTAAAAAAGGCCTAAGTCCAGTTTCATTACCAAAACAAAGTTAAATTACATCTAGTATCCATTTGAGGGTGTGTGTTGAGAAATATAATTAGGAATGTGATTAATTAGCCTCAAAGCCATATGGCAAGATTATCATTGGTTAATTTAGAAATTAAGGGAGCTAACTTTTATAGAAAAATAAGCTTCAATCTTTATTACCATAAATAGAAAGTTACTGTTGTAATAGGGAATAGGGACAGAGGTAACCGTTAGTCTAGAAATAGGAATATTACCGTTGCTACAGTGACAGCTACAGTAACGGCTATTAGCTTTGTAAAGTATAAATAGAGCTAGGAATCATGTACACAAATAGAATACAACATATCAATACAATGAAATTTCAGTTCATATTTCTTCTTCTTTATTCTCCTATAAACTCAAGAATTCAACAGTGTGCCAATCAAACCCTCAATCATCAAACCCAAAGTCTATCGAAAACATAAAAGAGAAGAACTCTGTGTACTAAATGCTCAAAACTCCTGCATATAATCTGCAAGGAAACAGAAACAAAACAAACATAATGAACTAGAAGTCACTGTTACAGTTTGATATTTGCATTGTGATCATCATACCAGTACCACTTTTGAGTTATTGGTACAGCCATGTACCAGTACCATCTCCTCTCTTTTTCTCTGTATATTTTGACAATTGATAAAGTGTTATAATAAGTGTTGTCTGAGTCCATAAAACAAAATTAAAATCTGCTTGGCTTGGCTTTGCTGTCCAGGTATTTTTAATAACCGGATTGTGCAATAAGTCATGTATCTTTTGAGTAGACGATTTAAGTTAGCTTGTATGGATGTGTCATTGAATCTACTTTTTATGAAAAAGAATTGCAATGCTCTCTTTTGACATCCATTTTGACGGGCATTTCTTCATCCCTTCTCTCTGTACATGCCACTGAGGCACCGACTCTGACACTGAGGCACACCAGCTGACTCTGACAAAAGAGTCACTGTAATTTGTTGTGCCAGTGCTCCGCATTTATTTAATGTGATATACAATTTTTATTTTATGTGCTCTTCTATTTTGATTAATGGGATGTTTTTAGTGACTGACAACTCAGCCAGGTCCTCAATGTATAGTTAGATCAGATAATTGATGTACTTTCTCTTTTCATACAACCATACCTACGATTACATACTATTGACATTTTGGAATAGAAATTTTAGTATGATGATTACCACAAATTGTAATTTGTGATGAATAAACTTACACTGCATTTCTTTTTAAATTTATGTGATATGAACCTTTATTATTATGAGGAGAGATCAAATTACAACAACGGTTATTATTGTGCTTTTTAAATTTATGTAATACACTTGTACTCGTATGGTGATTTATTCAAGAATATGTTTTATATTGAAGTCTTTCAAACACAAGTAACATTTTTTCTTCAACAAAACTGTATTCCTAGAAAATAATAAAATAAAAGAAAATTGATTGACGAAGAAAAAAACATTGAGTGCATTTTCAATTTATGAACA
The DNA here is from genome assembly GCA_024447655.1 of Carex scoparia. NCBI lineage: Eukaryota > Viridiplantae > Streptophyta > Magnoliopsida > Poales > Cyperaceae > Carex > Carex scoparia. Next base: position 8,307,126 of record JAJHPE010000016.1, on the reverse strand, counting down.
ATCGGACTCATATAGTTTCAGACAGAAATTTGAGTGTCACAATTTTCGTATATGATGACTGAAACGCGTGAGCAGTCGATGCGATCCGTAGTGTATCCTAAACTTTTAGTTCAAAGATCTGTCAGTCCCGATACCTCCACGGACACGTGCACGAGAAGGCAGCATTGGAGGCTGAGGTATATGTGCCCTGCTGCAAGTACTCAAGAGGATAGATCGCTTCAGAATAGCACGATCTAGAACACCAAGGTAGCAGTATGCACTGTTCTGTCGGTGCCATACGGCCTTAATTGAGGTAAGTTTGGGTCTTGGTCAAAAAGGGTGTTCCACTTGTCACAAGTTAGCAAGAGGGAACACGGTTATCAAGAAAGTTTAGAGGCGGCTATTAGGACCGTGTGGATCTAGCATCTCTAATAACTATAGCCAGGCGGAGGTACCTCACACGGTCAAACCCTTCCTTGGTAGTGAAACATATGGAATTTTGAAGCTTGTTGTTCTTGAGGAACCTTGCCTAGTGGGCCCATATGTTTTGCTATACAAGTAGCAGGATGTTAGGCAGAAGTAAGTAGTAAGCGAAACCTAGCATAAAAAACAGTTCGGCTCCAAACTCTCAAAGGGGCGGTTGTTCACGGTAAGTGAGCTGCCGTACGAGTCGACACTTTTGAAAGAGGACCTCTCGCCACTAGTATCAAAGGGCTTTTGCCTAGTAGTAAGTTTAGTGGTTGAGTAGATGAACCCTAATATGAAAGGTAAATTTATGCTGCAATGATGACTGCGCAGGTCTGAAAAATTATGAAAATTTTATTGACTATTTCCAGGCCTACCTTTGGAAATGGATTGTATTTTCACAAATTTTAAGGTCTTGTACCAGACTCCACTAGCATCACTAGGCAAGTACTGCACTGTGTGTCCATTCAAAACTCAATTACAGAATGCAAGAGTTGAACAAGGAACGCAACAATTCAAACTCAATTTAATTAAAATCTCAAAAACTGATACAAATGGAGAAACAACAAAAGTTTAGGTGGACCAAAAAATTACTCAATAATTCGCTCCATTGAAGCAACTGATACATTCCTAATTAATTATAGAATAAACTAACACAACAAGAAACAATCAAAACAGTCTAGTAAATCTTGCAAATCAAAGACGATGCGACTCCTCAGCGGACATATCAGCTGAAATAGCTGATCTGTCTTAACAGATCTCCAGTCACAACTTCCTGGGTCTTCTTTGGTTCAGACGATGTGGATCCTCTACTTCCTAGTTATTAAAGTAGAGTTATGGCTCTCCGCTACTGGGTGGACCCTGACACGGCCACTCCGCCCCCTACTTTCCGCATTTCTCCATAACCTCTAAACCAATTTCAGTACACATACCTCTTGTGTTTGATGAAATGCTCGAGTGAAAAACCAACCCTGCTATCCTATAGGACTGAAAATTCCAGCAGTTAATTTGAGTTGACCTTCTGTAGCCCTTCTTCCTCCTCTCCCCGGTCATCTTAACCACTCTCGTCCACCTGACATCTGGTTATAGTCATGAAAGGAAAACCTAATCTTTGGAAGGGACACATAGACATGGCAAGAAAGTACCCTAGCTTCAGCCAGCTGCATTGTTGCAGATGGAGGCGATCCAGGGCCCACTCTCCATTGCCTTACGTGGATCCTTTACTATGGGGAGCACCTGATGTCTCTGCATCCATGCACAGCGCCCGGTTAAGGGTAGAGATGTGTGAGCTGCATCCATTCAGCGTTAGGAGACGCCATGCTGAGAATATGGAAGTAGGCATCCAATTACGTAGCTCGTTCATGCTCAAATTAAGTGAATTTGAGATAGGTGACAAGAAAAAATGTAAGAATATATAGATAAATTGTTTCTTTGCTTTAGCTTTCATAAAGTCCTTCAGCTTCAAGGGTCGAATAGAAGGTCTTGTGCTACTCACACCACCCTGATAAGAACAGTTCTTTAGTTACTGCACAATTGAGTAATTCTAGATTGAGAATTTGCCAAGAAAGAAAGTGCAGCAAGCTTACTGCCTTCTTTTCTTCCTCTACAAGTTCTTGAACGGGTCTGTATGCAGCAGCAATATATAGATTCTACATAGAAGTTTACATTCAATTCAACAAGTAAAGGACCACAAAAAGCAAAAACCTTGTACAAGAAAGAAAAAATAAAAGGAAAAATTGTAGCAATCAGTTTGTGGCATGGGGAATCGAAGGTCCACATATATCCTACATATAAAAACAAAAGCAAAATTGAAATATACAAAGAATTAATGTAGCGAGTCAGTCTGAATATATAGCCTTACTGAGTTATGCAGGAAGTGATACACAAAATCAATAAGAAACCGTGCCCAACTCAACCTCCATCCAGGTCAAAGAGGTAATTTAATGGATGCAAGAATAATCGTCTCTTTGACCTCAACCCATTCCAATTAAGCCGCCATGAATTCATTTCTAATTCGTCTTGTTGTCTCATGCCTAAAGGCTTAAGACACCACCTCTGCCACCGAATAAACTGTCAAGTGTCAACCTAAAATACCATCATAGATGCACTATGCAAGGAGAACTGAAAAGGTATTAAGTTTTTCTCTCTTCTTGTACAGTGCATCCATGATGGTATTATAAGCCATGCACGCACGCACAACATTAGAATCATGTCCTTGAGATATTAGAATGGGAGCATGCAGATTGACATCCTCTAAATTAGTCTGACGACTTCTAGTTCCCAACCATCTAATTAGAACTTGGAATGGCGGCGCATTCTAAAGAAGTAGAGCTTTGTTATTAACCTGGATTACATATTTGCAATTGCAAGCAGCCAGCCAGATCTCTTTTTTCCATCCGACAAAACTAATTATTTGTATTAATCCAATCAAATTTCTTAAATGGGCTGGGTTACAATTGTCCTTTTAAATAGGGCTGCAATTGCAAGCAGCCATGTAAGCTGGGCTGGATATAAAGAAACTGTAACTAACGGAATGGAAAAATAGTGTCTATAAATTCATAGACAACAATAGCAATGGTTGAAGCCAATATACATGTGTAAGGGAAAGGCCATTCAACTTTAACATATATCATTTTAGTTTTGATGAAAATTACAAGAAATTGTGATATGTTCAATAGTTAAATACTAGAGCAATTGTACTTGATGTTCATAACACACAGCCTCATCTAACAACATTGAATTTGGATACAATACAATACGGGTTTTAACTGACTCACATATACAAAATAAAGACAAGTAGACTACAATGCAAAACACCCAAAAAAGTAGGTCAGAAGTGTGGCTGCAAAACATTGAATAACCCATTAAAAAAAAAAAGAATTTGTCCACGAACACTTCTATTGTTACAAGTAACACTAAGTATACAGTAACTGGTACGGATAAATCTGTCATTTTACACCAAAATCCAAAAATTACACGAGATCATAAAAAAAAGGAAATGTGAACATGTCACAACATCGTAACAGAAAGTAACTCAGAAAGTGCACGAGTTACTGTATACCTGTCTTCAACTAAAATAATGCAGTGCAGCAGATCATTCAAATCATGCACTGTAATATTTATTTAAGGGCTTAATTTCCAAAGGAAAATTTTACAGATTACTGATGAAATCCAGCTAGTTACAGCTTCACAGGTGATCCTGCCTGACTCAGAGGAAAGCCATAGATGGCCACCTTCGTGAAGTAGGGCTGATCACCTTTCATCTCCTCAAGGATGTCCCTGGGCTCATTTCCAAAAACATCGAAAAGAGTCTCATTGAGGCTTTCACCCCTCTTGGTATGTAACAAAAACATTTACAATTTTTGGGTTGTACAGTAACAGTATAATCATATTTTGATAGGATATCTTTTGATGTTTTTAATCTAAAATTGTCTGTATTTTTTTCGACAGGCATCAACGATTGGAATTCGATCTTCTGGATTGCACATCCAGGAGGCCCAGCAATTTTGGACCAGGTGGAGGCTAAGCTTGAACTACAAAAGGAGAAGATGCATGCAACTAGGCACATCTTGAGCAAGTACGGAAACATGTCTAGTGCATGTGCATTGTTCATTTTGGATGAGATGAGGAAGCGGTCGGCTGAGGAAGGCAAGACAACTACAGGAGAGGGGCTCGACTGGGGCGTGCTTTTCGGTTTCGGGCCAGGCCTAACAGTTGAGACTGTGGTCTTGCACAGTTTGCCCATTACAGCTCATGAAAGTAACATACACTCCCAAATAAGCATGTCCCATTTTCTTTTTTTGTTGTATTTCGTTGATCCATATTCTGTATCAGCTACATCTGCTGATCGAACTAATTCTTTTGTATGAATGAAAATAATGTAATCCCTTATTTCTATTTTTACTTAAAGGTGAACACATAAAATAATAATGTGATTTTGATATTCCACTTTAACCTGACCCTTCACTGCTATCAGCATATTTAACTTGTCAGCGTAATAAATCTTGGTACTAAAATGTTTGCTTTGAAAATACAAATCTAAGTAGATAATTTACAATAACTGCATGCATGATACTGTATTAATCCCATTATAAGTGCTAACACAAGTTATTGTAACCAAATATCTTTTGACAATCACCAAGGATTTAATTCAATCTTTTGTACTGGTACTTTTACTTTATTTAGTGCACCTTGGCCGGTGGTGCTATATTTTTCTGCAATAAGTAATCTTATATTTAGTTTCTCAAAATTAGTCCTTTTATAGTAGTTTCGAATGTAACAAAACTAATCCATCTGTCTACAACTATTCTCTGTGCAATATAGATTTCATTAAATAAAAAAAAATTAATAACAGCTCATGAATAGAGCTTCTCCAGTCTTTCCTTGTTTTCCATCATCCATACTATTGCCTTCACCCGGCTAAACATCTCACCCCTGCACAATTGAATTTAAATAATAAATTTATGTCAAGATATGTAATTCGATTAGATGAGCTATCTGGTATAATATTGTTACGTCTCTGTTTGTTTCATGTGAAGGAAATAGTTTATCCAAAACCTGGAAACTGAAATGTCCGTGTCGTACCAGTTTGATTTCAACTAGTCAAAATTGATAATATCATAATTTCTTTTCTCTTTAGGCTTCAGTGTATTGCTGTAGTTGATTAAAAATGGTTAATCAATTGAATACTATCATAATAACTGCTTATAGACGATCTCTTCTTATGCAAGTAAACTATACTAGTCAAAATTGTGATGCCATCTTGAATTTATTAAAAGTGTCCACTTTACTCTAGTTCGACCCGGTCAAACACCGGAGACCCGTCTGGCAAGGATCGGAGTATGACGAATACACCAGGTTCATCGTCCACCATCCATTCGGCAGCTTCTGCCTCTCCTCCTCTTTCTGTTTCACTGATTCCCACTGAACCATCATCTCTTGAACCCGAGCAACGGTACCAACTGTTTCTTTGGCCTGAAATCTCGGCTGATTCCTCAGCCTCAATTTGGTTCTGACAACATAATCGAAAATGGAAGAATATATAAATTGACTTTTTAGATATGACAAGTATTGCAATCTTATTTTGTATGCATAGAAAATTTCCTCCTTTTCATTTATTTACTTCTTTCTTTCTCCTGCCATGACGCCTTACAAATTACCAACACTATTAATTAAGCAGTACCATATGGTACTACTTATCAACGACGGTATTAATAGTAAGTTTTCTTGTATAATTGTTTTTATGTCTTTGTCTAACCTCTTGATCGGATGGGTATGGGGTTTGAGAAGACGAGATTTGAGAAATGCTATAGAGGTCTACAATTTTCTCCTTGTTTTCTCTCCACCAACTCTCTGCTTGCCATGAATCAAAAAGCTCCTTGCTACATATGGATACAACAAAACTTTCGTTCAAAATCAATAAGTATATATAATATCAGTGGATTAATTAAATATAAAGCCTAAATCCCAAAAGTTGACAAAGAATAATACTCACAACAAAAAAATGAGAAAAAAAAAGGAACCATTAAATTGGGTCTATAGAGAGATGCTGTAGACATTCTTTTTTATTAATTCCTCAGCATCTAATCAAACCTAGCAGCTTGTATTGTAAAGCTAGAACTATATCAGAAAACCAATTAAAAATAATAATAATAATAATAATAATAATAATAATAATAATAATAGGTTTTTATCTCAAGTGCTCTGCACCATAAAATTGCCAGTTGCTCCACAATTCCCCCCCTACATGTGAAGTTCTTAATTTATCAATATATTAATAAAAATAAACCTGAAAAAGAATTTCTTGAGAAGGTTGCCACCATGAGGAAGCTGTACCAAGGTGATGAGAACCCCTGGCTCTGGCTCTGAAATCCATTCATTCTCTTCTTCTTCATCTCCTCCTCCTCCTCCTCCTCCTCCTCCTCCTCCTCCTCCTCCTCCTCCAACTTCTGAGTACTTTGTATTGCTGTGCTCTTTAAGACCTGAGGCCTTAAAGGATAAGCCCTTTATCTACAATATCAGAGCAGTTAGATTCCTTTGATTCTTGGTGAAAATTTAGAAGCCAACAATTCAAGAATATAAATTTTCAAAAAAGAAAAAAAAATGATAGAATACGTAAATTCTTCTCATGTTCTTACATGATTTGTAATCTCCTTGATAAATCCTCTTGTTTGGAGGCACGGTATGCATGCTATAAACATCTCTCTTTATTTGTAAAAACCTTACCAGATTATGCTTAATTAGTATCTCTCTGTAAATGGTATAGCATTTCAGATATTACCGAAAGGCTCTGTGCACAAAAACATGGGAGCATGGCAGATTCTGAGGCGTGATTTTTGCTTTAGATTTTGAATTCTTTCCTCAATATATAACAAGCTAGCGTTCTTCAATGTGGTTACTGCATGTAGTATCCTACAACGGACAATTTTTTAAATTAAATTATGAGAAAATGAATTGCCGAAAATAAAAGCCCTTCCACATGACCACATCCATCCATCATAATAAATTGCAAAACAAGCGTTGTTAACTCTGTTTAGGTAGGCGTTAGCAATAGAAGAAGACAAAATAATTGAGGTGTATCTGCTAATTTATTTGATCTTGATGCCACTGACAAACAAATTAGTATTACTATTTTTCATGATAATATTATATATTATTAACTTAAATTTGTTACACAAATTTAAATAATAAAACTTTAAAAGGACTAAACTGAGTTCGATGGACTCCAAAACTGTCCGATCCGTTTTAAGATACGTGCGTCTTGCTTTAATATCCGTACAGGTTTGCTTTAATTTCTGTGTACACGGATCTTGAAGTGGATCGGACGGTTATGGAGCCCATCTTACCCAAACTGCTCTCGTTGCTTGGGCCTTGGGCTTGGTTACTGTACTTCTCCCCCACTCAACTTAATTACTTAGCGCCGCCTCATTATTTTTTCTTTGCTCAACAAAATTACTCACAGCACCACGCCGCCGCCTCATTCTCCTGTCTTCCTCTACTCTGAGCTCACCTCCTCTCTCAACTCTCTCTTGCACTTCAAATGTTTGTTAAAATGCTCCTGACAAGTTTTGTTGCTCCAAGCAGCAGGAATCACTTGTAAAAGAAAGCTGTCGGTTGGGCACCTTCCCTATTGAAGACGCTCTTTGATTTATCAACCACCTGCTGGCCCGCAAGAACCTGGCACTATCTATCTTCTAGAAGCAAATTGTAAGGTAAACACCGATCTGCCACCTGAATGGACCATCTCTAATTGGAGTTGTGACCATTTCAAAACCACTGCCATGGGGATTCACCAAATTATTCAGGCCAGAAATTTAGCACATTTTTTGGTTATTGTGACTTCTTCTTCTTCCTTTTTTTCCCCCTCAAATTCTGTGTCCTGTATTTGGTAGTGCACATTAACAATTTGGGGTCCTCTGGCCATGCACGTTACCTGCTTGATAAAATGTCCCACAGAGACATTACAGTATGCATTCAATTTTTTGAACTTTTCTGTTGGGAAGTATAATTTCGATTCCATTTCCCAAATGGATAAATAACACATAAAACCAATTAATTGCAGTAAGGTTGAATAAAAAAATAAGAGAATGAGAGAAGACTAAGAGTACAATTCTGAGGGATACATCTTATTTATTTGAATATGTACTAGTTTATGAGCTAATTAGGGTTCAGATAGTTCCTCGGATTTGTGCAGGTTACCTCACAGCTTCTAAACTTAATTTGATGGTTACAAGCATAATAGTGACATAATATTTTGATGAAGCATGTAAAGGGAATTCATTATTTGATAAATATTCACTTAACAAAATTTTCTTTATGAGCAGGTTCAAGTTCAGTTCCAATCAAGGTCTCCAATCTCAGATTCTTTAGCTATTGAGCCGATCAAGTTTGGTACTGGCATGTACTGGTTACCAGTGTGAATGCACACCATCTGCTGCCACAGATCCAATTTGTAAGGTTAATTTTGATCATTAGATTTCTATCTTTTAATTATCTCCAGTAGGAGTAATTGGTTTGTTCGGGACATAAATTGGCTGGTTATTATAATTCTTATTCGTAATTTGTGAGAGGCATTGACTCTGGTATTTGTCCAGTCATACCAAACCTGTATGCCTCACCTATATAGTATAGTATAGGAATTAATTCTAAGATCCTCAATATAGCACCAACTTGTAAATTTGGCAAAAAGCAATTGTAAGGTAAATTTTGAACCTCTGGTTAGTTATTTTTTTATACTCTTCTTAAAGAATAAAGAGTAATTAGTTTGTGGGGGCCATAAATTAGGCTGGTGTTTCAATGTTTATTTGTAATTATGAGAGGCATCAACACTCTTAGTAGGGTATTAATAACTATAGTTTAGATCCTAAATTGTATCCAGTAGCTAATTGTAGCCTAATAGCATGGTAGCTGATCCGATTGAAATCGTGCTTGCCAATACCAGGTAGTAAAATTGAAGAGCGTCTTCAATAGTGAGGGCATCTTCACTACCGATCTTGCACCTGAATGAATCATCTCCAACTGGAGTTGTGACCATTCAAATACACGGCCATGGGGATTCGCCAATTGGAGCTGTCTGTAAAAGAAAGCTGTCGGTCGGGCACTCTTACTATTAAAGATGCTCTTCAATTTTTTGATCGCTTACTGGCTTCTAACCCGGCACCATCCATCTATTCATTTAATCATCTATTTCAGGCCTTAATTCGCATGAAGAACTCAAACAACCATTATGCAATTGTCTTTTCACTCTTTAACCGCTTGACCCAATCTAGAAAGGTCTCACTGTCACCCAATGTTGTTACTTATACTATGTTAATTGACTACTGTACTCGAATGAATCAGCCTAGACTTGGGTTGATTTTCTTTGGACGGTTCATTAGGCAGGGCCATGAAGGTGATGCTTACTTCTTCAGTTCGCTACTCAAGGGTCTTTGTTCTGAGAATAGGATTGGTGAGGCTGTAGCCATGGTGTTGAACAAAATGCCTAAGCTGGGCTGCCGACCTGACGTCATCTCCTACAGCATTGTTATTGATGGCCTTTGTAAAGAAGGCGCAATTAGTAAAGCATTTAGTTTGTTTGAACGAATGCTTTCAGAGAGTATTGCGCCAAATGTAGTCACATACAGCTCATTGATTGATGGCCTTTGTAAAGAAGCCACAGTTAGTAAAGCATTTAGTTTGTTTGACCAAATGATTTCAAAGGGTATTGTGCCAAATGTAATCACATACAATTCACTGATTAATGGTCTTTGTAAAGAAGGCACCATTAGTAAAGCATTTAGTTTGTTTGAGCGAATGCTTCAAGAGGGTATTGCGCCAGATGTAATCACATACAACTCACTGATTAATGGCCTGTGCAAGGAAGGAGATACTGAGAAGGCAGAGGAACTATTGTCCTACATGGTTTCTAATAGACTTAAACCTGATGTTGTGACCTATACTACTCTCGTGGATGGGTTGTGCAAGAAAGGCCAATTGGGCAAGGCAGTGGAGATGCTTCAGTCCATGGTTTCTAAAGGACATGATCCCGATGTTGTGACCTATAATACCATCATAGATGCATTATGTAAGGAGGGGGCAATTGAAAAGGCAGAGGAGTTGCTTTGTATTATGATTTCTAGAGGTAAGAATCCTGATGTTTTAACTTACTCTACTCTTATAGATAGTCTCTCCAAGATGAACAATTTAGAAAAGGCAAAGAAGTGGCTGAATGAGATGGTTTCAAAGGGAATATTGTCTAACACTGTGACGTGCAATATAATTGTGGATGCACTTTGCAAGAGGGGGGAACCTGACAGGGCAGAGAAACTACTGTATGATATGATTGATAAAGGTGTCACACCTAATCTGATCACATACAATAGTGTTATAAATGGATATTCCAAGCTAGGCTGTTGGAAAGAGTTGATTAGAGTTTTCAAGGATATGATTGATCAAGGCTTTTCGTCAGATGAGGTTACTTATGGAACAATGATGGATTCTTTGTGCAAACAAAGACAAAGCAAGGAAGCTGAAAAGTTGCTCAACTTAATGGTAAAGGAAGATATAAAACCAGATGCTATATCATATCAAATCTTGCTTCTGGGCTATGCAAATGATGGCAATATTGATGATGTGATGAATATCCTAGATAGAATGCTGCTCATCATGTAGCACCAGATCTCTCTACTTACACTTCCTTGATTAAAGCATATGCTACAAAGAAAAAGGTAAATGATGCTATCTGCGTGCTAAACAGAATGAAGCAAGAAAGGGTGAAACCTGATTTAGCTTCCTATGCTCCCATATTAGAACTTGTTTTCAAAATGGGACGTGATGATGATGCAAGAGATCTCATGGAGCAGACAAGTGGCAAGACAAAATGATTGATGTGCCAAATTGGGTGGAAGTTGGCTTCTAGGAATGTAGACAATCAATTAATTTTAAAGTTTTTGTACTGTTTTGCTGATTATTTTTTGTTATAATTTGTAATGTTATGTGGTTGTTCTGCATTTTGTTTAAATTTTCTTTGTGATTTCATTGTTTTTTCACTTGCAGGTGTGCTGCATCCAACTTGACTCCAATAATAGCCATTTGGCTTAGACTGTATAAAGTTGTTTTTTGGTGGTGTAAACTCGCACTAACATTGGAAATCTGAATTCTAAATTTCAAATGTTGTACCATGCAAATTTTCCAGTATTTCACAAATGAGAAAACTTGGAGACTTGAAATGGGAGAATGATTGAAATTATTGCCCTGGGATTCAAAATGAAGTACTGTACTGATCAATTGAAATCACATGGTCCAAATGGCGATCATAAATGTAGTTTTTTGAAAAGAGGGGTCTGGTAATATGGGTACAAACTGCTTTTATAAAAAAACTGGACATGTCTTTACAATTCATGGTAAATGATATTATGAACCTCGGATTCTGTGGTACAGAATTTAAAAAGCCCCCTATGGTTATTTTCATACCCTTTATGAATGGGTTAATTGATACATGATTACATATGTAGTTTCATTCCACTATCATATCGCTTAATTATTTTTTACTTGTTTCATCTTGCCAACAAATCAATTTCAATGCAAATTCACAAGCATTTATATATGCCTATGAAATGGGAGATTTGTTTCAGTTTGATTGGTTTGTTTTGCACTACTTTTGACAGGTCTAGACATTTTGTACAAATCTGAATTCTGAAAGAAAAATTGTGGGTGATTAGAAGTCAGCATGGCAGCAACAGATGTAAATAATTATGTGTGATTATAAGCTTTTGTTACAACAGATGTAAATAATAGTGTGCTGATTTTACGCCTAATTGTAAAATTGATTGAGGATAAATTTCTCAATACCATATATGTTCATGATCTTAATTATCAGATGCTATTGATGAAAATCATCAGGCAAATGAAATTTATCTCAATAATCTGCAAGGAATGAGCATTGTTGTAAAAAGCTTCAGTAAGGAGTGAGTAACCATCATGTGATTTTGATGATGGGACCCGCATTATAATGACAATTTCTTTTAAAATTTCTCAAATCTTCTTCAATTTTGCACTTGTTAATTCTTCTTTGGTAGAGGTCACATAATGACAATTTCTTCTTATTTTACCCTTCTTTTTTAATTGTATCTTAAAGCAATTAAGGAGAAAAAAAAAAAAAAAACCTTTTCAGTATAAAGAAAAGTATTTTTGAATTTACATAAATGAAAGAATGAATCATAGAATTAATGCGTACTAAATTCACAATATCCTTGAACATATATGATATAATTTTTCAATTGGTTGTTGCACATTCAATATTCTTGATGTAGTACTAAATCTATAATTATTTTACATCCTTCAATCAAAGTTTTAAATTTTTCTTGACAATTATTTCTTTTATATTTTGAAATTGGTTTAAATTGATATTTTAATTAGTCAACTAATAATAATTGACATAATATAAAAATTAATGACTTTAACCAGTAATGCAAGATTTTACATAATGAAATCTTAATTAATAATTTCAGTTTGCTAATTTGAATTAAAAAAAATGAAGTAGAACTTAATAATAATTATGTGCAATGATTGAAAAACTTAATTGATAAAATAATGTAATAACTGTACGCAATCAAATTTTTTACCAAGTACAATGAATTTTGTTATAAGTCGCCAAAAAGGGGAAAAAAAAAAAAAAAAAAAAACAAACTCCATCGCAAATCGAAGTAAATGTTTCGCATCTTGGGCCCCTTGGATTTTACCGACCAGATTGGGTTTGGGTTTACCTTGTTATTTGGGAATTCACATCCTCTCTCTTACTGCACGAGAATCTTTTACGATTACTAAATCCGGACCATTCATTTTAACTTGGCATGAATCATAAAAAAAATAAATCCGGTCTTATTATTCATAGTACGGGCCAATCTGCACTTTGTAAAGTACCATAGCCTCACTCAAAATAATATGATATATATGTTTATTAGTTCCTTTATAGCATAACAAAAACGCATAAACAATATTACATACATACATTATATTTTTCCTAAGAAAATATTTTAAGATTATTTCTATTAGAAATACTAATCTCATAAAATTATACATAATTTCTTATATTTTTTTTTATTATGCCATCGGTTATTTTTTTTCCGGGACGAAGTTAGGAACACAGCTTCAGTTTATATAAAAATTGATGATATATCTATATATGTGACGAAAACAAGAAAAGAATGGAAAACAATTATATATTAAGTAATTAAAATATGTTTAACCTTCGATTTGATTTCTAAGCATGTGAGCATGAGAAAATACCAAATAAAAAATGTATTTCCCACCTCCGGTGCATCTCATCGGTAAAATTCTTTGATCTATTCATGACTCATTACACTAGCTCGTGATTAGTTCGGCTACAGCCTAAGTCAACTTGAACCAATTAAGTTTAAATTTTGTCTAATTCTAATCGACTATGTTCGTTTACAGCCCTACAAATTACTGTTCTTTTACAGAGGCAGACATTTAGCCATTTAAAAAAAAAAGAGAAAGGAATTGAAGATTAAATTTTCAAACTTCAAATATTTATTAAAAATAAATACAAACATTTAATTAGACCAGATTAAATGTGCTACGTACGCTTCATATATCCTCAATCTGCACACATATAATTTTTGCTTCTTTATATTGGATTTTTTTTTTTGCCGGTTATTATATTTTTATGGTTATTATAAATGTAATTAAGTTTGTTCTATTCTAATTGTGACATATAAAAACACTTGAACAAAGCAATTCCTACTTCACCCATTTCACATTGTGTTGGAGAATACCAAATAAATCTTTTCATTGACAAACGTACGTCTGCCTCCATTGACACCAAATAAATCTCATACAGCTACATTATAAATTAAAGTAAAGAAATATATTTAATTTTATCCTTTTTATATTGAGAGCTTTAAATTGTTTCCTTCATTCAAAATTTTCATTAATTCGAATGGCTATCGTAAATTCACAGAATTTAATTTATTTAGTTACAATATAATTTTTTTTTGTTTTACTGCCACTAATTAATTCGAATAAGCATGAATAACCACATTGAGTTAATTTATTGCCAGTAATAATAACATTGAATAACCAAAATCAACACAATTAATTCTCAAGTGAGGGGATATAATTATTAAAGACTTGATTCATCCATTCCTCAAGCAGCACAATTAATATATATAAGCTAGCGCTATTCTAAGCGCTCAATCAGAATGTATTTTTAAGTGCAAAGAGAAACTTTTGTTATTTACTACCTGCTTATTTTTTTTAAGCTGTATACAATGGATTTTTTTTTTTAATTCATTTAATATGGAAGAGCTAGCCTTATTTAATTTTTATGGAAAATTTTAATCTTACCATGACCCTTTATAATAAAAGAGGAAATTAAGCTGTCATCCTCATCACTCAATTCTCAATTCTCAAATATGAAATATTTAATTTTTATGGAAGAGCACAAATAATTTGCAGAGAGTATTAAATTTTAGGACCCGCAAAATAGTAAATTTTTAGATCAAACTGATTAATTTTCTTCTTCTTTTGTCATCTGGATCACCCATAATTAAATTTTCAAAGACTTAATTAATCCTACTTACATCATGAACATTAGGCGACTTGTATAATTGCAGTAACGTTTTTTTTTTCATTTTAATTAGCTGTTTTTTAATTGTTCTCTTTATTTTTTGTTGAGACAAAGGGTGAGCAAGAAAATATAAAGGAATGAAAAGATATGAACGACAAGCCAGATTCTTCTTCAATTTATATATGTTTGAGATTTATAAAAGAAGATTACTCTTTTGAGATCGTGAATTTAATTGGTTAGTACCAACATTTATTAAACTGCACCCGGCTAATTAAGCTCTTCAATGACTTGTTATGCACACAAATAATTCGTCATTTGATTAATATCTTTGTCATGTGTTACACTTACACACACCAGTTTGGTGGATGAATAGTTTTAATTCATATATAGTTTGTCATTAGTAGCTCGGATATAATTAATAATGATTGATAGTGAAAAATAAAAAATAAAAATTAGTCCACACCATAATAAGTTTTAATTGATCTTTTTCAGCCAATTATAAGTTCCTAATTTTATTAAAAAAAAAAAATGTCTGTTTCTTAATTAGAGGATTTAAATTTGACTATTTTATGCGTCAGTTTTAATTTATTAATCCAGATGCTTATTATGATTTATTAATTGAGAGAACTCAGTAAATCAAACATTGCTGAAGAAGAAAAAAAAAACAAAAACAAAAGCTTGAGTGTACACACACACAAAATATCTCTAAATAAGTAAATAAAGCAGCTTGTCAATTAATAGTAAAGATGTAAAATTGAAATTAAAAATAAATTAAGAATTCTCTTTGCGCTGAATATTGGAAATTCTGACATTAAAATAGCATCGCCCATATTTTTTTAGCAATTAATTTGGGATATTGGTTAGTTTTAATATTACTTTTTTGGTTATGTAAAAGAAACTCGGTAACATAAATAATTAAGTAAGACATTTTCGAATATTATTGGTTAATTTGGTATTTCTAAGCATGATAACTAATAGTGGGATTCAGAAAGATTTGTTTTTATTTCAATTTTAAAGATGAATTAATATAGAGTACATTTTTGTTGGTTTCCTTTTCTACAAGGAAGAAACGACCAAGTTTTAAA
Organism: Carex scoparia; assembly: GCA_024447655.1. Taxonomy (NCBI): domain Eukaryota; kingdom Viridiplantae; phylum Streptophyta; class Magnoliopsida; order Poales; family Cyperaceae; genus Carex; species Carex scoparia. The sequence goes on along the minus strand of JAJHPE010000016.1, from coordinate 8,291,529 downwards.
TTGTAATTTGTAAACCCCCAATCAGTATCCCTCCCCCTTTTCCACCCCTTAACACAGATCAGATGAAGCAGTTGGAGCAGACGGCGGCCATGGATCCCCCAAAATCAAAATCAAAATGAAAATTGACCATCTCTCGGTACTCCCTGATGAGGTGGTCATATATCACCATACTCTCTCTGCTTCCGACTCGCATAGCTGCTCGAATCTCCGTTCTCTCCCGGCGCTTCCAGCACTTGTGGAAAGTGTCCCCTTTGGTGGACCTCCCATTCACATACATTCCCTCGTTCAAGCATTCAACCTACGTTGCCATGGCCAAAAGCATCCTCCTCAGTCGCAGAGACCCTCCCATCTGCCTCCATCTTGAGTTCGGCTATCAATTCTCAGCTTCAGGTCATATCTCTGATTCATTCATCTATTCTTTAATCTTGCATGCCCATGCTCTTGGCGGCCTCCGCCACTTCACCATCGATGGAAATGGTTATTGGGACTTTGAATTAATTCTCCGCTCCGTCTTCTCATGTTGTATCTCTCTCCAGTCGCTTTCAATTCACATTCAACCTCTAAAGACTTTTCCTTTTCCTTCCGCAATCGCTTTGACCCGCTTGAAAAACCTTTCTATCAATTTGATTAGCTACAAGTCAACTATAATTGAACAGCTTCTCTCTGAATTGTGTTGTTTGAAATATTTACAACTTCATATCTTCTCTGGGGTTGTTTGTAATATTTACAACTTCATATCTTCTCTGGGGTTGTTTGTAATTGTCTGACCTCCTGAACCATAAAAAAACTGGAGCTGCTTCTTGTTAGTGACAATAATCATCTAGAAGATCCTTATTCTATGGGGCTATTCATGCCTTCATTGGAGTTCCTTTCTTTGAGAAATCATCACTCATTCCATGTCCATGCTAATGTAAACATACCACTGATTCATGGAGAGATTCCCTTCATAAGAAAAGCTGTTGTTACCCTTCATGGCCTTCGTCAGAAACACATCGCGGCTGTTGCTCAATTTCTCAACTTTATCTCATATGCGCAACACCTGACACTTGATTTGAAGGAACGTTGGGTAATTAAGATGTTTCTTTCCTTTTCTTTTGGTAACGGCCGCCATTAATTAATGATTCCTTCTTTTTTAACTTTTTGTCTGATTATTTGTTATAGGTTGAGAGCTATCCATTTCCTGTCTTATTGGAACCAGGCAAAGAGCCGGCAACTTTTTCTAATTTGAAGCACCTAGATATAAGCATATGCTTTCATGAGTTCAACTTTGAAGTTGTGATCACGATGCTCCATCATTCCACTGCATTGGAATCACTGAAACTTCATCATAAGGTGCATAACTTCAAATTTCTTTTTTGGTCATTGATCATATATTTATTTGCAATTTTTGCCTAGACTTCTGATATTTTGGGGGATAGTAATGCTTGGAGATCAAAGCTGCAACGTAACAGGGATCAAAGTAGAAAAATAAATGCTTGGAGAACAAAGCTGCCACGTAACAGAGACGGTAATTATGAATATGCTTGTTTCAAAAATCTCCACTTAGGAGAGAATTAGAAAAGAATTGATCAAGAAGTTGCTAAATAAAAAATGTATGCCTAAGAGGCAGCCCGTAGCTAGGTAGCTACGGATGAGATGAAAATCATTGTTCCATTGTTTTTTATTAATTTTAGCTCCACTTTTCCATTATGCATGGTAGTATCGTTATATTATTTATCTAGTACTTTAGAAATAATTATAGATAGATTGAGTTCAATATGTGCAAATGTGATTTAGTTAAAATTTCACTTTTGACTGTTTGAAAGAGGTCGCAAATGAAGATGGAACAGAAGAAAGAAAAAAAGAATGTGCGTGTGTAAAGCAATTAATCTTGGTATTTTGTTTGGAATATTATATTATACATCAGACAAGTATTTCGTGTGGGGTTTATCATTACTAATATCAAGCAAGAATTCAAGTTTTTAAAGACAGCTTAACATCGAGATCTGCAAAAAAGCAGTAAAAGGATATTTTATATATTTTGTTTTTATCTCCTTTGATTATGTTTGCTTTTTGTGGTCATTTGTCCTATGCATTGGATGTGGCAAATATAATTGTCAAATGGTATATTTTCTTAGATGGTTATAAATCAGTTGTTAAACAAATTTTATTACTTTCTTAATAATTGTTTAGGTTTTTTTTGATACGTGGAAAACATATTTACTGGTATATGCTATTCTGCTCTCATACCATAAAAATAACAATGAGATAATTAATTGATTGTTTTGTCGATATATTAATCATACTTTACAGAAAGAGCCTAAATCTATATATATGCATACAACAGACAATTTCTCTAATATTTAAATTGTGATGTACTGGTATCATGAACTCTACAATTAATGTTGCACAATCCATGTACTTTACGATTTCTTTTGAATGACGTTCTCCGGTAAGATCTGTTCTGTATCTATTAAAACTTTAATTTAGATTTCGATCATGATGAAGAAGTACAATTAAATATATACTTAATTCCTACTACTATTTAGTTTAACCTGAACAATTAAAGCATGCAAACAAAAAAATAAGTCAAATAATTACTCGTAGCAATTAATACTCTATCAGAATAAAACGTGTCATTTACTCAATACTACTGGAAGAATTAATTAAGTAGAGAGGGATCAAAATATATAATGAAAGAAATTGTATTTCAGAACTACATTCCGCAAAAACAAGTGAAGAAAAAATTAGTTTGAATAATTAAATCATATATAGCTTCTCTTTTTATCTAAGGCTCAATATATAATTAGGTGATGCATGCTATTAGATTAGAGCTAGCTAGTAAAGGTGCTCTCGTTCTCCAACCTCTATATATCTTCTAGCTCTGCATGAAGTTTTATATCCAAAGCAAATGCAAATGCAAAAGCTAAAGCAAAAGCAGTGCATCATTTCCTTGTCTTGCCATTATGCTCCACCTCTTTTGAATAATAAAGCTTCAAATTTACAAAAGAGAAATGAAAATAAAAAGAAAAAGAAAAAGAAAAAGAGAAATAATTACTCTTTGATCCTAGCAAAATATACTCTTTGAAGTAACGAACATTATTTGTATAAATTATAACAACCTGATCATCTACTTTAATATATAATTTCATAATAAATCTAAATAATATCATAGGAGTTAAAGAAATGTTGCTAATGAAAATTTTATTTGGTAGCCTTGATGCATCTGAAAATGATTTATTGAGCATCCATATACTATTGTCTAGTGACAAAGTAATACATGTTTTCTAGATGAGAGATCACATGTTCTTCATAAATATTTAAAGATTCATCATGATTTTCTTCTTTATTTTAAAAATAATTAGAGTACTATATACACAATTTATTTATTTTTTGGTGACAAGATGCCCGTAGGCTTTAATTAAACCAATTATAGTAGTACATCATTTGCGGTAAAACCCCTCTGCAATCAGCGATAAAAAGGAAATACAAGTACACAGCAAAAGTGCCGAAAATCTTCAAACTTTAGCATTTCCACTTGTTTTGAAAAACCCATTGGTACAGGACCTCAGGTACCTACACCGGTACATGACTTGTACTCGACAGTAGGAAAAACAGTTGGTACATAACTTGTACTCGTCTGCATGAAGTTTTTTATCCAAAAGCAAAAGCAAAAGCAGTGCATATCATTTCCTTCTCCTGCCATTATGCTCCACCCCTTGAATATATAATAAAGCTTCAATTTTACAAAAAAGAAATGAAAATAAAAAGAAAGGAATAATTACTCTTTGATCCTAGCAAAATATACTTTTTCAAGTAACAAACATTATTTGTATAAATTATAACAATCTGATCATCTACTTTAATATATAATCTCATAATAATCCAAATAATCTCTGAAAATCTTACGGAATTAATGATCACATATTATCATAACATTACTGCATGTACTAAAAAACCCAGCCAAAAAAACTATGTTTGTAGATAGTAACAAATGGCTAGTCCTTCGATCAAGCAATGAATCTTTCATATCATCAAAAAGGAAACAAAGAATAATGGAACATATGGGTGTCCACATTGCGTGTACTTGTATATGCTCCACTTCTCACAACCAGTTACAACCAATTAAGCAAGCTTTTAATTTACAAAATAGAAGAGGAAATCAAAAGAAAAAGACAACCAAAAGAAAGGAACACGTAATCTTTGATCCTAGCAAAAATATACCCTCCAGCTCTACAACCACATTCTCCAACTATCTCCATTTCAATCTCTCTTCCTCTTGAGCACTATACCCTGCAGCTCTCATTCAAAACAAAGATGGCTATGATACTCGATGCGTTCATCTCAAAGTTCAGCGAACTTCTCATGCAAATGGTGCAGGATCAGGTGGGCATTCTGTTGGGCATCCCTGGCCAGATTGAAAACCTTAGTGAGACTGTTCGTGATATCCAATGTGTCCTTGCCGATGCTGAGAGGAAGCAAAGAAAGAACAGTGCCATCCAGCGGTGGCTCATGCAGCTCAAGGATGTCATGTATGATGCTGATGACATTATCGACCTATGTCAGATCAAGGCAAATGCTCGTTCGGGTTCGAGTTCCCATTCTTCGTCAAATGCTCGTTGTGGCTGCCCTTTGCTGTCTTGCTTCCGCAACCCATTCTTTGCACATGAGATTGGCTCAAGAATTAAGAATATAAATTCCAGGCTTGAGGGAATTGCCAAGAAAAAGGCTGCTCTGGGTTTAAATGAATCACAAATCTCTTATGGGCCTTCTGAACCAGTTCCCCGAGTGGACTCGATTATCACTCGCAAGACTGATCCCTCAATTGTGCTAGATGATATTGTGGGAGAGAAGATTGAAGAAGATACAAACCTACTAGTGAACTGGCTGACCGATGAAGTGAAGAGTGCGAGAAAAATCATTCATGTTGTAGCAATTGTGGGGATGGGTGGAATTGGGAAGACCACTCTAGCGAAAAATATCTTCAATGATCCGAGAATTAGGGAGGAATTCCGGTTAAAAATTTGGGTTTGTGTCTCAAAGGAGGTGAAAGGAATAGAATTGTTGAAATGTGTGATCCGAGAGGTAGAAGGTGACCACGGTGCCCGCCAAGAAAGATCAGAGCTGGTGTATTTACTTGAGAGTCTCATTGAGGGGAAAAAGTTCCTTCTTATTCTAGATGATGTTTGGGAAGAGAGCCGAGCGGTGTGGGACGATTTGTTGCGTGTTCCCATGAGTAGTGGAGGTCACGGGAGCAGGTTACTTGTCACGACTCGAGATGAAAGAGTTGCGATAGGAATGCGAGCGGCAAAAACACATCGGGTAGATAAGTTATCTCTTGAAGATGGATGGTCGCTGCTAACAAAACAGGTAATTAAAGTTTATAATTTGTTTAACCTTAGCCTTGCTACTTTTGCCTTAGAAGCTTAGCATTCGTCTAGTTGGTCGTGATTTAAGTATTGGGTCTTAGACAAACAATTTTGCAGTTGTATAACAAATGCAAACTTATTTAATCCTATCAAAACGAAACAGAATTTTGTATAAGAATTTACAATTCACCACACTGACACCTGGTAGCACTTGATAAGCAAAATGAATTTTTTTATAAATCAATAATAAATATAGTGCCTATGATTTCTCGAACTCCAAATTATTACGTCTATTAATTCGCTAATAGGCAATTTTTATCAATTAATATATTCTTCAAATATTTCCACTAGGGAACTGTTAGGTGTTAAGATTTTAATTGATAGATTGGAATTCCGGGTAAGTGGAGAGTAAGCTCAACACTAATTAATTTATTAGAATATGGTACATCACTAGTGAACAGATTGGTTTGTGTGTGGTGCTGGCATGCCAAAATTATGAAAATCGGGCATGGCATACCTTCAGGCACCGTATTTCTCCACCCCCGCCGGCACCTTCTATCTTGTCGCTGATGTCTCCTTATTTGCCGGCAAGGAGGTGCTCGACTCTCACGGCATCTCAGTGCCGGTAATCGGTCTTGTCACATCATGTAACCACGTTTTCCAATATTTTTTTATTAAAAAATTATTTATTTTAATTTTTTTCACATTGGGTCATATATCACATTATGTCGTGATGTGACAATCCTCCACTATTTTGATCACGCCACTTGAAAATAAAATAATTTCAATCTCTTGACATGATGTGACCAAATTACAATGTTCTACTTTCATTGCTCCCATGCTTCTCATACCCTATATTATTCACCCTTGAGTCAACTACGCATTGTTTCGCCCAAAAATTGACGCGTCATGCCCATTGAGCTGTGCTCCATGCTCGAGCTGCGTATTGTTCTCTGTTCGCGTGTATCATGTTTTTAGCAATTAACAATGTATGCCATAAACCAGGGACCTATACTTGAATCACTTTCTGATGTACAATAATTATAGCATGGATAAGTATGTTTACATTTTTCTCATTTTTAATAATTTTATTGTATATTTTGATTTTTTTAATATATTACTCTTCGCAAGTGCATATATTATATTTAATTTATATTTCATCATCACCAGTAATGCTATTCATATACATATATATATATCAATTAAAGTTCTATGATATGGTACCTATATCGTTTAATTAATAAATATATTAATTTTTTAAATTCATTATTACATGTGATGCCACCTCTTCGTTTGGCAAGTTCTACTACAATAGCCCTGGAAACTGGAAAGTTTTTCAAATTCATACTTTTTAAACATTAATTCAAATTTTTGTTTGTCCATTTTCTGTGAAAATTAATTCAATTTATTTTATCTCCGGTTTTAAAGAGAATTAAATCGACTTTGTATCTAAACACTAATATTTGTTTTAAACTATGTGATTTATTAGAGTTATTTTCTCCTTGTTTGGATAAAAGTTAGTTTCGAATTTTCTTATTAAATAAGTACCTTATATAGTTATACTATTACATGATTTTTTATATAATACGTACTATAAGTAGTTCATAGGTAAATTATAATATTCTTGCATTACAAAAGAGAATATTAGAAAACAGATGGAAAATATATTTCGGTTGCATTGATATGGTTTAACAACAGCGATCCATAATATTTGCCCAAGCCCAAAACTAACGGAACCAAGTAGATGAAAACAAACACTGAGGATTTCATATGTGAAAATTAATTCAATTTATTTAATATCCGGTTTTAAAGAGAATTAAATAAACTTTGTATCTAAACATTAATTTTTTTTTAATATGTGATTTATTAGAGTTATGTTCTCCTTGTTTGGGTAAAAGTTAGTTTCGAATTTTCTTATTAAATAAGTACCTTATATAGTTAATTATACTATTACATGAGTGGAAGTCTCATCATCTCATTGATTTTTTTTTATATAATACTATAAATAGTTCATAGGTAAATTATAATATTCCTCCATTACAAAAGATAATATTAGAAAACGGATGGAAAATATATTTCGGTTGCATTGATATGGTTTAACAACAGCAATCCATAATAATGGCCCAAGCCCAAAACTCACGGAACCAAGTAGATGAAAACATAAATGGTTCGGTTTATTTGGTTTTAAACCAAACTGAAAAATTTCTGTTTAAATGGTTTGGTATTTCGGTTTAAATGGTTCGGTTCGGTTTTGAATTCTCAAAACCGAATAAACCAAACCGACCGATTTTATTAATAGTTTGAGACTTCGTGTATTATTTTGATTCATTTTCGGTTTTGAATCTACATGTTTGATTTTTTTAGATTGAATTCCTCTATTCGGTTCAACCGAACAAACCATTTGTTAATAGTTTAAGACTATTTATTTTCGGTTCAACCAAACTATTTATTTATTCCTCATTTGGTTCAACCGAACAAACCGAAGTTTAAATCGGTTTAATCGGTTCGGTTTTAATTCGGTTTGCTATTTTAGTTTAGTCGGTTCGGTTGGATGTTCAAAAACTGAAATTTGGTTATTTTAGTTCAGTTTGGACCGAACTGACCAGTTGAACACCCCCAGCTACGGGCTAATTGGACATGGATAATTAAATAATTAATGCTGTAAGTGCCCTTTGAGTATCCTTTGAGATTATATCCGGTGCCCGGTGGTTCTCAAAACCAAATATTGGGAAGTTAATTTTATTTACGGTAAAAGCTGAACTTTTAACATGACATAGAAATAAAAAACACACTGAAGAATTTTATAATTACCAAAACTGGAACTTGTATTTAATCTTTATTTTTCAGACATTATTTTAGAAACTTATTTCTATTTATTCACTACTTGCATATATTTTCTCCAATTATACCAAAACACAAAAATGCTAACAAAAATCACATGCCTGAAAAAAAATTGTGAGAATAATTTAGATTAATAAAAAAATAACTTGCTTTTATTATCTATTTTTAAGATAATTTTCATAATGTTTTCGTACTTATCTATAACTTTATAATATTTTCTCAAATTAGGCAAACACACGAAAAAGGAAAGTGATGAAAAATATAATTTAAATTTATTTCTGATTTACGGATATGTTTTCATGTTATTTTTTATACATAATTATATATTTTGTAACAATTTCTTAACATGATTTCACTAAAGAAGAAAAAAATGACACGCATATATGCCTTATCAAGCTGTGTTTTGTCACTATCTGTGTTATGTCCACTACTAGTATTGTGCGGCACCAGCATAGAACAACACATTTAAATTCTTTGATTTATTGACATGAAACTGCACGTGTTCCGAACATATCTGAACACGGCATGCTGAAATGCGACATGACAAATTTGCAATTGTCTAATCGGTACAACTTAATTATAGCATAGCTAAGGAGAGAGCTAGGGCATTAAGTTTTCTAGCTTGTGGTCTAAGATCTATCGATATTCTCACATTCTCAAAATTTGTGACACATTGGAAAGCCCCTCCAACTGCCTCTCCTACTCCAGAAGGTCCATTGGGAGCAGAAGCCGACCCTGGTAGCCTGAAGGGCTCTGGTCTGAGCCAAATTGGAGAACAAAATCAGATTTGAACATGATTCAAACCTAGACACTGTGTAAATAAAAATATGAGAGCTGGAATCCCTGATGTTTTTATTACAGCTAACATGACCAATTTAGTAGGTCAAAATAACAGGCTTTTGTTTCATGTGCTAACTTCACTATTGGTTTTGTTTATATAGTGTGTGAAGATTCGAAATTAATTAAGTTATCGAAAATTAGTCAGTAATGAAATCGCAAATAATTTGGTTCCACTGCTTTCCAATTATTGAGTACAAAACGAAATCGGCCAATAATTTGGTTGCACTTCTTTCTATCCTAATTTTTGTTCTCTCTTTTCTTTGAAAATGAGTTTTTGTTATCTCTTAATAAATGTGCTATATTGTTTTTGCTCAATCTCAATATTTTATCATAACCCTAAGATTTATAATTTTTCTACAATTTGAACATCTAAAGTTTCAAAGTCACTTGACATATATATAAAATACAAATGAAAGCATTGACGTTCCTAACTTTTTTCATTTATCTGATAGGTAGTTCAACATGATCAAAAGGAAAGTGAGATTCAAGAATTTAAGGATGTTGGGTTGCAACTAGTTGAAAAGTGTGACGGTTTGCCTCTTGCGATCAAAACCATAGGTGGTGTGCTTTGCACAAAGCGCAAAACCATAGTCGAATGGCAAAACGTTCTGAAAAGCAATATGTGGTCCATTGATGGGGTGCAAAGTATCCACCATGCATTTCATTTGAGCTACGAAGACCTTTCACCACCTTTGAAGCAGTGCTTTATCTTTTGCTCCCTCTATCCGGAAGATTTTAATTTTGGGAAAATAGATTTAATCTATCAGTGGTTAGCAGAAGGTTTTTTGCAAGACAAGGTAGATTTCTGGGAGTTGGGAAATGACTACTATTCAGAGTTACTGGTACGAAATCTTTTGGAATCCACTGAAAATTTCTATGATCAAGGAGAATGCAAAATGCATGATCTTTTGTGGTCGTTTGCCCGTCAATTAGGAAAAGATGAAAATTGTGTATTAAGGGAGGGACGATTTTTATGCAAGCCTGAGGGTTCATTGAAAGTAAGGCGGTTATCTGTAGAAGGAAATGAGGTGAATACTAAATTAATTAAAAAAGAAAATGGCTTGAGAACATTATTTCTTCCTGATAAACCTGAAATTGCACTCGATTATCTGTGTAAAACCTTTTCAAACCTCCGCATCATAGATCTCAGTGACTCCAATTTCTCAAGCCTACCAAATTCTTTGTGTGACCTCGTGCATCTGAGATACTTGGATGTCCAACATTCAAATATAGAAAATCTTCCAAATTCCATTGGAAATCTCAAATATCTAGTATATTTGTGTCTTGTTGGGTGCAAAGATTTGTCCGATGTCCCTAGTAGTATCATCAATCTACAAAAACTGAAATATCTCAATACTCTCAATTCAGGAGTCAGGGGAATCCCACCAGGCCTAAATAAACTAGACAACCTTGTTAACCTAATAGGATTCAAGCCAGACAAAAATAGTATGGAAGGATATAGTAGCCTAGACAGCATAGAATCTCTATCACAACTAATTGTTCTCAAAATATATAGTTTAGAGAAAGTATCGGACAAGAGCATAGCAAAAATGGCAAACCTTCAGAATAAAGATAGTTTACAAGACCTAAAATTAGTTTACGAAACATTGAACCCAGAAGAACAACTTGCCCAAAGTAATGGAAAGAAGATGACCACTGAGGATGTTCTAAATGAGCTCTGTCCTCCCCGTTCTCTAGAACTTCTTGAAATTGTATCTTACTTTGGCAGCCACCTTCCTAATTGGCTAAATTTGAGTTCAGACCTTCCAAATTTGAGATATCTTAATATCGAAAATTGTGCATGCTTTGAAGAGCTTGCATTGTTAGGCCAACTTCCTAATTTGGATTATCTTAATATAGAAGGTGCATATTCAGTGGTGAGTGTGGGAGAAGAGTTCTTGTGGGGAGGTATCCAAAACAGTGATATGATAATAACAAGTTGTTCTTCCAAGCCCGCATTTCCCAGATTGAGGGAACTAATCTTTGAAGGGATGCCCAATTGGAAAGAGTGGGAGTGGAATAAGGGACAGGTAGCCATGCCCAAGCTGAAAACATTATTTATTAGAGATTGTCCCCAGTTGAGATCTCTTCCTGAAGGTCTTTTGCATCATGCTACTTCCTTGGAGCAACTAGGGATTAGCGATGCAAATAAAATGATTACCGTCGAGAACCTCCCATCAATCAAGGATATTCGTGTTTTTAGAAACCCAAACTTGGAGAGGATTTCAAATTTGACCAGCATCTCAGATATTTTAATCAAAAAATGCCCAAATCTAAAAGCCGTGGAGAACCTAACAGCTTTAGTGACGATGGAATTAGTTGATTTTGAAATGAAAACCCTACCAGTTTATCTGAGGACAACAATGCCACAGAAACTAAGAATCAGGTGTAGTGAGGAGTTGCTGGAGGAGATTGTAAGCCAAGGAGAAAGTGGTTCGGAGTGGAACAAATTCAAGCACATTCCCAAGGTGACTATCTACTCATCTGGAGAATCTTTCTATGCTATTTACCAGAAAACACCATTCAGTTTCACCACCAATGTGAACATCATGCCACAGCAAAAGTAGAAGCTTTCTCTTGCCATTACTCTTTTAGTTCAGGTATAGTAATTCCTCCAATTGGTCTAACTAGCTTTGTATTACTTATCATCTATTTTTTTTTTTTTTTCAAATTTCAAATTCAATTTATGCTTTGCTTGGTAAATTCGCCGTAGTCTTTATTCTCTCATAAAGTATAGCATTTACAAATTGTATTGGTCCGATATTTTACTTGGTACCAGTACAATGTGGTAATTATATATATTCTCAATTCCATAATTTCCATACATTTTAATTTGTTAGCACTATTTTTGTCCTTATATCTGAATTTTTCCATTTTTGATGACGGGGAGAGAGAAGTGTAGTGGGAACTGATTCAAATTTTCTACCTATTTGACTAGCTTGAAATCTATGTACGAAACGCGCCACAAATGCAATGAGCTTGAATTTTAACTAGATCGTTCTTCTCTGTTTTCTGGCCCCTTGTTTTCTTTCTCATATAGCACCAGATCTCAATTATATAATTCATAACATTCTCTACAAGCAATACAAGTTTTGTACCCGTACGTGCATTCTGGTTTTATAATTAATCAACCAATAAATGTTTAATAAATTAAAAACTGATAGATGTTTCTTTGCATCACTTTCATTGATATTATTTTTTCAATTTGAATCTATGAAAAGAAAATATAATTAACCTGGATTATTTTGTATTAGAGGGTGTAGAAAATATATTACTCTTGGTACATACTAATTAAACACTGATTTATATTTTCTGTTTGTGCTTTGTAGATTTGGCAATTAAAGGAGTCGAATGTTGAGATCTGCAAAAAGACCACTGTTGAGGGTAAAGTAACTATTAATTGGAAGGACATTTCTGCAAGAGGATGTTTTTTATTTGATTTTTTTTATCTACTTTGGTTTAATTGTCCGTTGTTTTGTGGTCATTTTTGTTTTGGGTTGTATTTCCTCGTTACTTCCTTTTATGTTTGTTTATGTAATAATAAAAACATATTTATCCCGGCCGGACAAACAAAACCATTCATCTTTATAAATTGCACAATTTATTCTGTTTTTTTTTTTATTCAAATGAGTATGTTATAATTTATAGAAAACTTAACAATTCTCGAAATTATAATATATATAGTTCAGTACAGCAGATGGAGTCTGATTGTGCAGAGATGAGATGCACTGGAGGTGGGGAATGCAATTGTCAATTGGTGATTTCTCATGCTCAGATGCTTACAAATCAGAGGTTAGAACAGATTTTATTACTTTCTTATTTTTTTTTTTATATTAGGTAGCTAGAGTTGTGATTAAAATTTTGCCAGGAAAAAAAATAGCCATGGCGCAAGAAAAATATACACGAAAAACGCTCTAAAATTAGATGAGTTTGTAATATTTAATAAACATGAACTGATATATTTTCTTTGAAAAAAAATATAATGTGAGGATATAACATTGTTTATGCTTTTTTGTTAAGCTAGAGAGGAACAAATTAACTGATATATAGTATTATTTTTTCCTTACATTTACATAATGTTGTTTCTTTCATGGGTTAGTTTGAATGGATGACAGAAATTTCATAAACATATATGTCATCTCCAAATGAATCTATGTAATGTGAATAACTGTAAATTAACAAATAACTCAAGTGTTAAAAAATTGCATACATTTATATACAAGCGGAGCTATGGTAAAGTGTTGAAAATTGCACATATTTAAGAATTGCCCCTTTTTATTATTTTGGGAAGTCTACCAGTAATAGATTCCCTTAGGCACATCAATTATATATGTGATAAATCTACATATTACTGCTATAACAGAAAAATTATCAGTACCAGGACTTCTGGTACAGTAATTTTTCTCATTCGGTCTCTAGAGGGTCCAATACCGGCTTCATCCATTCTGTTTCTTCTCCCTTTCTCTTTTTCATACACAATTCTCCCTCTTGAAGTTGAATCTCATAGAAGTTCCTAGTTAAGCCTCAATAATCTTGTCTGTGATTAATATTATACTGAGGGCATGGAGGCCCGTTCCTCTGTGATTAATTTGTCATGACAATTGATATACAGATGAAATTTGAGGAAATCACTGATTCTAAAAGAAACTTTGTAGTGTGGGATTTAATTTTTACCATTCTTGTCATGGGAAAGTCTGCTTTGAGGTTTTTGTCACTTAAAATAATGACAGTATTTGTGTACAGGTTGGAGTGCTGTACTGGCATGTGCCACTTAAAATAGATGGTCCCTTCCTTCATACTGTACCGATTTCAATTGATAAGGCCACTTTCCAAATGCAATGGTTAGTTTCTCTTCCTTTGGAATTATAGCCTTTTGGGGGGGCATATATAGATGAGGTTATATATATATATATATATTGAGTTTTGCTGGATAGGACTCAGTTGTTTGTTCACGAACAAACCAGCTAATTATTACAATCCTTGTTTCTAACTTATGAGAGGCATTAATTAACTAGATTGATTAATTTCTATGGTTCTCTGGGGAGCATGTTCTCCTGCCACATACTCATCAACAAAGGCAAATGACCGTCGGTACCTTCTAAACTCATCCCAATTAGGTTTTGACCATAACAAACTGGAGACAATGCTTGGTACCCAACATGGCCAGACTATCATTCAAGAGTATTTGCATGCTCCTCTGGATTCAAATATACCTGACAGGTTGGTATTTACTTATGCAACAGATGGACTTTTCAATCTAAAGAGAGAGGGTACTAGCTATGCGCAAAAGTAAAGAGAGGAGAAAAGTATGAAGCAGTAATTACAAAATTTCATTTGTATCCTTATTTTCTTACTCTGCTTTGAGCAATTAGCTTGTCTTGCCCCTGCTAGGCTCAATTGAGGCCATGGCCCAAGGAAACATAAATTTAAGGTAAAATTATATATAAGAAAATTAAGCCCACTGACCGCTGTTGCTTATTCATGCTCCCTGTTGCTTTCATTGATAGCCTGTTAGCTAGGTAGGTGCTTTTCTTTACTGTAGGGAAGATATTATATAATTTGTTGTATGTCCACACGGACTTTTTGTTGATCACCAAATTTTTAAATACCCATTTTATCATTTATTAAGAAAATAAAAAAAAATATGTATAATGTTTCATAATTGATCATTTCAGCATTAATTTTGTGCTTTTCATTTATTATTATATCTAACTACATTATCAAGATTATCCAGAGATGTACAGAAGCAAGTGTCTAGTACAACAATCCTTTTACCATTGGATGAAACTGAAAATTTTATCTAATTTAAAAGAAAGGAGAAGTTTTTTAGGGATGAAACTGGAAAATTTATTAGTACCTCTTTAGAATGAGTGCTTTCATTTGGTCGACTAGCTCTTCGCCTTTGATTTGTGACATTTCTTTGTTTCACTTTAGTGTTCATTGGCCAATTTCTCTAGAGGAAGAAAATAATTTAATCAGAAAGAAAATAAAAACAGAACAGAGTTTGATTGAACTAGGAGTCGGTACTCGGTACCCTCTCTTTAGAGTGAAAAGCCCATCTGCTGCATAAGTAAATACAAACTGTCAGATATATTCGGATCCAGAGGAGCATGCAAATACTTTTGAATGATAGTCTGGGCATGAAGAGAGATTAAAGCCAGCGCTTTATGGCGCTGCTGTTGCTCTGTTTCCTCTCAGCATCGGCAAGGACACATTGGATGTCACGAACAGTCTCGCTGAGCTTCTCAACCTCGCCAGGAATGCCCAGCAGCATGCCCACCTCATCTTCCACCATTTGCACAACAAGGTCGCTAAACCTGGACAGGAAGGCATCGAGTATTATGGCCATCTTTGTTTTGAGTGACAGCTACAACTATTGCTCAAAGAGGAAAACTGGAAAGGAGATTGTAATGGAGATAGTTGGAGGATGTGGTATTGAGTTAATGATATTTTAGTATGCCTTTTCCGTAATAGTCTAAAAGAAGGGCTAATTTTGATAATGTTTTTGAGGGGTATACCTGAAATTCACTCGAAAGAATATTGGATTAAAGAATTCACCCTGAGCTGGAAATGAAGATAAAGTTTGGACATGAATTGACGAGTACTTCTATGCAAACCATGTGATTGCCATGTGTGTGAAGCAAATCAGATTTAATTTTATAATATACGCTTATCATAATTTTCTCACCCGCAAGAGGGACACCATAAACCCCCAAAGAAATGCTTCATTCTGACCACCGAATGAAACCTAGTTCCTAGCTAGCTATTATCTCAAGAAAAAATCGAAAAGCAAATCAAACCTACAAATAGAGGTGTTCATCGGTTCGGTTCGGTTCAAACCGAACCGAATTAGACAAACCAAAGTTTTACTTCGGTTTCAAAAATAGAACCGAACCAAACCGAATTAACATTGCAACCGAACCGAACCGAACCAAAGTTTTATTTTGGTTTGTTCGGTTTGTTCGGTTCAAACCGAAATATAGCAATTTTTTAATTGAAAGCAATTATTTTGTAATAAACCGAAGTATATTAAGAAATAAATTGGAGTATTAAGAAATAAATCGAGATATTAAGAAATAAACCGAAGTATTTAAAGCAATTGATTAAGAAATAAACTGAAATATTAAGAAATAAACTGGACGGTCCGGACCAAATTCATAATATATAAAAGTTCGGTCGGTTCGGTTATTTCGGTTTTGAAAATGTCAAACCGAACCGAACCATTAAACCGAAAAAACCGAACCGTTTGAACCGATCTAATTCGGTTCGGTCCAAAACCGATTAAACCGGACCCAATGAACACCCCTACATACAAACTTCTTCAAAAGTAAGATATTGTCTTTAATGGGTCTTCGTAGATAAATAATTATTTATTTGTCAGCAAAAATTATAACGGGCTGAGAATTATTTTTATCAAGATTTTTGTAATATTTAGACAATATTCAGGAAGGAAAATTTGAAAAAAGTTATTTCAATAATTTTGACCAAGCATTTTATTAATTAATAAAACATAGATTATTTATATAAGCATTTTATCATTGTCACTGTATAATCCAAATGAATATTGCAACTAATTAACAAACGTGTACAACATTATATGCAAAAGTTGAGAAATATATTTTTATGGTCCGAAACTAGTTAGCTAATATATCACACAAAGATTTTTAAAATAAAAGTGAATTAACTTTTATTTCAAATTTATAATGAATAATAATTTAAAAATGACAAACAAACACAAACCTCAATTAAAATATAAGTTCACTGAAGTCATAAATTCTTTGTTTTAGGTAGATTTTGCGGAGTTATTCTGAATATGGTTAATTGGCTTCTTTTTTTTTTTTTGGATGAACTGGAGATACTCTGCTGGACTTTGGTCGGAGATCTCTTTCTTTCAACGGAGACTTATTTTTTAATTATTTTCTTCTATACGTTGACAGCTTTTCAAAAGGATAGTTGTTCTTTGATTGTTTGCTCCACAATATTTTTTCTTAACAAAGAAAAAAAAACACGAATTAATAATTTGAAATAAGTAGCAACAATTTCACTGCCAACTAGGGCTGTCCAAACGGCTTGCTCGCGACTCACATTGGCTCGATCGGTAACAGCTCGTTCAATAGTGGACCGAGCTGTTAACGAACTGGCTTGCTAACAGCTCGGGCCAAAATTAACGAGCTGAGCTTTGGCCCAGCTCGCGAGCAAGCTCGGCTAGGCATCAATTTGTGAATTTGTATGAATTTGTGTGTATTTTATACTGTCAAGCTTAATCCAGCTTAATCCAGCTCGGTTCAAAAATGTTTGTAAAATTTATTTTCTTCTTAAAACAAGGTCCAACCAAATCCAGTGAGAGCTGGCTCATCACGAGTTTGAGTTGAGATTTTAGCTTGCGAGCTGTTAACGAGTTGACTCGCTAATAGCTCGGTCCATAATTAACGAGCTGAGCTTTTGCCCAGCTCAGCTCGAGCCAACTCATTTACAGCCCTACTGCCAACTATTTCTTTTTCTTTTTTCTTTTTGCTCTGAACGGACGGTTTGATATGGCCTCCATGCCTTTTTTGTTTTTTTTGTTTTTTCCTCTGCAGCCTGAGGACTCCATCTGGTATGACATCTCGGCTGAATGCCATACCGGATGAATGTCATTCTCATTTTTAAAATTGTACATATTTTTTTTTCTTATTTTTGATTTTTTTCCTCTATTTACTATCAATAAAAATATCAGGTGATATGCTGGAGAGAGGGGGGTGTCCGATGCCCATCGAACCAGAACAGTGTTCCATGGGTGTCCGATACCGTCCGATTCACTTCAAGACCTGTGCGCACGTATAGTAAAGCAAACAGTATGGATATTAAAGTGATGTGCACAGATCTTGAAGTGAATCGGACGGTATCGGACACCCATCGAACAGACTCTGGTCCGATGGGCATCGGACACCCTCCTCTCCAGATATGCTGATAGTCGGCCAATAGTCTGAGCTGGCCCCATCTAGTTTTATGTTCGATTTTATATTGTTTTCTGTACTGTTTTAGGTCGGCCTAAGTTATATATTCTTAATTGGTTCAGGCTAAAACTAAATCATGGCTTACTGGAGTTTTTTTTTTTATTTGATTAATTTACATACATGCCTCCAGTATAATAAATGAATCTTTTTGCTAATTGACATTGAGTTAAATAACATTAGGTGTAGTAATGATATAAAGCTAGCTAGATAAGTAATGAACCCTTTTCAATGGTTTTCTGTATTGGCAAGGGCTATGGGCACAACTAAATAGAGCAAGGCTCCGAGAGAACAGCATTTGTGCGATGCATGCTTTGTGGGCCGCAAGAAATTCATACACTGCTAATCAGGACCAGGTGGGACATAAGCAAAATATTGCAAAATTAAATTTTTATCTTTCTTGTTGCCTCATACATTTGATATATATATATATTAATAAATATATAACCCAGTATATCATCTGATTGACACGTACAATACTCAATCCTAGTCAATACTGGGAAAATAAAAATGAGAGAAGCAAGATAAACAATAATTAATAAGCATTCATCCTCTTGATAGATTGACTGTGGGTCCCAACAACCAAAACATGAAAAAAAAAAAAAAAAGAGTACGTTCAGTGATTGATGGTGGGTCCCAACTTCAATTAAACTATGAACTAAGCTTAAGACATCTAAATAGGTGGATTAGTTTAGCCCAAGTTAGATCATCATAAATATCAGCTTATTGCATCTTAATCCAACTCAATAAACTGCATTGACCTGACATTTTTTTATCATAACCAAAAAATTAAATAATATAATATTAATAACCAAACTAAGAAAATATTTTCACTCATAACCAGACCGCCCCCCCATTGGGCGGTCTGCCCTACCCACCAACCCGCCCCCCCATTGGGTGGTCTTCCCTGGCCATCATACCACCACCCCGGGGGGCGGTCTAGTTTTTTGTTTTTTTTTTCCTATAAAACCCCTCTCCCCTCCCCCCACCCACACCAAACCCTAGCCGTCTGACCCGCCTCCTCCGCTGTTTTTTGTGTCGAAACCGCCGGAAACTCCGTTTTGTCGTCCCGAACGCGATATTTCGCACCTTCGTTGCATTTTCGACCTCCGCTTCCGTTTTCGGGTACGATATTTTTTTGCGAATTTTTATAAATTGTTTCGAATTGTTAGAAATTGTTGATTGGAATTGTTATAAATTAGATAGAAATTGTTTGGTTAGAATTGTTTGAATTGTTTGATTGGGTTTGAATTGTTAGATATTATTTGATTGAAATGGTTAGAAATTATTTGATTGGAATTGTTAGAAATTGTTGATTGGAATTGTTATAAATATTAGAATTGTTAGAATTGTTTGATTGAGTTTGAATTGTTAGATATTATTTGATTGAAATGGTTAGAAATTGTTTGATTGGAATTGTTAGAAATTGTTATAAATATTAGAATTGTTAGAATTGTTTGATTGGGTTTGAATTGTTAGATATTATTTGATTGAAATGGTTAGAAATTGTTTGATTGGAATTGTTAGAAATTGTTGATTGGAATTGTTATAAATATTAGAATTGTTAGAATTGTTTGATTGTGTTTGAATTGTTAGATATTATTTGATTGAAATGGTTAGAAATTATTTGATTGGAATTGTTAGATATTATTATTATTATTATTATTATTATTATTATTATTATTATTATCATTATTTTTTTTATTGTTATTATTGTTATTTTAATTATTATAATAGTAATTATTATTATTATTATTATTATTATTATTATTATTATTATTATTATTATTATTATTATTATTATTATTATTATTATTATTATTACTATTATTATTATTTTATTGGATTAAGTAAAATTAGGTTTGATTGGATTAATTAAAATTAGGTTTGATTGGATTGTTAGAAATTGCTAGAGTTATATTTAGAACACATCTGATATTTTTTTTTTTTTTTTGTAAAACTTAATATTTTGAAATGCAGGATGACTAGATTTGGACAATCACGAGAAACCTCAGACACCGCCGAGAGTTCGCATTCTCACGCCGATCCGAGTGGGAGCACAGAGACCATGCATGCGGAAGGTGTCGTTGCAGATACATTCAGTCCCCTCCTATGGCTTCCCCACAGACGTCACCGTGTCTCACTTGCATCGGTAGAGGTACTTTTGAGTAATTCGAAGAAAATGCAAACATTATGTTTCAAAACACATATAGTTATTCATCTAAAACATTAATAAATACAGGATGAGACCATGTTGACGGTGCGGCACCGCACGCCAGAGGTACCGTACGTGGCACATCCACTAATGGATCGGTACCTGATGATCGTCGTCGTCGCTAGTTTTTTATATTTCATATTGTAGCCCTTGACAGTAGTATATTTATATTTTCCTTTCTATATTTTATGTTGATCAGACGATATTTGATTATTTTATTTACTTATGTTTTCGTTTTTATATTTTATGTTGACCAGACGTTATTTGGTTATTTTATTCACTCGACCGAATCCGTCGTTATTTTGTTCAACAATATAAAAAACAATACAAAAAATACAAAATATAAAATCAATATTAAAAAATATACAATATATACAAAATATAAAAAACATACAACAATACAAACAATATTAAAAAACAACAAACAATAAATACCAAATATACAAAAATATAAAAAAAATACAAACATATATACAAAAATACCAAATATACAATAAATACCAAAAATATTAAAAAAAATATTAAAAAAAAATATGCAGACCGCCCCTCCGGAGGGCGGGTTGGGCTGAGGGTAGACCGCCCCACTAGGAGACGGTTTGGTCTGCACAGTAGACCGCTCCACGTGGGGGCGGTTTGGTTATGAGTAATTTAAAAAAAAAAATAGGTTATTAATATTATTTCAATTTATTTTTTGGTTACGGAAAAAAATGTCCGGCATTTAACAGAATAACTAAGACTTAAAACTTTAATTCTCCTATATATTTAGTCCACAATCAAATATCACCAAGTAACTAAGCCTTGAACTACTACTTATTTCATGATTTAGACCCCATGCCAAACACCACCAAACAACCTATTTGGACCCTTGCAAATGCATTATTCTACTCATCACCTCACTGTTTGGTACACGAGTTATCCTTCCGATAAAAAAAAATGAGGCGCCCAAAATTATGTATAATCACGAGGAACTTATAAGATAGGTTGCACCGACAAATAATAAAGATGAAGGGATTTATTGGGACAATCAAGAAAAATAATTTGATGCACACATTATTTTTCTAATTTCACTTTGTCACAAATTTCTCCTGTAGATTTGAAATGTCCAAATTAATCACTAAATATTAACATCAATAAATTAAAAATAAAAAGATAATTTGGCTTAATCAAAACAATTGTGTCCCAAATTTACATACCAAATGTAATGCATCACGTGTTAATATTATTTGTGAAATTACATGACTATATATTTTATATAAATTTCAACAAGTATATGTTTTATCTAGATTCAAATGTGTGTGTGTGTGTCTATATATATATATATATATATATTACTCATTCATACATACATACATACATACATACGGATGAAAATATCACCTGACCTGACCACTAGAAATAAAAAATGAGTTCAAAATATATATATATGGTATGCATAAGTCCATAACTACCACTTATTCCTTACAGACGAAAATACCAACAGAAGTGACTACATTGAAATTACATAAAATCAATAAAAACTGAAGTGGAGCCCACTATATATGCCCATTGGCCAATTATCAGTGAACATATCTCAAATATTTCTCTGAGATATCTCATATTTTGCGTGACTTTTTTTTTTTTTTGGAAATCCCTACATTTTGAAATACGTTCTCTCAAAGTTCAAATCATACTAACCCCTGCGCTATCCCCGAATAGCCACCCGACACGTCGGTCTCGCAAAATATTAAATATGATGAGATTTCTCAGAGGATATCGATACGGGCCATACGGCATGCATACGCACTCTCAAATACAACGCAGAGGTTTGACTAAGGTGGGGCCCACAGATCCGGATCACCGTCCAATATATTCTGACACGATTATTGAAGTAGTCCATATTGAGATTGGACCGTTTGAATTTATAAACTTTAAATTTGAGTCATTTCGTAATCCGGACTCTGGGTTCAGGATCCATGTTCTCTGGATTAAAGTTCGTACAAGACATGGAAACCTTAAAATATTACAAATGGAATCATTCATTATTTATTGATTTGATTGCAATAACATATATATTAGTAGAAGATAGATCAAATATGTTAAGTACTGTATCTATATTTCGTTAAAAATTTCAATCTAGATTAATTAAGATTTGTCTACAAACTAATTACTAATTATATATATAATCTTTGTGAGTCAAAATGAGTATAATATTAGATATCCTTCAAAATCATTTTAAAGATCTTTTGTGTGGTGTATTAGCTAGCTAGTTTTGAACGGGAAAAATATATTTCTCAACATTTGCATATAAGGTCGTACACATTTGTTAGTTGCAATTAATAATTCATTTGGATTATATTTAAATACTTCTATAAAAAAAATTGTGTTGTTAAATAAAATGCTTCTCCACAACTTCCGAAATAACTTTTTTTCAAATTTTCCTTCCTATTTGTTGTTCAAATATTACAAAAAGTTTAAACCTGATTCCCTTCACACTTGGCAATCACATGGCTTGCATAGTTCCATGCACCACTAAATTATAGAATTATTCGTCAATGTCGTACTGCGTAACCTTTATCTTCGATTCTAGCTTTGGGTGAATTCTTTAATCCGGCATTATTTTTTTAATTAGACTATTACGGGAAAGGCGAACTATATCGCATTAATTCAATACCACATTCTCCAACTATCTCCATGCATTACAATCTCTTTTTCTCTTGAGCAATTAATAGGTGTAGCTCTCACTCAAAACAAAGATGCTCGATGCCTTCTTGTTAAAGTTTAGTGAACTTCTTGTGCTGTTGGGTATCCCTGATTGATTTAATGAGTTCTTGCCGATGCCGAGAGGAAGCAGAGCAAGGGTAGTATCATAGAGCGCTGGCTTGTATAAAGACCAACATATTTTTATTTCGAGATCATGTTGATCGGTTCAGATTGACTATTTTGATTTTAAAAAGAAAGATATTTGTTTATAATACGACAGACAAATCTGCTATGCAGGGGCGGAACTAGAAAATTTAGTTAGGAGAGCTAAAATTTAAAATATATAACATTAATTTGTGCTTGGTAGGATTTGAACTCAAAACCTTTCAAGCACAAAGTAGAATCACAACTACTAAACTATAAGCACACATCTAATATTTTTTGAAGGGGCTAAACTATATAAAATGTTTAAAGAAATGAAATTTCATAGTTGATTTCAAGGTGTATGTACCCAAATTTATAGTTGATTTCAACAATTAATAATCAAAACTTAATTGGTCCAATCTTTTTTAGGTAAGAATTAACGATAATGCAATGCAAAATGAGTTTAGGAATTACTACAAGCACGTAATTTACACGATGAGAATCTTTTTCATATATAATTACTAAAAGTTTGAAAAATTAATTACCTTATGGACCAAAGAATGGTGATTTCATCTCCAATGTTAAAGTCAAAGGAAGTGCCAAGTGTAGTTGCTGAGCAGTTGAGGCAACACATTTTCATTTGGAGATCATGTTGATTGATTCAGATTAATTCCAGATACAATGCCTCTTAGCCGCTGAACAATTAATTCAGAAAGACAAGAAAATTCTAGCTTTTGTATTAAAAAAAAAAAAAAAAACTAAAGTTTAATTATACGAACCTTTCATTATATGCTTTCATAATTTATGTTTCATTAAATGCTTTGGAAAAGTTTTTTTTTTTTTTTTTTTTTTACTAATAAGGTCTGGTATATAATTTTCTTTTTCTTTTCATTTGAGATAACAGGTTTGAATCGGAGGCCTCTAATTCTAGTGGAGGTCAGAATGAAACATTTCTTTGAGGGTTGGTTGTGTGGCCCTCTTGAGAGTTAAAATATTATTATTATAAATGTGGATTAAATTAAACTGGATTGCATTCCCAAGGTAATTACATTGCCGTTGTCCTATCGCTGTCCGTGAATTTTTTTATCACATAATGGTTGCCTTCACATGGGTTGCATGTGCCACTAGGTTAGAACTTAGAAGTACTCGTTAATCACATGGTTTCCAGCTCCAGGGTCAATTCTTTAATCCGATATTTATTTAGACTATTACGTACAGGAAAAGCCTACTAAAATCTCATTAATTCAATACCACATTCCCCAACTATCCCCATTCCAATCTCTTTTCCTCTTGAGCAATTAATAGTTGCAGCTCTCACTCAAAACAAAGATGGCAATGATACTCGATGCCTTCCTGTCTAGATTTGGTAAACTTGTTGGGCAAATGGTGGAAGAAGAGGTGGGCATGCTGCTGGGCATCCCTGGCGAGGTTGAGAAGCTCGGTGAGACCATTTGTGACATCCAATGCGTTCTTGCTGATGCCGAGAGCAAGCAGAGCAAAAGCAAAGCCATCGAGAGGTGGCTTATGAAGTTGAAGGATGTCATGTATGATGCCGATGATGTCATTGACCTCTGTCAAATCAAGGCAAATGAGCGTCTAGCTGCCTCCAGTTCCCGTTCTTCTACAAATGCTCGCTATGGCTGCCAATTGATGTCTTGCTTCCGCAATCCGATATTTGCACATAAGATTGGTTCTAAAATAAAGGATATCAATTCCAGACTGGATGAGATTGCTAAGAGAAAGACTCACCTGGGTTTAAACGATTCACAAACCTCTTCTGGGCCTTCCAAACCAGTCCCCCAAATGAACTCGATCATCACTCGCAAGACTGATCCCGCAGTTGTGCTAGATGATATTGTGGGAGAAAAGATTGAAGAAGATACAAACCTATTAGTGAACTGCCTGACCGAAGAAGAGAAGAGTGTGAGCAAAACAATTCATGTTGTAGCAATTGTGGGGATGGGTGGAATTGGGAAGACCACTCTAGCGAAAAAGGTCTTCAATGATTCGAAAATTGGGGAAGAATTCAAGTTAAAAATTTGGGTGTGTGTCTCAAAGGAGATGAATGAAATAGAATTGTTGAGATGTGTGATCCGGGAGGTAGGAGGTGACCACGGTGCCCGCCAAGAAAGATCGGAGCTAGTGCCTTTACTCGAGAGCCTCATTCGGGGGAAAAAATACCTTCTTGTTCTGGATGATGTTTGGGAAGAGAGTCGAGCAGTGTGGGACGGTTTGTTGTGTACTCCCATGAGTGGTGGAGGTATCGGGAGTAAGTTGCTAGTCACCACTCGAGATGAAAGAGTGGCGAATGGAATGAGAGCAGCAAAATTACACCGAGTTGGAAAGTTATGTCCCGAAGATGGCTGGTCTCTATTAACAAAGCAGGTAATTAAAATTTATAACTTTGTTTAGCCTTGACCTTGCTACTTTTGCCTTAGAAGCTTTAGCATTCGTCTAGTTGATCGTAATTTAAATATTGGGTCTTAGACAAACAATTTTGCAGTTGTATAACAAATGCAAACTTATTTAATCCTATCTAAACAAAACGGAATTTTGTATAAGAATTTACAATTCACCACAATGACACCTATAGCACTTGATAAGCAAAATGGAATTTTTTATAAAGCAATAATAGATATAGTGCCTATGATTTCTCGAACTCCAAATTATTATGTCTATTCGCCAATAGGCAATTTCTATCAATTTCTATATATATTCTTCAAATATTTCCACTAGGGAACTATTAGGTGTTAAGATTTTAATTGATAGATTGGAATTCCGGGTAAGTGAAGAGTAAGCTCAACATTAATTAATTTATTAGAATACGGTGCATCACTAATGAACAGATTGCTTTGTGTGCTGTGGCATGCCAAAAATTATGAAAACCGGGCATATGGCGTACTTTCGGGCACCATGTTTCTCCACCCCCGCTGGCACCTCCTTGCCGCTGACGTCTCCCTATTTACCGACAATGAGGTGCTAGACTCTCACGACATCTCATTGCCGCTAATCGGTCTTGTCACAACATGTAACCACGTTTTCCAAATTTTATTATTAAAAATTTATTTATTTTAATTTTATTCATACTAAATATCCGATAAAATAGTTAAACTTGAAGAATAACATCACATTGGGTCATATATCACATTATGTCGTGATGTGACAACCCTCCACTATTTTGATCATGCATGCCACATGAAAACAAACTAATTTCAATCTCATGACACGATGTGACCAAATTACAATGTTCTACTTTCATTGCTCCCATGCTTCTCATACCCTACATTATTCACCCTTGAGTCAACTACGCATTGTTCCGCCCAAAAATTGACAAGTCATGCCCATTGAGCTGTGCTCCATGCTCGAGCTTCGTATCGTGCTTTGTTCGTGTATATCATGTTTTTAGCAATTAACAATGTATGCCATAAACCAGGGACCTATACTTGATCACTTTCTGATGCACAATAATATTATCAATAGTATGTCTACATTTTTCTCATTTTTAATAATTTTATTGTGTATTTTGATTTTTTTTAATATATTAATTACTCTTCGGAAGTGCATAAATCATATTTAATTTATATTTCATCATCACCAGTAATGCTATTGATATACATATATATAACAATTAAAGTTCTATGATATGGTACCTATATCATTTAATTGATAAATATATTTTTTAAATTCATTATTACATGTGATGCCACCTCAAGTTCTACTACTATAGTGCTGGAAACTGGAAAGTTTTTCAAATTCATACTTTTTAAACATTAATTCAATTTTTTGTAAGTCCATTTTCTGTGAAAATTAATTCAATTTATTTTATCTCCGGTTTTAAAGAGAATTAAATAAACTTTGTATCTAATCATTAATATTTTATTTAAAATATGTGATTTATTAGAGTTATTTTCTCCTTGTTCGGGTAAAAGTTAGTTTCGAATTTTCTTATTAAATAAGTACCTTATATAGTTAGTTATACTATTACATGAGTGGAAGCCTCATCATCTCATTGATTTTTTTATATAATACTATAAATAGTTCATATATGGGTAAATTATAATATTCTTGCATTACAAAAGAGAATATTAGAAAACAGATGGAAAATATATTGCGATTGCATTGATATGGTTTAACAACAGCGATCCAAAATAATAGCCCCAGCCCAAAACTAATGAAACCAAGTAGATGAAAACAATTCATATTGTCTACGGGCTAATTGAACATGGATAATTAAATAATTAATGTTGTAAGCGCCTGTCTTTTGAGATTATAGCCGGTGGTTCTCAAAACCAAACATTGTGAAATTAATTTTATTTACGGAAAAAACTGAACTTTTAGCATGACATAGAAATAAAAAATACAGTGAAGAATTTTATAACTACCAAAACTGGAACTTGTATTTAATCTTTATTTTTCAGACATTATTTTAGAAACTTATTTCTATTTATTCACTACTTGCATATATTTTCTCCAATTATACCAAAACACAAAAATACTAACAAAAATCACATGCCTGAAAATTATTGTGATAATAATATAGATTAATAAAAAAATAACTTTCCTTTATTCTCTATTTTTAAGACAATTTTCATAATGTTTTCGTACTTATTTGTAACTTTCTAATATTTTCTCAAATTAGGCAAACACACAAAAAAGGAAAGTCATGAAAAAAATAACTTAAATTTATTTCTGATTTTTCGGATATATTTTCATGTTTTTTTATACATTATTATATATTTTGTAACAATTTCTCAACATGATTTCACTAAAAAAAAAAAAATGGCACGCATATATGCCTTATCAAGCTGTGTTTTGTCAGTATCCGTGTTGTGCCCACTACTGGTATTGTGCGGCACCAGCATAGAATGACACATTTAAAATTCTTTGCTTTATTGACACGATACTGCATGTGTTCTGAACATATCTGAACACGGCACCTTGAAACGCGACATGGCACATTTGCAATTGTCTACTCGGTACAACTCAATTATAGCATAGCTAAGGAGAGAGCTAGGGCATTAAGTTTTCTGTGGTCTAAGATCTATCGATATTCTCACATTCTCAAGATTTGTGACACATTGGAAAACCCCCCCAAGCCCCCCCCCTACCCAAAGGTTCCATTGGGGGAGGAAACCCCCCCCCCAAAAAAAAAAAAAAAAAAAAAAAAAAAAAAAAAAAAAAAAAAAAAAAAAAAAAAAAAAAAAAAAAAAAAAAAAAAAAAAAAAAAAAAAAGTCAAAAAAACTAGTTTTTGTTCATGTCCTAACTTCACTATTGGTTTTGTTTATATGTGTGTGATTAAATTAATTAGTTATCAAATTATTAAAATCGCAAATAATTTGGTTGCACTGCTTTCCAATTATTGAGTACAAAACAAAATCGGCTAATAATTTGATTGCACTTCTTTCTATCCTAATTTGTGTTCCTCTTTTCTTTGAAAATGAGTTTTTGTTATCTCTTAATTAATGTGCTATACTATACTGTTTTTGCTCAATCTCAATATTTTATCATAACCCTTGGGTTTCTAATTCTTCTACAATCTTAACATCTAAAATTTCAAAGTCACTTGACATATATATATAAAATATAAATAAAAGCATTGACGTTCCTAACTTTTTCATTTATCTGATAGGTAGTTCAACATGATCAAAAGGAAAGTGAGATTCAAGAACTTAAGGATATTGGGTTGCAACTAGTTGAAAAGTGTGATGGTTTGCCTCTTGCGATCAAAACCATAGGTGGTGTGCTTTGCACGAAGCGCAAAACCATAGTCGAATGGCAAAACGTTCTAAAAAGCAATATGTGGTCCATTGATGGGGTGCAAAGTATCCACCATGCATTGCATTTGAGCTACGAAGACCTTTCACCACCTTTGAAGCAGTGCTTTATCTTTTGCTCCCTCTATCCGGAAGATTTTGAGTTTAATAAAACAGATTTAATCTATCGGTGGTTAGCGAAGGTTTTTGCAAGACAAGGTAGATTTACGGGAGTTGGGAAATGACTACTATTTAGAGTTACCGGTAAGAAATCTTTTGGAATCCACTGGAAATTTCTATGATCAAGGAGAATGCAAAATGCATGATCTTCTGTGGTCGTTTGCTCGTCAATTAGGAAAAGATGAAAACTGTGTATTAAGGGAGGGACGAGTTCTATGCAAGCCTGAGGGTTCACTGAAAATACGACGGTTATCTGTAGAAGGAAATAAGGTGGATACTGAATTAACTAAAAAAGAAAATGGGTTGAGAACATTATTTCTTCATGATAAACCTAAAATTGCACTAGATTATCTGTGTAAAGCCTTTTCAAAGCTCCGCATCTTAGACCTCAGTGACTCCAATTTCTCAAGCCTACCAGAATCTTTGTGTGACCTCGTGCATCTGAGATACTTGGATGTCCAACGGTTCAAAAATAACAAATCTTCCAAGTTCTATTGGAAATCTCAAATATCTAGTATATTTGTGTCTCAATGGGTGCGAAAGTTTGTCCGATGTCCCTAGTAGTATCATCAATCTACAAAAACTGAAATATCTCAATACTATCAATTCAGGAGTTAGGGGAATCCCACCAGGCCTAAATAAACTAGACAACCTTGTTGACCTATCCGGATTCAAGCCAGACAAAAATAGTATGGAAGGATTTAGTAGCCTAGACAGCATAGAATCTCTATCACAACTAATTGCTCTCAGAATATATAGTTTAGAGAAAGTATCGGACAAGAGCATAGCAAAAATGGCAAACCTTCAAAGTAAAGATAGTTTACAACACCTAAATTTTGTTTACCAAACATTGAACCCGGAAGAACAACTTTCCCAAACTAATGAAAAGAAGATCTCAACTGAGGATGTTTTAAATGAGCTCCATCCTCCCCGTTCTTTAGAACGTCTTGCAATTGTATATTACTTTGGCAGCCACCTTCCTAATTGGCTAAATTTGAGTTCAGACCTTCCAAATTTGAGATATCTTAATATCGAAAATTGTGCATGCTTTGAAGAGCTTGCGTTGTTAGGCCAACTTCCCAATTTGGATTATCTTAATATAGAAGGTGCATATTCAGTGGTGAGTGTGGGAGAAGAGTTCTTGTGGGGAGGTATCCAAAACAGTGATATGATAATAACAAGTTGTTCTGCCAAGTTCGCATTTCCCAGATTGAATAAACTAATCTTTGAAGGGATGCCCAAATGGAAAGAGTGGGAGTGGAATAAGGGACAGGTAGCTATGCCCAAGCTGAAAGCATTAATGATTAGAGATTGTCCCCAGTTGAGATCTCTTCCGGAAGGTCTTTTGCATCATGCTACTTCCTTGGAGAACCTAGAGATTGACGGTGCAAATAAAATGATTACCATCGAGAACCTCCCATCAATCAAGGATATTCGTGTTTTTGAAAACCCAAACTTGGAGAGGATTTCAAATTTGCCCAGCATCTCATATATTTTAATTGTAGAATGCCCAAATCTAAAAGTTGTGGAGAACCTAACAGCTTTACAGACAATGGCATTAGTTGATTTTGAAATGGAAACCCTACCAGATTACTTGAGGACAACAATGCCACAGAAACTAAGAATCAGGTGTAGTGAGGAGCTGCTGAAGGAGATTGTAAGCCAAGGAGAAAATGGTTCGGAGTGGAACAAATTCAAGCACATTCCCAAGGTGACTATCTACTCATCTGGAAAATCTTTCTATGCTATTTACCAGAAAACACCATTCAGTTTCACCACCAATGTAAGCACAATGTCAGAAAGTGGATCTGAGTAGAAGCTTCCTCTTTCCATTACTCTTCTTGTTAAGGTAGAGTAATTACTTCACTTGGTCTAAATAGCTTTATTTTAATTATCATATATTTTTTTCAAGTAGTGCTTTGCTTGATAAATGCACCGTAGTCTTTTACTATCCCATGAAGTATAGAATTTACAATTTGGATTGGTCTGGTAAATCAGTTTGTACTACTAAAATGTGACAATTGTACTGTCAACTCCACAACTTCCATACAATTTAATTTGTTACTAGATTCCCCTTATCTATAAATTTTTGCATTCTGATGAGTCCTTATTTTATCTGTCATTGAAGAAATTTTCTTAAGAGTTAAAATTAGAAACCTCTTTAGAGGGGACGGACAGGTTTAGTGAACTTAGTTTTTGAATTAGTACATTCTGATGAGCACATATTGAAATTTCACTACCTATTTAATTATCTTACATGTACAAAAATAACCTATGCATATGAATTAGTACCATACCAACACGATCCTGAAGTGAACTTAGTTTTTGAATAGCTTATTCTTCTCTGATTTTTTGACCCCCTTGTTTTCTTTCTCATGCTTCCTGATTTGAACTAGGGTTTTAATTTACTATAAAAAGAGTGGAAACTATTTTGGATTGGCTATCTCAAATATATAGCACCATATCTCAATTATCTAGTTCATAACATTGATAAATTTTGTAATCGTGCATTCTGGTTTATAATTAACCAACCAATGAATGTTCAATAAAAAAAATTGAGAGAGAGGTTTTTCTAACACTATAATTGACATTTTTTTTCAATTTAAATCCATGCAAAACTAACATAACACGGGTTGCTTTGTATTACATTGATGAGGGTGTAGAGATAGTGCTTGAATTGTACAGATTTTATGTTCTTCACATCTTTGAATTTTATAAAATTTTAGTTTAAAATTCAACATATATGTAACTAGTAAATTTAGGTATTGAGAGGTACACAAGATGTAACAATGTTATTACCACAATTTATTTATAATATTCATGTTCTGCATTAATAAGATATGTCCTTTAAATTGGGATTGTCTAGAACTATTTAATGCAGGTATCAAGTTTCATCAAACAAATAGATATATAGAACGAATAAAGAACATAAAGGATTAATTTTGGAGACATGCCAACAATCCTTAATAAGTTTGTGGATTTGATGCACAATATATTAATGTCTCGATACATACTAAAATGCTAATTTCTATTTTCTGTTTGTGCTTTGTTGGATTTAGCAACTAAAGGAGTTGAATGTTGAGATCTGCAAAAAGAGCACTGTTGAGGGTAAAATAAACTACTTGAAGGAGATTTCTGCAAAAGGATGTTTTTTATTTGATTTTTTATCTACTTTGGTTTGCCCGTTGTTTTGTTGTCATATTTTTTGGGTTGTATTTTCCCATTACTTCTTTTACTTTCTGTTTGTTTATGTAATAAAAAAGATATTTATTCTGACGAGACTGGATGATTTCCGGACAAACAAAATCATTCATCTTTTAAAATAGCACGGTTTGTTCTTTTTTGTTTTTTTTTTTAATTAAAATGAGTCTGTTTTAATATTTTGTAAACTTAATATATAATTCTCGAAATTATAATATATATATATATATATAATTCAGTGCAGCAGAAGGAGTCTTCCTATGCGCAACGCTGATGTTGCAGAGATGAGATGACTTCGAAATGGGGAATGCAATTGTCAAATTGGTAATTTCTCATGCTGTACCGATTTCAATTTATAAGGCGACTTTCCAAATGCATTGGTTAGTTTCTCTTCCTTTAGAATATTATAGCTTTTTTGGGGGCATATATAGATGAGGTTATATATATACATATTGAGTTTTGCTGGATAGGATAATAACTGACTGGACTCAGTTGTTAGTTCATGAACAAACCAGCTAAGTATTACAATCTTTATTTGTAAATTATGAGTGGTATTAATTAACTAGATTGGTTAATTTTTCATTAATTTTCTTGTTATTAATTCATGTTTGCTAAATTGTAGCTTAGCCTCCAAACTTTTATGCCTTGGAAAGAGGATCAGTGCTAAAGATGGAGAGGAGACCAAGCAGACATCTCACAGGTACCAACATTTTTATTACAGTCAGAGCACAAAAACACCTGACAAAACTGTGGAGGGGTATACTGAATCAACATTCTCATTTACAATCGCATCTAAAATGGTTAGTTGGACCTGCCAGATCTTTGATTCTCCATGGTTCTCTGATTGGCATGCTCTCCTGCCACATACTCATCAACAAAGGCAAATGACTGTCAGTACCCTTCTAAACTCGTCCCAGTAAGGTTTTGACCATAACAAACTTGAGACAATGCTTGGTACCGAATATGCCCAGACTATCATTCAAAAGTATTTGCATGTTCCTCTGGGTCCGAATATTTCTGACAGTTTGTTTTTATTTATGCAGCAGATGGGCTTTTCACTCTAAAGAGAGGGTACCGAGTACTGACTCCTAGTTCAATCAAACTCTGTTTTTATTTTCTTTCTGATTAAATTATTTTCTTCCTGGGCCAATGAACACTGAAGTGAAACAAAGAAATGTTACAAATCAAAGGCGAAGAGCTAGTCGAACAAATGAAAGCACTCGTCCTGAGGAGGTACGAACAAAATTTGCAGTTTCATCCCTGAAAAACTTCTCCTTTCTTTTAAATTAGATAAATTTTTGCAGTTTCATATAATGGTAATAGGATTGTTGTACTAGACAGTTACTTATGTACATCTCTGGGTAATTTTGGTAATGTAGTTAGATATAATAATAAATAAAAAGCACAAAACTTATGCTGAAATGACCAATTATGAAACATTCTATGTATTTTTTATTTTTCTTAATAAAGGGCAAAATGGGTACTTATAAATTTTAAATGAGTTTTAAAAGAAAGGATAATAAAACGTAATTGTCATTTTGCTAAATTTTAATTGATTTTTAAACTTTGAAGTTTGTAAGGGGTATACATGAAATTTTCCCTTAAAAGTAATTGTCGTTTCAGTTTGCTAAAACAGACACAAATAAAAACATGCTGGCTATTTTTGAAATATTGAGACGGAAAAAGAGTGCAAGAGACGGAAAAACATGCTGGCTATTTTTCAAATATTGAATCATATGATGTGTTTAACTTACTATTTGATCCTCACAACATGTTGCTATTTTCACATTTTAATCCTTAACATATATGATATAATTTTTAATTTGGCTGTTGCAAATTCAACATTCGTGACGTAGTATTAAATCTACAATTCATTTAAATCTTTTTTTTCATCCAATGTCACCATATTCACATAGTAAAACGGTTACTTTTTTCTTATCGAAATTTACAATTGAACTATACTGGCATTATGAACAGACATTTCTTATGATCTCAGTCGCAGGAGATAGTACGAATGAACTATATAGGCATTACTGTAAGAATTTATATTCCTAAATAATGCATGTAAGATAACTTTCCTCGTTGTTTAATTAGAACCGATTGAAGATTTACTAGAAGTAGGATATTTTTCCAGCTTTACATTACTCTGTTTTTTTGTTTGGATGTTTAAGTATTATTCTTATTTCCTCCATTATATCACTGTCTGTAAAAGCAGAAGAACTAGAACTAACTGTTACTTTTGATCAACTGAAATTTTTATTAATATCCAACAAAAAAAAAAAAGTTTGAATTCTACACCACAAGATTTCAAAAAATATTCAAACTGCAATTTTATTTTACGGTTTTAGACCAATATTTTGTTAATTAAATCCACGGTTTAGCCCCTCCAAAACCACAGAACAAATTTCATGGTTTCGAAGAACCGGAATTTTTTCTTTGAGATTTTAGGCTAGAACCGTGAATTTAATTCACGGTGTTAGGTGAAGTTGATCCGAACTGTTCAACATGATGGATATATTAAAATGTGCTTGCAGATCAAATTTTATATATTTTTAAATTATTTTACTATTTAGTAAGTATTTTACAAAGTTGTTGTTTTCAGACCATTGAATTTTTGTACCCATCTTATTAAATAATAAAAAATTCAAAAAAAATTTAAAATTTGATCTGCAAGTACATTTTAATGTATCTATCATGTTGAATGGTATCAACTGTTTAGATTTTGAAAATTTTGAAAATTTAAGATGTAATTCGGTATCACAAAAAAAAATATTGAAAGTAGATCCCACATCTATAAATATATTATAAGTTTTATGTTAAAACTAATTATATAAGTGTTTAAAAGTGCTAACTTATTTGTTTAAAAAAAAAATTAACGGGATTCGTGCTCGGTGCATGAATGTAATTAAGGTAGACACTAGATCGAGATGAACTTCTCTCATAAGGTGATTCAGCTTAAAAAAACTCTCAAGGCATGTGAAGCCATCAATCATTGATCAATTATTAATTATTGTCAAATTTAATTGTATGGCGGCATTATTAAACTTTTTACTATTAAATGTTCATCAATATTTGATGTATACTAATTTAATGTATCAGCTTAATGATTTTGTTTAATGTGTATCAATTAAATAAATTCTATATAGATTTTTGATGTTACATTCTATTTGATGATATTTGTTTCAATTAATTTTTTTTTTGTGTAATATAATTTTTAGTTCCAAAACGTAGTCAGACAATTAGTAGTCCTAATTTTCAATCAGCTTTATCCAAAATACAAACCATCAAAAAAAAAAATCTACATCTTTGGTTTTATAATAAAGCAATTAAATCCTAACTATCGTATAGTATTTTGTCTACTGTGCTACCCATAAGTATTGTAACAAAACTTATGAATTATTGGCAACTCAATCAATATATTATTCGCTATTTCCGAATTATTCACAAATTTACAAATTATTTCACAAAAATTATATACTATATAATTATTTCACAAAAATTATATACTATATTTGAATTATATTCAAATTATTCACTGGACTAACAAATTTCTTAATATATATTTATTTTGGCTTTAGTTGTCATGGAACTAAAATTTTCAATATAAACTTAATATATAATTCTGAATTATATCTGAATTTTTTTCAAATTAAGTTGTCGTTATATCTGAATTTTTTTTAAATTAAGTTGTCGTTATATACATTGAAATCACTTAAAATCAGAGGTGGGGCCGTCAATGCACATCCATTGGGTATTTGTCATCTCTCGCATAACAGGCAAAAGTTTGACTTCATTGAGATCTGCGTGAAAATATATTCAAAACTGAGGTGGGACCTACTTGCTATGCCCATTAATTGGCCAGTGGCCAACTGGCCATCTCTCATATAACACGCAGAGATTTGACTTCATTGAGATATGATTTTGCCATTTATTGTATCAAACTGAATTGATTATTTTAAAAATATAAAAATGATTTTTTGAAAGTCCCACCAATTGG
The DNA here is from genome assembly GCA_024447655.1 of Carex scoparia. Lineage (NCBI taxonomy): Eukaryota > Viridiplantae > Streptophyta > Magnoliopsida > Poales > Cyperaceae > Carex > Carex scoparia. Next base: position 8,255,337 of record JAJHPE010000016.1, on the reverse strand, counting down.
AATTCATATCCTCTGTATTAACTGAAAATTAAGCCTATTTCTTTGACAGTAGGTGCTACAAGTGGAGTAAGTTAATTTCACCTGAAAAAATGGAGTAAGTTAATTCATCTGAAAAAATGAAGTTAATTTATTTGAAAAAGTGGAGTAAGAAATAACACATTCCGAATAATTAACTCACTTCATACTCCATCTTATATCTCTTCTTTTACTACTCATTTGACTACTTACGTGTGAAGTAAGAAGTTTACTTCACCTCTTACTTCACAATCAAATAATATGTCCTATAAAAGGCTTAATCCGTAAATAGAGAATAAAGAGCTTAATTTAGGGTAGATATTGCCTTAGGATACAGACAGTGATTTAAAAAAGGTAATTTTAATTTTGACTACGAAACCAATGCTCGAAACAATTAAGTTAATTAATAGATAGGGAGGTGTTACAAACGGATCACAAGACTGAAGGTACAGAAGCATTAAATGATGTTTAATATGTATGGATGCATTAAATGCGTTAAATGTGCATTACTGAAAGAACTAAAAACTTCAACTTAATTTTCCTTTTACCACTGGGAACTTTTCTCATGGGACCGCTCTGTATCATCTTTCTAGGGTTCTCGTTCCTTTTGAGGAATAAAATTTGATCTGTACATGGTGTTGCTGAGCTTTTACATGAAAAAAAAAAAAAAAAACGAGAAGCGCTAAATAGGAGTGATATATATTCCATAATCTGGGAAAAAAAATAACATGTATAATTTTGTTAATATATAGAATAGTGCATAATTGAGCAGCCATAAAAATTGAAGTTAAGAATTAATTGATTTAAGCATATGGTTTGACACAAATGTAATTAACTAACTACACAAAACACACAAATATTATTTATATATTAGTAGCTCTTAATTCATTTAACGAAACAACTGTTCCCAAAATAGCCCAGCCCTGAAAACTATTTACATCTGTCTATATTAATTTCAAAGAATATATAAGTGGAACTTTACAAAAAAAAAAAAAAAAATGGAATTGTTGAAGAAAAGGAAAAGGAGGAAACAAACAGATATTCAGGGACGACTAATTAAACAGAATTTGATACAGCTTCCAGCTGGATAATTAATTAAGCATTTATTTCAGAAAATATTTTTTCATAATACAGGGCTCTTATGCAAACTAGCTTCTTTGTTTTGTTATATACCAAGGTTGGCTAGGCTCCATAGCTAGCTAGGTCATGCCATTAGATTAGAGCTGGCCAAAGTCCAAATGGCTCTAACTTCCAACCTCTATATCTTCAACCTGAATATTTTTATATATCCTATATATATCCTTTTAGATTTTTTTTTTTTTGAGTAAATGTTGGAGGTCAAGTTACCCAACTATTTAATACCTTTGTTATTACAAAGAATTTCTCCCATCTGGATTTCGAACTCATGACTTCTAACATAGAGACCATGTGCCTTAGCCATTAGACCAAAAGCTAGTTCTCATATCCTTTTAGATTATTGCTGGCAAGATCAAACTGATTTAAAAATAATAAATATATAGATCGAAATTCGGATCCAAACACTTTTAAATTACAGATTGAAATATAATAGTATCTAAAAACCTACCCTCTCCGATAGCACCTCTACGCGTATTTAATGATGATACAGTGATAAATCGATCGTGATATAAAAAAATATCCAACTCAGCATGATAGAGCGTTTTAAACTGACAGGAACTTACCTATATATATAGAGAGAGAGAGATGGGCTAACTTGCTTTGGGAAGTAAAGAAGGGTTCTTTACTTCCCGCTCGTATCTCCATTTTCAAAGTTCAAATAGTCAATCCGAACGTTAGATGTGATCTCCATATTGAAATGTGCTTGGAGACCAAATTTTAAATTTTTTGGAATTTTTTTACTATTTATTAAGCCACTTTGAAAATCGCTGATCCAACGGTTTCACTGTTTGAACAGTGAAACCGTTGGATTAGCGATTTTCAAAGTGGCTTAATAAATAGTAAAAAAATTCCAAAAAATAAAAAATTTGGTCTCCAAACACATTTCAATATGGAGAACATGTTGAGCGGTTCGGATCGGCTATTTGAACTTTGAAAATGGAGATACGAGCGGGAAGTAAAGAACCCTCTTTACTTCCCAAAGCAAGTTAGCACATCTCTCTCTCTCTCTCTCTCTCTCTATATATATATATATATAGGTTGGCTAATATCAAATCAGTTGTTCCCGAGATCTCGTGCAACCAAGTGGTTTTTCAATTTTCGAAGTCCAAAACGTCGATCCAAACCGTTAGATGTGTTCCCTGTATTAAAATGTGCTTGGAGACCAAATTTTACATTTTTTGGAATTTTTTTACTATTTATTAAGCCACTTTGAAAATCGCTGATTCAACGGTGGCTTCTTTTTTTACTGTTTGGTTAGCCACTGTTGGATCAACGATTTTCAAAGTAGCTTAATAAATAGTAAAAAAATTTCAAAAAATGTAAAATTTGGTCTCCAAGCACATTTTAATATAGATAACACATCTAACGGTTTGGATCGACGTTTTGGACTTTGAAAATTGAAAAACCACTTGGTTGCACATGATCTCGAGGAACAACTAATTTGATATTAGCCAACCTCTCTCTCTCTATATATATATATATATGCATGCATGTTGTCCAAAGAAACAATCAATAATCAGAGTTCATAGACTAACATTTCTATTGGCGTAATTAGCGATAGGGGGAATTATAACGTATTAATTGACTTTGCTTTGGTTACGTGCACACCTCACATTTATCTGTAAAAAAACAAAGAAACAATCAATAATCAGAGTTCATAGACTAACATTTCTATTGGCGTAATTAGCGATAGGGGGAATTATAACGTATTAATTGACTTTGCTTTGGTTACGTGCACACCTCACATTTATCTGTCAGAGAGAGAGAGAAAGAAATATAGAATATGTGTGGTGTGGAGAACGTCCACGTTAAACCAATTCCTCTTGATGTAATATACTAGAATTTGATATAATTCTTTTCTCCGACATGTGACACAAGTTATTTTTAATACATATTTTGAATGGAAAATAAATTAATATGTAGTTTAAAATTCACATATATAAATCCGCATTAAAATCCGTATATGCGATATGCAATAACTTTCGGCATGTATGAATAAAACTACATTTTACAACATTAATCCAAATAACATTAATTTTTGTTATTCAGAATAGGTAGAATAAGCTGCTATTCTCTATTTCTAGTAAATGCTAGAATAACTACTATTTGAAAGTGTGAAGAGAGAGAAAAAACATGCTTCCTTTTTGGATTTCCGTCAACACAGTCTCGAAATGACAAATTTAATACCACTTTCGTTGTCTCCACATTGTGACAATTCGTTTGAGATTTCACTTGTCTATCTTTCTTCTTAATCAGCACATTGTTAACACTATTCTTTATTAGTTACAACTATTTACTATTTCACGTGTACAATCTAAACAATATTCTTACAAATCCAAATAGCCCCATTTTAACACTAATATATATGAAAATCACTTTTTTCTCTTTATTCTCATTTACTATTCTGAAATTTCACTATTCTAACTATTCTAGCTCACATTCAAACATGATTTTTTTTTTGAGAAGTCATTGAAACATGAATTGTTAATTTTTGCAATTTATAGCTTAGCGTGATTAGTTATATTTCTGAAAAAAAAAAAAAAAACAACAGAATTTGTGCCAACAAATTAAAGTGCACGACAATGCACTTTAATTATTTTTCATTTACTATTCATTCTTAGCACTTTAATTTGTTGGCACGACAATGCACGTTGGATTAGAGCTTGAGGCAATGTGATTTTCCTTGCATTGAGCAAATTAAATTTTTCCAAAAATGAAAAAAATACGGGGCAAAATAAAAGTAAATGCTCCATTAATTGGTTCCAACTAAGAAAAATAAGACAATATCAAATGGGCATCTCAAGCGTCCTCTTAACTCACAAATTATCTCTTATCAAGATTCTTCCGCTTAAGGAAGCTTTTTTACTTTTAGTGAAAATTTTAATTTCCACACAAAATTTTGAAAAATAATTAATTAGAACTCTTCTACAATTTACTCACATATTCATAGAATGAATAGTAAATGAAGCTGATCGAGATTATCAAACAGCAATAAACAACAACAGAATTCATGGCTGTATCATAGTAGTATTTTTGTTACTAAATGGTACCCATAATTACCAATAAATCCTGCTTTAATTTTACATATACAACGCCGAGGTTTGGGCCCCTTTGGCCGAATGAACAATTCAGATAGACAATTTCAGCTTTTCTATAGTTTTTTTTTTTTTTTAAACTAAATTTTAAATATACGAACGTTTCATTAAATGCTTGGGAAAGTGTTTTTTTTTTTTTTTACTACTAAGGGTCTGATTCTGATATTTCCTTTTCTTTTTCTTTTCATTTGAGATAACAGGTCTGATTCGGAGGCATCTTGTTCTAGTGGAGGTCAGAATGAAACATTATTTCTTTGAGGTTGGTTGCGACCCTCTTGAGAGTTAAAATATTATTATAAATGTAGATTAATTAAATTAAACCGGATTGACTTTCCTTGGTTATCACATTGTCGCCTTCACATAGCTGGCATGTGCCATTAGATTAGAGCTGGTCATTGTCTTATCGCTCTCCAACCTCTATCTTCCAGCTCACGATGAATATTTTATCCGATATTCTTTTATAGACTATATATATATTACAGGAAAGGCGAAATAATATTGCATTAATCCAAAACCACATTCTCCAACTATCCCTATTCCAATTTATCTTCCTCTTGAGCACTATACAGTATACACAACAGTTCTCAATTAAAACAAAGATGGTGATGATACTTGATGCCTTCCTGTCCAGGTTTAGCGACCTTGTTGGGCAAATGGTGGAAGAAGAGGTGAGCATGCTGCTGGGCATCCCTGGGGAGGTTGAGAAGCTCGGTGAGACCATTTGTGACATCCAATGCATTCTTGCTGATGCTGAGGCAAAGCAGATCAAAAGCAAAGCCATCGAGCGCTGGCTACTGCAGCTCAAGGATGTCATGTACGATGCTGATGATGTCATTGACCTCTGTCAGATCAAAGCAAATGATCGTCTTGCTGCCTCTAGTTCCTGTTCCCCTTTGAATGCTCATTATGGCTGTCATTTGCTGTCTTGCTTTCGCAACCCGTTATTTGCACATAAAATTGGTTCTAAAATTAAGGATATCAATTCCAGGCTGGATGAGATTGTTAAGAGAAAGACTGAGTTGGGTTTAAACGATTCACAAAACTCTTTTGGGCCTTCCAAACCAGTTCACCAAGTGAAATCGATCATCACCCGCAAGACTGATCCCACGGTTGTGCTAGATGATATTGTGGGAGAAAAGATTGAAGAAGATACAAATCTATTAGTGAACTGGCTGACCGAAGAAGAAAAGAGTGTGAGAAAAGCCATTCATGTTGTAGCAATTGTGGGGATGGGTGGAATTGGGAAGACCACTCTAGCGAAAAAGATCTTCAATGATCTGAAAATTGCGGAGGAATTCAAGTTAAAAATTTGGGTGTGTGTCTCAAAAGAGGTGAATGAAATAAACTTGTTGAGATGTGTGATCCGGGAGGTAGGAGGTGACCATGGTGCCCGCCGGGAAAGATCAGAGCTGGTGCCTTTACTCGAGAGCCTCATACGGGGGAAACAGTACCTTCTTGTTCTAGATGATGTTTGGGAAGAGAGCCAAGCCGTGTGGAACGATCTGTTGCGTGCTCCCATGAGTGCCGGAGCTCACACGAGTAGGATACTTGTCACCACTAGAGATGTAGGAGTTGCAAATAGAATGAGGGCAACAGAATTACACAGGGTAGAGAAATTATCTCCTGAAGATGGTTGGTCCCTATTAGCAAAGCAGGTAATTTAAGTTTATAACTTTGTTTAGCCTTAGTCTTGGTATTTTTGCCTAATAAGCTTAGTTGGTCATGATTTAAGTATTGGGTTCTTAGACAAATACTTTTTCAGTCGTATAACAAATCCAAACTTATTAATTTAATCTTATCTAAACAAAACGAATTTTGTATAAGATTTTACAATTCACCTGGTAGCACTTGATAAGCAAAATAGAATTTTGTATAAAGCAATAATAGATATAGTGCCTATGATTATTTATTAATGGAACTTCAAATAATTTATGAAACTCGGAGTTAGAATCAGAATCGGGTTCTTGACCATAAAATTAGAATCAGATGAATCAGTTGAAATCAGAAGAATCAGATCGGTAACTCGGATTTTTTTGGCAAAAACTAGTTTTGTAGCCAAAAATTAGGAAAAAAAATTTGGTAAAAAAATAATTTGTATGCAAACTCTCTTTTGGAGAACTTTAGTCAAATCAAACAAAAAGATTATTTCTAGTTTCTACTCATATGAGCTCTTTATAAATGATAAGTGATAATGGGCACTGTTTACTTACTATTTTTTCATATTTCCATTCAATTTTGCTATTTTAGATTTTGAATTCGGCCTTATTGATAAAAGCTATTGGTTGTGCTAAATAGGATAGTGCATACATAGTCTGTGAACGATGTAATGTAGAAATATATTTTTTTAATACATTTGCCTAAGGGCCTTCACTAAAAAAAAAAAAGATACTTACCAGCAATACCAGCAAAAGAACTAAGTTGACAGACACTTTACAAGCTTCATATAAAGCTAGAAAGAACCAACCGAGTTCTTGCATGACTTGGCTTGATAGACACTTATCAACAATACCGACAAACATCTTTTTACTAAGAAAATATTTTAATCACTACCATGTATGATTTGCTCGCCTAAAAATCAGTTGTCAAGCTCTTTTAATTTATTGGGAGCTTCAATTTATCTCCTTCGTATAGGCATTTCTAACAATTAATATATTCTATAAAATATTTCCACCAGTCAAATTAATATCTTCCTTGCCACCAACGTTTTCCTACTCATCAGTAATGAGGTGCTCACCTCTTCCGGCACCTCATGCTGCTAGTTGGTCTTGTCATGTCATGTAACCACGTTTTCTAATATTGTTTCTTTATTAAAATTTTATTTCAATTTCCTTTCATACTTTTTGGTATTTTATCAGTTTTTTTTTTTTTTCAATTAACTTAAATTCCGACAAAATAATTAAAACTTGAACGGTCACATAACATTTGGTCATATGTCACATTACACCGTGGATGTGACAATTCTTCATCACTTTTGTCATATCACATAAAAATAAACTTTCAATCACATAACACGAATTGACCAAATTACAATGTTTTACATTCACTGCTTCCATGCTGAACTTACACGACTACAAAACCATGACCCCTTCATAGTAAACACATACCCTATGTACATCGGCTACAAAACAACAATTGTCCCACATTTGAGTCAACTACGCATTGTTCTGCCCAAAAAGCAGACGCATCATGCCCACCGAGCTCTGCTCCATGTGTGCCCGAGCTGCGCTCCATGTGCCCGAGTTGCGTTCAGTGCTGTGCAGTGTTCACGTGGATCATGCTTTTGGCAATTAACAATGCATGACATATATAAACCAGCTTGGACCTATACTTGAATCACTTTCTGATGCACAATAGAGCATAATACAGTTTTATTTAGCATTGATAAGTTTGTTTACATTTTTTTTTCTCATTTTTAATAATTTTATTGTGTATTTTGATTTTTTTTTAAATATATTACTCTTCGGAAGTGCATAAATTATATTTCATCATCACCAGTAATGCTATTGATATACATATGTATAACAATTAAAGTTCTATGATATGGTACCTATATCGTTTGATTGATAAATATTTTTTAAAAATTCATTATTAATTACATGTGATGCCACCTCTTCGTTTGGCAAGTTCTACTAGAATAGTCCTCGAAGCTTTTCAAGTTCATACTTTTTAAACATTAATTCAATTTTTTGTAAGTCCATTTTCTGTGAAAATTAATTTTATTTATTTTATCTTACGGTTTTAAATAAATTAAATAAGCTTTTTGTATATAAACATTAATAAGATTTTAAAATTATGTGGTTTATTAGAGTTATCTTCTCCTTGTTTGGGTAAAAGGTTAGTTTCGAATTTTCTTTTTTAAGTAAATACCTTATATAGTTATACGGTTACATATTGTATGATTACACCTTCTGATTGGTAGTCTCATCATCACATGGTTTTTGAATAAATAGTCCTGCATTAAAAAAGAGAATATTAGAAAACGGATGGAAAAAATATTTTGTCAGCATTGATATGGTTTAACAACCACGATCCAAAATAAAACTCAAGCCCAAAACTAACGGAACCAAAGTAGATAAAAGGGAAAATTGGTTATTTGCCACTCCAAAACTTACAAATAAAAAATATCATGCATCACAAAACTATAAATCTGAAAAATGCTACACTAAACTTAGTTAATTCTTAAATTTCTCAAAAATACAAATTTTTTATACTTTTTTTTATTAAAAATTAACTGAAAAATATAGTTTTGAGATACGTATAATGAGGGGTCTGAAGGGTATTTAGGAAAATATATAAATACGTATCTCAAAACTGTATTTTTCAGTTAATTTTTAATAAAAAAATATAAAAATCGTGTATTTGTGGCAAATTTAAGAATTAACTAAGTTTAGAGTTACATTTTTCAGATTTGAAGATTTTGAAGTGCCAAATAACCAACTTTCCCTAGATAAAAACAAACACTGAGGATTTCATATGAGCTACTGCAATGGATAATTAACTAATTAATGACGTATTGCTGTAAGCGCAGATTACGGCTGGTGGTTCTCAAAACCAAGTATTGTGAAATTAATTTTATTTACAGTAAAAGCTAAACATTTTGCATGACATAGAAAAAATAAACCGAAAAACTTTATAATTACCAAAACTAGAACTTGTATTTATTCTTTATAGTTTAGACATTTCTTAAGAAATTTTTTTCAATTTATTTACTACTTATATATTTGCTAAAATTATACCGAAACACAAAAATACTAAAAAAAAAATTAACATTCCTGAAAAATATTGTGAGAATAATTTTGAAAAATAAAAAAATAACTTGCTTTATTCTCTATTTTAAGAAAAATTTCATATTTTTTTCGTACGTATTTACTACTTTCAAATATTTTCTCAACTTAGGCAAACACACAAAAAAAAAACTTATGAAAAATATAGTTTAAATTTATTACTTATATCTGGATATATTTTCATGTTTTTTTATACATTATTATATATTTTGTAACCATTTCTTAGCATGATTTCACTGAAGGAAAAAAATGGTATGGCACACCTAAATACATCTTATCAAGCTGTGTCGTGTCAGTATTCGTGTTGTGCCCATTACTGATATTGTGCACACCAGCATAGAACAACATATTTAAATTCTTTGATTTATGGACACGATAATACACATGTTCTGGACATATCTGAAATTCTGAATACGCGCGGCATGCTGAAACGCAACATGGCACATTTGCAATTGCTTGATAAGGACAACTCAATTATAGCATAGCTAATTAAGGAGAGAGCTAGAGCATTAAGTTTTCTGGCTTGTGGTCGAAGATCTATCGATATTCTCACATTCTCGAAATTTGTGACACATTGGAAAGCCCCTCCAACTGCCTCCCCTACTCTAGGGGTGCCTATCCTCTGAGATATCTCAATTTTTGTGTGACCAACGTGTCCGGTGCGTATTCGGGGAACGTAGGGGGGCCCTATTATTTGAGCTTTGAGATTCGTGTAAAACGTATTTGAATGATTGAGATATTCCAAAAAGTCACAGAAAGTTTGAGATATCTCAGCGGATGCGAATTCCTACTCTAGAGGGTCTATTGGGAGCAGAAGATGACCTAGTAGCCTGAAGGGCTCTGATCTGAGCCAAATTGGAGACCAAAATCGGGATTGAACATGACTCAAACCTAGACACTCTGTGTTAATAAAAATATGAGAGTTGGAATCTCTGATGTTTTTATTGCAGCTATCATAAGCAGTTTAGTAGGTCAAAATAACCGCCTTTTGTTTCATGTGCTAACTTCACTATTGGTTTTGTTTATATAGTGTGTGAAGATTTGAAATTAATTAAGTTATCCAAAATTAGTCAGCAACCCACGATTTTACATCGAACAAAGATGCTCGACAATTGGTTGCCCTGCTTTCAATTATATATTGAGTAGAAAATGAAATCGGCTAATAATTTGATTGCTCTTCTTTCTATCCTAATTTTTGTTCTCTCTTTTCTTTGAAAATGAGTTTTAATTTGTTCTCTCTTAATTAATGTGCTATGTATACTGTTTTTTCTCAATCTCAATATTTTATCATAACCCTAGGATTTCTAGCTATTTTCTAATTATTCTACAATCTTAACATCTAAAGTTTCTAAGTACCTTGACATATATATAAAATATATATAAATGAAAGCATTGATGTTCCTAATTTTTTCATTTATCTAACAGGTAGTTAAACATGATCAAAAGGAAAGTGAGATTCAAGAATTTAAGAATATTGGGCTACAACTACTTGAAAAGTGTGATGGTCTGCCTCTTGCTATTAAAACCATAGGTGGTGTGCTTTGCACGAAGCGCAAAACCATAGTCGAATGGCAAACAGTTCTAAAAAGCAATATGTGGTCCATTGATGGGGTGCAAAATATCCACCATGCGTTTCACTTGAGCTACGAGGATCTTTCACCACCTTTGAAGCAGTGTTTTATCTTTTGCTCTCTCTTTCCGGAAGATTTTCAGATTGGTAGAACAATTTTAATCTATCGGTGGTTAGCAGAAGGTTTTTTGCAAGATAAGGTAGATTTTTGGGAGTTGGGAAAGGACTACTATTCAGAGTTATTGGTACGGAATCTTTTGGAATACACTGGAAATTTCTATGATCAAGGAGAATGCAAAATGCATGATCTTCTGTGGTCGTTTGCTCGTCAATTAGGAAAAGATGAAAACTGTGTATTAAGGGAGGGACAAGTTTTATGCAAGCCTGAGGGTTCACTGAAAGTACGGCGGTTATATGTAGAAGGAAATAAGGTGAATACTGGATTAATTAAAAAAGAAAATGGGTTGAGAACATTATATCTTCCTGATAAACCTGAAATTGCACTAGATTATCTGTGTGAAGCCTTTTCAAACCTCCGCATCTTAGACCTCAGTCACTCAAATTTCTCAAGCCTACCAAATTCTTTGTGTGACCTCGTGCATCTGAGATACTTGGATGTCCAAGGTTCAAATATAAGAAATCTTCCAAGTTCCATTGGAAATCTCAAATATCTAGTATATTTGTGTCTTTGTAGGTGCGAAAGTTTGACCGATGTCCCTAGTAGTATCATCAATCTACAAAAACTGAAATATCTCAATACTTCCAATTCAGGAGTTAGGGGAATCCCACTAGGCCTAAATAAACTGGATAACCTTGCTCACCTAATAGGATTCAAGCCAGACAAAAATAGTATGGAAGGATTTAGTAGCCTAGACAGCATAGAATCTCTATCACAACTAATTGTTCTCAAAATATTTAGTTTAGAAAAAGTATTAGACAAGAGCATAGCAAAAATGGCAAGCCTTCAAAATAAAAATAGTTTACAAGAACTAATGTTAGTTTACGAAACATTGAGCCCGGAAGAACAATTTTCCCAAACTAATGAAAAGAAGATGACAACGGAAGATGTTCTAAATGAGCTTTGTCCTCCACGTTCTTTAGAATATGTTCATATTGTAGGATACTTTGGAAATCACCTTCCTAGTTGGCTAAATTTGGGGGCAGACCTTCCAAACTTGAGATATATTTATATTGATAATTGTTCATGTTTTGAGGAGATTCCGTTGTTAGGCCAACTTCCCAATTTGGATTATCTTAAAATAAAAGGTGCATATTCAATCATGAATGTGGGAGAAGAGTTCTTGTGGGGAGGTATCCAAAACAGAGATATGATAACAAGTTCTCCTGCCAAGTCCGCATTTCCCAAATTGAGTGAACTAATCTTTCAAGGGATGCCCAATTGGAAAGAGTGGCAGTGGAATAAGGGACAGGTAGCCATGCCCAAGCTGAAAAAATTATTTATTATAGGTTGTCCCCAGTTGAGATCTCTTCCTGAAGGTCTTTTGTATCATGCTACTTTCTTAGAGTACCTAGAGATTGATGGTGCTGATAAGATGAATACCATAGAGAACCTCCCATCAATCAAAACTATTGGTGTTTTTAGAAGCCCATACTTGGAGAGGATTTCAAATTTGCCCAGCATCTCACATGTTCATATTCAAGAATGTCCAAATCTAAGAGTTGTGGAGAACTTTACAGCTTTACACACAATGTTATTAATTGATTTTGAAATGGTAACCCTACCAGATTACTTGAGAACAACAATGCCACAGAAGCTAATAATCCGATGTAGTGAGTTGTTGTTGGTGAAGATTTTAAGCGAAGATGAAAATGGTTCTGAGTGGAACAAATACAAGCACATTCCTAAGGTGATTATCTACTCACCTGGAGAATCTTTCTATGGTACTTACCAGAAGACACCATTAAGTTTCACCACCAATGTAAGCAGAGACATAATTAGTATACTCAATTCATGGATCTGAGATGATACCACAGCAAGAGTAGAAGCTTTCTCTTGCCATTACTCATTTTGTTCAGGTAGTCTAACTAGCTTTATATTAATTATTATATTTTTTTTCAAATATGAGATTCAATTTTTTTTTTCTTTATAAATTTACAGTAGTCTTTTACTAGCTATCACATAGAGTATAGAATTTACAATTTTGATTGGTCTGCTATATCAGTTGTACCAGTACAATGTGGCAATTGTACTGTTCCATAATTTCCATATAGTTTAATTTAGTAGCACTGTTTTTCCCTTTGAATTGTTGCATTTGGATGAGCCATATTTCATCTGTCATTGGAGAAATTTTCTTAAGTCTAATAAATGTTTTTTTAAGCCCATTTTCTAAATATAAGAAAAACTTAAAAGGGGAGAAACTAGTGTAGTGGGTACAAATTCAAATTTCAGCACCTATATAATTATGTTCCAAGTCAAAAAGCACCCATGCAAATTAATGAATTAGTACCATACCAACACGGTCCTAAAGTGAACTTTGTTTTTGAATAGCTTGTTCTTGTCTGTTTTTTTTAACTGGGAGTTTTATTTACTATAAAAGAGCGAAAATTATTTTGAAACTAGCTATCTCAATTAGCACCATATCTCAATTATCTAGTTCATAACATTGATACAATTTTGTACTCGTGCATTCTGGTTATATAATTAACCAAACAATGAATGTTCAATAATAAAAAAAACAGAGAATTAGATTTTTCTAGCACTTTAATTGATTTTTTTTTCAATTTTAATCCATCCAAAACAAACATAACACGGATTGTGTTGTATTACGTTGATGAGGATGAAGAGAGAGGGCTTGATTTTACAGATTTTATGTTCTTCACATCTTTGAATTTTACAGGATTTTAGTTTAGAATTCAACATACATGTAAGTAGTAAATTTAGGCATTGAGCGGTACTTAAGATGTAACAATGTTAATACTACAATTTATTTATAATTTTCATGTTTTGAATTAATAAGGTACATATGTCATTTAAATTGGATTGTCTAGATCAGCTATTTAATGCAGGTATCAAGTTTCATCAAACAAATAGATAATAAATAGGACAAAGAAAGAACATATAAGATTAATTTTGGTAACATGCCAACAATCTTTAATTAGTTTGTGGATTTGATGCACAATATATTAAATTAAGTCTCAGTACGTGCTAAAAACCTGATTTATATTTTCTGTTTGTGCTTTGTAGATATAGAATCTAAAGGAGTCCAATGTTGAATCTACAAAAAGAGCACTCTTGAGGGTGAAATAAACTATTGGAAAGGAGATTTCTTCAGGAGGATTTTTTTACTTGATTGTTTTATCTATTTTGGCTTGCCCGTTGTTTTGTGATCATTTGTTTTGGGTTGTATTTTTCCATTACTTCTTTTTGCTGTTTGTTTATGTAATAAAAAAACATATTTATCCGGACAAAAGTGGATGATTTTCAGACAAACAAAATCATTCATCTTTTAAATAGGATGGTTTGTTCTTTTTTGTTTTTTGTTTTATATTAAAATGAGTCCGTTATAATTTTTGGTAACTTGACAATTCTCGAAACTTTTATTATATATATATTGTTCAGTACAGCAGATGGAGTCTCCTATGCGCAACCGCTGATGGTGCAGAGATGAGATGCACTGAAGGTTGTTAGTTCAAATGCAATGGTTAGTTTCTCATATCGTACCGATTTCAATTTATAAGCCCACTTTCCAAAAGCAATGGTTAGTTTCTTTTCCTTTGAAATATAGCCTTTTCAGGAGCATAAATAGATGAGCTTATATATATATATATATTGAGTTTTGCTGAATAGGAAAATAGACTCAGTTGTTAGTTCACAAACAAACCAGCTAAGTATTACAATCCTTATTTGTTACTTATGATAGGCATTAATTAACTAGATTGGTTAATTTTTATGGTCCTCTGGTTGGCATGCTCTCCTGCCGCATACTCATCATCAAAGGCAAATGACAGTCAGTACCCTGGAAGGCAATTGAAGGCCCTATACCTGCTTGTCAGGTCTTGCATCAACGCATGCCTCAAATCGCTGTTCTCTGTCCGTTATGCGGATCTGACCCTGAAACTGTTTCACATCTTTTGTTCCATTGCCCCCATGCTCGTGCTATGTAGTTTCAGTCACCTCTTGGCATCCGAACTTATTCGTTACCGGGTTCGGAGTTGTGCCAGATACTTCAATCCCTTTGGCAGCAGCTTGACATTCCGCAAATAGCACTCACAATGATAATATCATGGCAGGTTTGGACATCGAGATGTTCTAAACTATTCTCAGGTACAGCTTTATCCACGAGTCACACTTTAGCGCAAAATCTCAACATATCCTCTGCCCGGTCCAGGCCTGTTTCATAACCTCAACTTGATGGTTTTTGCTGTTGGGTTGATGCCTTGATGGTACCAATTATATTCTGTTTAATGCGTGCAGTTCAATCCAGAGGCATTGAGCAGTGCAAATTTTACTCCGACTCAGAGGTGCTAGTACAATCTCTAACCAATTTGCAGGCCCCAGTATGTGTACAGTGGCAAGTACATTCTGGAACTATGCAAAATATTGCATAGTTTCAGAATATTTTTTTACTGAAAGTACCATACATATTGCTTGTTGCAAAACATCATGTATACTGTGAAGCAATTTATTGGAATTCTAGTTATAAACAACAGCAAACATGCAATTGAATTTGTCCTCTAGATACCATTGCATGTTTATGTGCAGTGTTTATGTGTGAAAAACTGTATATGAAGTCTTAAATTAACTAAATCTGAGACAATATCTGTTTTTATTTTCTTTCTGATTAAATTATTTTTTTTCCCTAAATGAATAGGCCAATGAACACTGAATTGAAACAAAGAAAGGTTGGGAATCAAAGGCGAAGAGCTAGTTGACCAAATGAAAGCACTCATCCTGAAGAGGTACATCAATCATTTGTTTTCCCACTTGTCTGCTTCCATGAGATCTCTTGCATCATCATCGCGTTCCATTTTCAACAGCAGTTCTAATACGGGTGCAGAGGCAGCCAAATCGGGTTTCACCCCTTCTTTCTTCATTCTGTTCAGCACACTCATAGCTGCGTCTACTTTTCTCTTCTTAGCATATGCTTTGAGCAAGTGTAAGTAGAGAGATCTAGCGCTACATGATTGAGGTGCATTCTATCTAGGATATTCATCACATCATCAATATTACCATCATATGCATAGCCGAGAAACAGAATTTGATATGATACACCACCTGGTTTTATACCTCCCCTTACCATTAAATCGAGCAACTTTTCAACTTCCTTGCTTTGTCCTTGTTTGCACAAAGAATCCAACATTGATCCAAAAGTAACCTCATTGGGCAAAAAGCCTCGATCAATTATATCCTTGAAAACTCTAATCGACTCTTTCCAACAGCAGAGCTTAGAATATCCATTAATAACACTAGTATATGTGATAAGATCAGGTGTGACGCTTTCATCAAGCATATCATACAATAGTTTCTCTGCCCTATCAGGTTCCCCCCTCTTGCAAAGTGCATCCACAATTATACTGCATGTCACAATGTTAGGCAATAATCCCTTTGAAACCATCTCATTCAGCACCTTCTTTGCCTTTTCTAATTTGTTCATTTTGCAGAGCCCATCTATAAGAGTATTATAGGTATGGACATTAGGATCTGTACCTCTAGAAACCATATTACATAGCAACTCTTCTGCGTTTTCAGTTTCTCCCTCCTTGCAAAGTGCATCTATGATGGTAGTATAAGTCACAACATTGGGATCATGTTCTTTAGAAACCATGGACTGGAGCATTTCCACTGCCTTTCCCAATTGCCCATTTTTGCACAACCCATCCACGAGAGTAGTATAGGTCACAACATCAGGTTGCAGTCTTTTAGAAACCATGTAGCACAACAGTTCCTCTGCCTTCTAAGTATCTCCTTCCTTGCACAGGCCATTAATCAGTGAGTTGTATGTGATTACATTTGGCGCAATACCCTCTAAAAGCATTCGCTCAAACAAACTAAATGCTTTACTAATTGCACCTTCTTTACAAAGGCCATCAATCAGTGAACTGTATGTGACTACATTTGGCACAATACCCTTTGAAATCATTCGCTCAAACAAACTAATTGCTTTACTAACTGCGCCTTCTTTACAAAGGCCGTCAATAATAGTGTTGTAGGAGATCACATTAGGTGTGCAGCCCAGCTTTCGCATTTTAATGAAAGCCATAGCTACGGCATCACTTATCCTATTCTGAGAACAAAGGCCCTTAAGTAGTGGATTGAAGATCCTAGCATCACCTCTCTGCCCTCCCTTAATAAACCACCCTAAGAAAACCAAGCCTAGTTTCGGCTGATTCATTCGGATACAGTAGGCAATCAAGATACAATAGGTGCAAACATCGGGTGTGGGTGAGACCCCTTTAGGTTGGGTCCAGTGGTTAAAGAGTGAGAAAACAGTTGAATAATGATTGTTGGAGTTATTCATATGATTTAAGGTTGTAAAGAGATGATTAAAGGAATAGATGGACGGTGTCGGGTTCTTAGTGGCCAGCAAGAGATCAAAAAATTGAATAGCATCTTTAATAGTAACAGTGCCAGAGCGACAGCGTTCTTTTACAAGTGATTCCAGCTGGCGGGTCCCCATGAGCATGTGTTGGAATTGGTCACAACTCCACTTGTAGATGGTTCAGTTGAGGCTGTTAGTAGCCTCACAAAATGCGATGACCACCCTTGTTCAAATATAATAGTGTCCTAAAGATTTATCAATACATTCCCTACAAAACATAAATGAAAGGATGGTGAACAAATTTTCCATAACATGACTGAGGCAATTGGAAACAGAATGTGATGTGCACCTTTTGCTTAACAGTGATGCTTTCCAGGTTGGTACAATTTCAATCAGATCAGCTACCATGCTGCTAGACTAAGTTCTGCTGGGAACAACCAAATCCCTTTTATGTGTTATACAGTGTCATCCTCATTTGTTATACTTCTTATTTGTACTAAGATGTGCTTTATTGTGGGCAGTGAAGGTCAAGTTGGGCTCTTCCCAAAGGGATTTTTGATCATTTTGTTCTAGTTAGAAATTTGGTCAGTGAGCAGGTCAGCTACGGAATCAAGAAGCAACACGAGACTCAAAACTTGATAAATAATAAATCATAGTATCATATTAAATGTATCAAAAGGCTAAATAGAGAAATCCCTAGTGACTTAATTAATGTACAAGCGCGATACTCCTATACCAGTAATTACTGAGCTCGCAGTGGTCTAAATCAGACGAACTTTGACTTCATGAACCAGGTTTTAGTAGTCCTGGGGTCTTTTTGTGTTTGCATTTTGTCCAATTTACAAGTTGGTGCTATGTTGAGGATACTAGAAATATTTATAATAACAGCTTACTAAAAAGGTGAGGTATCCAGATTTGGTACGCCTATCACAAATTACTAATAAGAATTCTAATAACAGCCTAATTTATGTCCCAACAAAACAATTACTCAACCTGGAGATAATTAAACGAAAGAAATCTAAAGATCAAAATTAACCTTACAAATTGGATCTTTGGCAGAAGATAGTGTGCATGCACATCTTGCACAGTCCGAGGACTCCTAAATTTTACAACTGTAGTACCAAATAAGGGACACTGAATTTGAGGAAAGAAAAAAAATCACCATAATCAATCAATGTGCCAATTACTGGCCCAAGGAGATGGCACAGGAGGGCAGAGGTGTTACCCTCGATCAAAGGCTTCTAATCACCCACAATTTACACTGCAATTTTTATGAAAACTCAACTTTCCATTAGAAAATTCAAAATACATTTGCCTGATGAATTTCATCAATAGCATCTGATAGTTAGGATCACGAAGATATGGTACTGAGAAATTTATCCTCAATCAATTTTACAATTAAGTATAAAATCAGCACACTTGTGGCAGAACTATGTAACAACAGCTTCTAATCACCCACAATTGTTTACATCTGTTGCTGCCATGCTGGCTTCTAATCACCCATTTTTTCTTTCAGAATTCATATTTGTACAAAAATTTTATACCAATCAAGAGCAGTGCAAAAAAGACCAATCAAACTGAAACAAATCTCCCATTTCATAGGCAAATATAATTGCTTGTGAATTTGACAATGAAATTGATTTGTATGCAAGATTAAATAAGTCAAAAATAATTATTTGGTATGATAGTGGAATGAAACTACCTATGTAAACATGTATCAATTAATCCATTCATAAAAGGTAGAGAGGGAAATTTGTCACGTCGTGACTAGTCATGTCACGTCACGTGTGTCGATTACATGACGTGACTCGCGTGACGCGTGACGTGACCACATTCTAGTGAAAATATACATCACGTCACGTCACGCGAACCAGTCACGTCACGTCACGTCACGTCACGGTATGAAATAAAGAGTATTCAACTTTTTTTATATTTATAGAGTATTCAGATTTTTATTTTAGTGTAAGTTCACTGATATTAGTACTCATGTAGTACTGATTTTTATTTTCTTTAGTTTAGTCTAATGAATGTTTGTAATTTGAATTTTTAAAGTAATATCAAATGTAACATTTCCTAAAAAAATAATCTTTACAATATTATTTACTTATTTTATAATTTTTTTATTTTTTTTTTCTAAATTTTCAACAATTTAAATTAAAATATAAAAAATTTGACACGACTAATTTACGACACGTCACGTCACGTGTGATCACATCACGTATAGTCACGGCGTGACTACGCGTGATGTGACCATCTGCCACCATTTTGATTTGGTCACGTCACGTCACGTCACGAAAAAAAAAAAGTTGATCACGTCACGTCACGTCACGTGACCAGATCACAGCATGTTTGTCACGTATTTCCTTCTCTATTAAAGGGTATGAAAATAACCATAGGGGTTTTTTTAAATTCTGTACCACAGAATCCGAGGTTCATAATATCAAATCATTTAACATGAATTGTAAAGACATGTCCAGTCTTTTTATAAAAGCAGTTTGTACCCATATTATGATCGCCATTTGGACCATATGATTTCAATTGAAGAGTACAGTACTTCATTTTGAATCCCAAGCAATAATTTCAATCATTCCCTCATTTCAAGAGCCTCCAAGTTTTCTCATTTGTGAAATACTGGAAGATTTGCATGGTACAACATTTGAAATTTAGAATTCAAATTTCGAATGTTAGTGCGAGTTTACACCCCCAAAAAACAACTTTATACAGCCTAAGCCAAATGGCTATTATTGGAGTCAAGTTGGATGCAGCACAACTGCAAGTGAAAAAAACAATGAAATCCCAAAGAAAATCTAAACAAAATGCAGAACAACCACATAACATTACAAATTATAACAAAAAATAATCAGCAAAACAGTACAAAAGCTTTAAAATTAATTGATCATATACATTCCTAGAAGCCAACTTCCACCCGATTTGGCACATCAATCATTTTGTCTTGCCACTTGTCTGCTCCATGAGATCTTTTGCATCATCATCACGTCCCATTTTGAAAAGAAGTTCTAATATGGGACCATAGGAAGCTAAATCAGGTTTCACCCCTGTTTGTTTCATTTTGTTCAGCATGCAGATAGCATCATCTACCTTTCTGTTTGTAGCATATGCTTTAATCAAGGAAGTGTAAGTCGAGAGATCTGGAGCTACATGATTGAGATGCATTCTATCTAAGATATTCATCACATCATCAATATCACCATCATTTACATAGCCTAGAAGTAAAAATCTATATGGTACAACACCTGGTTTTATACCTCCCCTTACCATTACGTCGAGCAACTTTTCAGCTTCCTTGCTTTGTCCTTATTTGCACAAAGAATCCATCATTGATCGATAAGTAACCTCATCTGGCGAAAAGCCTCGATCAACCATATCCTTGAATACCCTTATCGATTCTTTCCAACAGCCTAGCTTAGAATATCCATTTATAACACTATTATATGTGATAAGATTAGGTGTGGCACCTTGATCAAGCATATCTTACAGTAGTTTCTCTGCCCAGTCAGGTTCTGCCCTCTTGCAAAGTGCATCCACAATTATATTGCATGTCACGGTGTCAGGCAATAATCCCTTTGAAACCATCTCATTCAGCAACTTCTTTGCCTTTTCTAATTTGTTCATTTTGCAGAGCCCATCTATAAGAGTATTATAGGTATGGACATTAGGATCTGTACCTCTAGAAACCATATTACATAGCAACTCTTCTGCGTTTTCAGTTTCTCCCTCCTTGCAAAGTGCATCTATGATGGTAGTATAAGTCACAACATTGGGATCATGTCCTTTAGAAACCATGGACTGGAGCATTTCCACTGCCTTTCCCAATTGCCCTTTCTTGCACAACCCATCCACGAGAGTAGTATAGGTCACAACATCAGGTTGAAGTTTTTCAGAAACCATGTAGCACAACAGCTCCTCTGCCTTCTCAGTATCTCCTTCCTTGCACAGGCCATTAACCAGTGAGTTGTATGTGACTACATTTGGTGCAATACCCTCTGAAAGCATTCGCTCAAACAAGCTATAAGCTTTACTAATCGTGCCTTCTTTACAAAGGCCATCAATCAATGAGTTGTACGTGACTACATCTGGCACAATACCTACTGAAAGCATTCGCTCAAACAAACTAAATGCATTACTAACTGGGCCTTCTTTACAAAGGCCATCAATAACAGTGTTGTAGGAGAACACATTAGGTGTGCAACCCAGCTTTGGCATTTTGTATAGCAACATGGCTACAGCCTCACAAACCCTATTCTCAGAACAGAAGCCCTTGAGTAGAGGAGTGAAGATGAAAGCATTAGCTCTCTGGCCCTCCCTAATGAACCGCCCAAAGAAAATCAACCCAAGTCCCAGATGATTCAAATGGATGCAGTAGCCAATCAAGACACTATAGGTGCAAATGCTGGGCGAGGGTGAAACCCCTTTAGGTTGGGTCAAGCGGTTAAAGAGTGAAAAGACTGTTGCATAATGGTTGTTCGAGTTCTTCATACGAGTTAAGGCTGTAAAGAGTTGATTAAAGGAAATGATGGACGGTGCCGGGCTCTTAGCAGCTAGCAAGCGATCAAAAAATTGAAGAGCATCTTTAATAGTAAGGGTGCCCGACCGACAATGTTCTCTTACAAGTGATTCCAGCTGGCGGGTCCCCATGAGAATGTGTTGGAATTAGTCACAACTCCACTTGTAGATGGTTCAGTTGAGGCTGTTGGTAGCCTCACAAAATGCAGTGACCCCCCTTGTTCAACTATAATAATAGTGTCCTAAGAATCCATCAATACATTCCCTACAAAACATAAATGAAAGGATGTTGAATAAATTTTGCATAACATGACTGAGGCAATTGGTACCAACATAGATAGTACTAATTAGGCATCAATCCAGTACGTGATGTCCACCTTTGCTTAATAGTCAAACACAAATAGATGAAGTTTTCCAGGTTGGTACAATTTCAATTAGATCAGCTGCCATTCGTTGTATTTCTTATTTGTACTAAGAAGGGCTTTATTGAGGGTAGTGAAGGTCAAGTTGGGCTCTTCCAGAAGGACTTTTTGGTCAATTATTGTGGTTAGGTATTTGGTCAGTGAGCAAGTGATCTAAGGAATCCAGGAGCAACAAGAGATTCAAAACTTGAAAATTAATAAATCACAATATCATACTAAATGTAGCAAAAGGCTAAATAGAGAAGCATGGTAGTGGTCGATACTCTTATACCAGTAATTACTGAGCTTGTAGTGGTCTAAATCAGACAAACTTTGACTTCATGAACCAGATTTTGTCCAATTTACAAGTTGGTGCTATTGTTGATGTATGACTGGACAAATACTAGATCTGATTCCTCTCACAAATTATGAATAAGAATTCTAATGCCAGCCTAATTTATGTCCCAACAAAACCAATTACTCCTCCTGGATATAATTAAACGAAAGAAATCTAAAGATCAAAATTAACCTTACAATTTGAAACTGTGGCAGTAGATAGTGTGCATGCACAGCGGTCACCAGCACATGCCAGTACCAAACTTGATCAGCTCAATAGCAAAAGAACCTGATATTGGAGTCCTTGACTGCAAATGGTACTGTAACCTGCTCATAAAGATATTATGCTCAAGTAAATACTTGATCAAATAATAAATTGCCTTTTCATGATTCAATATAATATTATGTCACCATTATGCTTGTAACCTTCAAACTAAGTTAAGATGCTGTGAGGAACCTGCACAGATCCTAAGAACTATCAGAACTAGTACATATTAAAATAAATACTACTGTAGATGTATCCCTCAGAATGGTGCTCTTAGTGTTCTCTCACATTTTTATATTTTTGTATTCAACCTTACTAAACTGGTAGTTGTGGTTCATAACCTAAACTCCTATTTCCTTCTTAAAAAAATTCAGCTTCTCAAATGCAATTACTTGGTTTTATGTGTTATCTATCCATTTGAGAAATGAAATCTAAATAATACTTCCCAACAGAAAGGTACAAAAAAATGATTCCATAGTGTAATGTCTCTTTGGGACATTTTATGAAGCAGCTAACGTGCACAGCCAGAGGACACCAAATTGTTAATGTGCAGTACCAAATACAGGACACAGAATTTGAGAAAAAAAAAAAGATGAAGAAGAAAAAGTGACAATAATATAGCAAGGTGCTAAATTTCTAGCCTAAATAATTTGGTGAATCCCCACAGTAGTGTATTTGAAATGGTCACAACTCCAATTGGAGATGGTTCATTCAGGTGGCAGATGAGTGTTTACCTTAGAATTGCTTATAGAAGATGGACAGTGCCAGGTTCTTGCTGCCAACAGGCTGTTGAAACATTAAAACGCGTATTTCAAAGTAAGGGTGCTCAACCGACAGCTTTTTTTTAAAAGTGATTCCAGCTGCTTGTAGCGACAATAATCCCAAGGAGCTTTTATTTTCGGTTTGAGAAAAGAAAGATCTCATTTTCTTTTAGAGGGCTGGGAAATTTCCTTCAGTGGGGGAAGTACCAACTCTGTTGCTTGACTTCTTCTTTTGTATGATTTCAGGACTCTAAGGTTTTTCTATTGAGAAAAATAATTTTCTTTTAACTGGATCCTTCAAAATAACCTCAATTATTTTCTATTTGTATATCAATTTAATCTATTAAAATAATTTAGATTTAATAAAAATCATACGATAAATTTTACAATCTAGATAAAAGAAAAAAAAAAGTAGCAAATTGTCAGATTTTGATCCCAATTTTAAAAGCAACCTTTCCTTTTGTGGAAATGAAAAAGGAGGTAAACTTCTAATTTAATTTCGCTGCTTATTGTGTTTGGTCCAATATTTGATTGCATCCATTTCTTAAAAAAATATTGTTCAATAAGTTTTTCAATTATTGGACATAATAATTTATCAAGTTATAATTCTTTTTCTCAATTCAATTATTAGTTAAGGAAATAATCTTTAAGAAAAAATTAAGACCATAATCGAAGGATGTAAAATTATTGAGAGACTTTAAATGATCAGAAGTTCTGAAATTTAACTAAATATAATAACTATTAACAGGAATATTGAGATATTTACACAAACTTCAAATCAATTAATAGCTTAGCGAACTCCTTTATTTTCAAAGAAAATTTGAGTTTTCATGAAAATTTTAGTTTTGATGAAATTTCTTCGAGTATGATGGAAATTTGAGTTTTTGGATAAATTTGTATATTGAAAATAGTTTTGAAAAATAATGTCTTTAAAAACGAAAGTGAAAGTTCATATTCGCATCATGAACTTATGATTCAACTCTATATATTGTACTTATTTCGCAATATTTTTTTTATTTCATAAAAAATTTGCTCTGTGACAATTGAATACTAGTTAAATTTGTATGTATATATATATATATATTTTTTAAAATGTTGAGAGAAAAGTTTTGGAAAATATATACTTTATGACATGCAATATAAATAACTGACGGTTAACTGTTAACATATATATAATCTATTTAACTACTCGACTCATTAAATATTACAAACTTTACATTGCCATTTTAGCAGAATTAACGAGAAGATTGCTATTTTTTTTATTTCTCCAACTAGAAAATTAATTGATATTTCTCAAACCTACGGCATAAAAAACCAAAACCCAAAGCCCTTTTGAAATTATTTTATTATGTTATGTGTGGCTGTGTGGGGTTAAATTATATATATATTTGTAATAATTTCTTTAAAATGTTTGTCCAACTTAATGTGCTAGATTGAGAACTTCCACTTTTTGTTGTTATTATATAATCTCAAAAACATAAATTGTAACTATAATATTATACGTTGTAATAATACTTGTATTTTTCTAGAGCTTAAATATCAGTTTATATAAAAAATAGCTATACAAATATTTTATAATAAAATAAATAAATATTGTTCCATTTGATATTTCAATCCACATACACCATTATTTATGGTTGTTTAACTGTTCATGCTCATTGGGTCTTGTTAATTTAATTTTCAACCGAACTGTATTGTTTTGAATTAAATGATTTGGTTTTCTAGTTTAATTAATCAATTCAGTTGAATTATTTGAATTGCCTCAGTTTTTTTATACTTGGTTCGGTTTAAATTTTTCAAAACCAAAAAGTCAGCACTCTGCATATTTTGTAAGAAATTAAACAAAACGTGTAATATCAACAACTGATATATATATTGTCATATTCATTTATGATTATTACATATATCTGTGTATATATTGAGTTTTGACCAATTCAATATTTCTTATATTGATTTAATCAAACAAACTGAATTTTTTTTTGTTGGTTGTTATTTCAGTTGACAAGTTTAATTTAGTTAGTTCAATTATATATCTGAGAACCTAATAAAATTTTAATCTAACTATTTTAATTCGATTTTAAACCGATGAACGTCTCTGCCACCATTGAATTCCAGTTCAAAGAATTTGATGAGACCAAATATAGTTCATACTATCTATGTAGACTGTATGCTCTACACTAATGCACCGTTTGATTTAGATCTGCACCATCCGATCAGAATTTGGTTCAATCCAATAATGTAGGTGTATCTTTAAAATTCGTGTGGATATGTAATGAACGGATCAGAGCATGATGCAAAAGACCTTCCGGAAGAGATCTCAACTGGGGACAATTTCTAATCATATAATATTTTCAGCTTGGGCATGGCTATCTGTCCCTTATTCCCTTTTCAATTGGGCATCCCTTTAAAGATTAGTTTATTCAATCGAGAAATGCGAACTTGGCGGAACAACTTGTTATTATCGTATCTGTTTGGATACCTCCCACAGAACTCTTCTCCAACTCCCTGAATACCTTCTATATTAAGATAATCCAAATTAGGAAGTTGGCCTAACAACGCAAGCTCTTCAAAGCATGCACAATTTTTGATATTAAGATATCTCAAATTTGGAAGGTCTGAACTCAAATTTAGCCAATTAGGAAGGTGGCTGCCAAAGTAATATACAATTCCAAGTCTTTCTAAAGAACGGGGAGGGCAGAGCTCATTTTAGTTTGGGAAAGTTGTTCTTCTGGACTCAATGTTCGGTAAACTAAATTTAGGTCTTGTAAACTATCTTTATTTTAAAGGTTTGCCATTTTTGCTATGCTCTTGTCCGATACTTTCTCTAAACCATATACTTTGAGAACAATTAGTTGTGATAGAGATTCTATGCTGTCTAGGCTACTAAATCCTTCCATACTATTTTTGTCTGACTTGAATCCTATTAGGTTAACAAGGTTGTCTAGTTTATTTAGACCTGGTGGGATTCTCCTAACTCCTGAATTGGAAGTATTGAGATATTTTAGTTTTTGTAGATTGATGATACTACTAGGGATATCGGACAAACTTTTGCACCTAGAAAGACACAAATATACTAGATATTTGAGATTTCCAATGGAACTTGGAAGATTTCCTATATTTGAACCTTGGACATCCAAATATCTTAGATGCACGAGGTCACACAGAGAATCTGATAGGCTTAAGAAATTGGAGCGACTGAGGTCTAAGATACGGAGTTTTGAGAAGGCTTTACACAGATAATCGAGTGCAATTTCAGGTTTATCAAGAAGAAATAAATTTCTCAACCCATTTTTTTTTTAATTAATTCAGTATTCACCTGATTTCCTTCTACATATAACCTCCTTACTTTCAATGAACTCTCAGGATTGCATAAAAATCGTCCCTCCCTTAATACACAATTTTCATCTTTTCCTAATTGACGGGCAAACGACCACAGAAGATCATGCATTTTGCACCCTCCTTGATCATAGAAATTTTCAACTGATTCCAAAAGATTTCGTACTAGTAAATCTGAATAGTAGTCCTTTCCCAACTCCCAAAAATCTTCCTCATCTTGCAGAAAACCTTTTGCTAACCATTGATAGATTAAATATGTTCTATCAAACTCAAAATCTTCCGGAAAGAAGGAGCAAAAGATAAAGCACTGCTTCAAAGGTGATGAAAAGTCCTCGTAGCTCAAATGAAACATGGTGGATACTTTGCACCCCATCAATGGACCACATATTGCTTTTTAGAATTGTTTGCCATTCGACTATGGTTTTGCACTTCGTGCAAAGCACACCACCAATGGTTTTGATAGCAAGAAGACAAACCATCACACTTTTTAACTAGTTGCAATCCAATATCCTTAAATTCTTGAATCTCACTTTCCTTTTGATCATGTTGAACTACCTATCAGATAAATAAAAAAGTTAGGAACGCCAATGCTTTCATTTATATTTTATATATATGTCATGTGACTTTGAAACTATAGATGTTCAAATTGTAGAAGAATTATAAATCTTAGGGTTATGATAAAATATTGAGATTGAGCAAAAACAATATAACACATTTATTAAGAGATAACAAAAACTCATTTTCAAAGAAAAGAGGAATAAAAATTAGGATAGAAAGAAGTGCAACCAAATTATTGGCCGATTTAGTTTTGGTACTCAATAATTGGAAAGCAGTGCAACCAAATTATTAGCCGATTTCGTTACTGACTAATTTTGGATAACTTAATTAATTTTGAATCTTCACACCCTATATAAACAAAACTAATAATGAAGTTAGCACATGAAACAAAAGGCAATTATTTTGACCTACTAAACTGCTTATAATAGCTGCAATAAAAACATCAGAGATTCCAGCTCTCATATTTTTATTAATTAATACAGAGAGTCTAAGTTTGAATCATGTTCAAACCCGATTTTGGTCTCCAATTTGGCTCAGATCAGACCGAATTTTTTATTAATAAGAATATAAATAAAAAATATCGGTTTTGGGGAAGGGTTTGGGTAGATTTTGAAAATTGGGAAAACTGTGATTTTTGACAACGTCCTCTGGACGTGATTCTTGACAACGGCTAGATTAGCGAAACATAATTAGCGGTAAGTAATGCGTTAAAAAAAACACTGTAGCTGCCCGTTATGAACGATAACGGCTAGCTACAGTGTTTTTTCCAGAATTGAATTGAACTGAACTAAACTAAAAAAAATAAAAAATAACACTATAGCTGGCCGTTATGAACGATACTGGCCACAATTTTTTTTAACGCATTACTTAGCGATAATTATGTTTCACTAATCTGGCCGTCGTCAAGAATCTCGTCCAGAGGACGTTATCAAAAATCACGATTTTTCCCAGTTTTCAAAATCTACCCAAATCCTTCCCCAAAACCGATATTTTTTTATTTATATTCTTATTAATAAAAAATTCGGCAGGTCAGAGCCCTTCAGGCACCAGGTCGGCTTTTGCTCCCAATAGACCCTCTGGAGTAGGGGATGCAGTTGGACTGTTGGAGGGGTTCCCATTGTGTCACAAATTTCGAGAATGTGAGAATATCGATAGATCTTTGACCACAAGCCAGAAAACTTAATTCCCTAGCTTTCTCCTTAGCTATATGCTATAATTGAGTTGTACCGATTAGACAATTGCAAATGTGCCACGTTTCAACGTGCCGTTCTATGCTGGTGTTGCACAATACCAGTAGTGGGCACAACACGGATATCAATATTGACGAAACACAGCTTGATAAGGCATGTCGTGCCATTTTTTTTTCTTTAGTGAAATCATGTTTAGAAATTGTTACAAAATATATAATAATGTATAAAGAAACATGAAAATATATCCAGAAATCAGGAATAAATTTAAATTATATTTTTCATAAGTTTTTTTTGTGCGTCTGCCTAACTTGAGAAATTATTTGAAAGTAGTAAATAAGTATGAAAAAATTATGAAAATTTCCTTAAAAATAGATAATAAAGGCAAGTTTTTTTTTATTAATCAAAATTATTCTGACGATAATTTTTAGGCATGTGAATTTTTTTTAGTATTTTTGTGTTTCGATATAATTGTAGAAAATATTAGTAAATAAATTGAAACAAGTTTCTTCAGAAATGTTTAAAAAATAAAGAATAAATACAAAGTTCCAGTTCTGATAATTATAAAGTTTTTCGGTGTATTTTTTCTATGCTATGCAAAATGTTCAGCTTTTACCGTAAAAAAAAAAAAAATTAACAATACTTGGTTTTGAGAACCAACAGCCATAATCTCCAAGGGGTACTCAAAGTCAAAGGGCGCTTACAGTAGACCAATTAGGTGCATTAGTCCATATAAAATTTTCAGTGTTTGTTTTTATCTACTTGGTTCTATTAGTTTTGGGCTTGGGCTTTATTTTGGATCGCGGTTGTTAAACAGCCCATACCAATGCAGACAAAATATTTTTTCCATCCGTTTTCTAATATTCTCTCCTTTTTTTAATGCAGGACTATTTACAGTATCTATATAAAAAAAACAAGTGATAATGATACTACCAATCAGAAGGTAATCATGTAACCGTATAAGGTACTATAAAAAGAAAATTCGAAACTAACTTTTTACCCAATAAAAGAGAAGATAACTCTAATAAACCACATAATTTTAAAATTTTATTAATGTTTAGATACAAAAAGCTTATTTAATTTTCTTTAAAACCGGAGATAAAATAAACTGGAAGATACACATTAATCAGGTATCTTCAAATAAGGTATCTTCAATCTGATTCAGCACTTCAATCATTAGTTTTACCAATTGTCTGGTCCATGACAACTTTTGCATCTTCGTCTCGCCCCATTTTCAAAAGCAGTTCTAATACTGGTGCAAAGGCAGCTAAATCGGGTTTCACCCCTTCTTGCTTCATTCTGTTCAACACACACATAGCCTGATATAATTTTATGTTCTTTGCATATGCTTTCAACAAGGAAGTGTAAGTCGAGAGATCTGGCGCTACGTGATTGAGTTGCATTCTATCCAAGATTTTCATCACATCATCGATAGTGCCACCATTTGCATAGCCAAGAAGCAGGATTTGATATGATATAGAATCTGGTTTTATACCTCCCCTTATCATCAAGTCAAGCAACTTTTCAGCTTCCTTGCTTTGTCCTTGTTTGCACAAAGAATCCATCATTGATCTATAACTAACCTCATTCGGCAAAATGCCTCGATCAATCATATCCTTAAAAACTTTAATCGACTCTTTCCAACAGCCTAGCTTAGAGTATCCATTTATAACAATATTATATGTGATAAGATCAGGTATGGCACCTTTATTAATCATATTACACAGTAGTAACTCTGCCTTGTCAGTTTCCCCCCTCTTGCAAACTGCATCCACAATTATATTGCATGTCACAGTGTCAGGTGATATTCCCCTTGAAACCATCTCATTCAGCAACTTCTTTGCCTTTTCTAATTTGTTCATCTTGCAGGGCCCATCTATAAGAGTATTATAGGTATGAACGTTAGGATTTGTACCTCCAGAAATCATATTACATAGCAACTCGTCTGCGTTTTCAGTTTCCCCCTCCTTGCAAAGGGCATCAATGATGATATTATAAGTCACCACATTGGATCATGTCCTTTAGAAATCATGGACTGAAGCATTTCCACTGCCTTTCCCAGTTGCCCTTTCTTGCACAACCCATCCACAAGAGTATTATAGGTCACAACATTAGGTTTAAGTCCTTGAGAAACCATATAGCAGAACAGATCCTCTGCCTTCTCAATTTCTCCTTCCTTGCACAGGCCATTAATCAGTGAACTGTACATCTGGCGCAATACCCTCTTGAAGCATTCGCTCAAACAAACTAAATGCTTTACTAATTGAGCCTTCTTTACAAAGACCGTCAATCAGCGAGCTGTATGTGACTACATCTGGCACAATACCCTCCGAAAGCATTCGCTCGAACAAACTAAATGCTTTACTAATTGCCCCTTCTTTACAAAGGCCGTCAATCAGTGAGCTGTATGTCACTACATTTGGCACGATACCAGCCAAAAGCATTCGCTCAAACAAACTAAATGCTTTACTAAGTGTGCCTTCTTTACAAAGGCCATCAATAACAATGTTGTAGGAGAACACGTTAGATCTGCACCCCAGCTTAGACATTTTATGTAACACCATGTCAATGGCCTCACTGATCCTATTCTCATAACAAAGGCCCTTAAGTAGTGGACTGAAGATACTAGGTTCAGCTCTCTGCCCGCCCTTAATAAACCGCCCCAAGAAAACCAAGCCTAGCCTCGGCTGACTAATTCGGTTACAGTAGCTGATCAAGACACTATAGGTGCAAGCATTGGGTGACGGTGAGACCCCTCTTGATTGAGTCCAGCAATTAAAGAGTGAAAAGACAGTTGCATAAAGGTTGTTTGAGTTCTTCATACGAGTTAAGGCTGTAAAGAGTTGGGTAAAGGAATAGATGGACGGTGCCGGGTTCTTAGTGGCCAGCAAGTGATCAAAAAATTGAAGACCATCTTTAATAGTAAGAGTGCCTGACCGATAACGTTCTTTTATAAATAATTCCAGCTGGCGGGTCCCCATGGCCATGGCATGAAATGGTTACAATGGACAGATACAACTGTAAGATTGGGGGCAGCTTCAACACTGCTTCTAGAATATGGAGCAGATACACCTGTTTGTTTAACTTGGGTGGATAGAAATCCAGAGAGGAGAAGCAGCTGCAAGGGCCTTACTGAAGGTGTGATATAATTTATCAATGGATTACCAGAAAAAAAAAAATGAAAGAATGGTAAATAAATTTTGCATAAAGTGCTCAAGTTTCCATGTCAGTACAATAGGTACTGCACAAAGTACTGTTAGGCTATGCCCTTTTGCCTTATGAGGGGTTTAGATTCTGCATCAAATTGGACTCTTCCAGAAGGGCTTTTTTGTCATTTTTCCTTTCTAGGATTTGGTCAACGAGCAGAGTGATCTAAAGAATCAAGAAGCAAGCAATGACTAAAAGCTATAAAACAATAAATCATACTGAATGTAGCAAAAGGTTAAATAGGAACTCCTATTTCCTAAATTAATGTTTTCTGACCAGTTCTCTTATACAAATTAACAAACCTGTAGTCTGTATGAAACAAAGTTCAACCTTAAGAATCACATTTTAAAAGTTAATTGGGACTGTTTCTGATTTTATTTTGTTCCCTTGACAAATCAGTGCTTAGTTGAGGCTCTATGTAATAACTCCTGGTACCATACTAAAAAAGTGGTGCCTCTATAATTGGTACAGCAAGACTTATGTCAGATTCGATGACTCTCAATAATTACAATTAAACATCATAAAAACCAGCCTAATTTATGCCCCCAACAAACAAATTACCCCTACTAAAGTTAATTAAACCGTCTTAATTGAGAAGGCAAGACTTGATCAGCCTAAAAGCACAAGGAGCCGGAGATTGCACCATTGATTGGAATTTGAATAACTAGACATGAAAAAATCAGTAATGATTCTGCTAAAGAGAAATACTTGATCGAAAAAAAATCAGTCTGACATGATTATTAAGATACAAGTTCATCACTATGCCAGATTTGGTATGCCTCTCACAAATTACGTATAAGAATTATAGTACCAGCCAAGTTTATGTCCCAACGAACCAATTACTCCTCCTGGAGATAATTAAAAAAAAAAAAAATCTAAAGATCAAAATTAACCTTACAAATTGGATCTGTGGAAGCAGATAGTGTGCATGCACAGTGATAACCAGCACATGCCGGTACCAAATTTGATCAGCTCAATTGCAAAATAACCCGAGATTAGAGTCCTTGAATGGAAACTGGTACTGTAACCTGCTCGTAAAAAAAATTTGCTTAAGAGAATACTTGATCAAATAATGAATTGCCTTTACATTATTTAATTTAATATTGTGTCACCATTATGCTTGTAACCTTCAAACTAAGTTTACATGCTGTAAGGTAACCTGCAAAAATCCTAAGAACTACCAGAACCCTAATTATCTCATAAACTAGTGAATATTCAAATAAATTAGATGTATCCCTCCGAATGGTACTCTTAGTGTGTTCGCATTCTTTTGTTTTTTGTATTCAATATTACTAAACAGGTTGTTGGTTCATAACCTAAACCACTATTGTCTTCCTAAATAATCCAGCTTCACTTATAGTTGACAAGGCAAAAGATGCCTTTTGCATGATCTTTTGCTTCTTATTTTCCACAATTTAATCTCTAACTCAACTTTTTATAAAGATACAAGACTAAGTTCCATCTTTACCAATTTATAGAGTTAAAAACTGCAATTAATTGGTTTTATGTGTTATTTCTCCATTTGGGAAATGAAAGCTAACTTACTTCCCAATGGAAAGGTTCAAACAATTGAATTCATGTACTGTCACTTTGGGACAATTTATCAAGCACTTGTGCACAGTCAGAGGACTCATAAATTCCACAAGTGCAATACCAAATAAAGGATAGAATTTGAGGAAAGAAAAAAAAATCACCATAATCAATCAAGGTGCAAATTACTGGACTAAAGGAAGTCATTCTTGCATTTCAAAGAATATGGTTTAAAGAGAGAATAGAAAACGTGTACGAAGCATAGCAATCAAAAACTGCTCTCGGAAGCGAGAATATATCTGAGGGATATTTTCACAAACACTTGATGTGCAAGAGAGTTCTATTATACCACTTACAAGAAGGAAGAGAGGAGAGCTGGGGATTGGGGTAAGAGAGGACTTTGTGCTAGAAAAAAATGGTAGCTCATATGGTTGACAACAATGCAATGCACCCCAGGTATAATTAGGTGTTTGTACTTTGTACAAGTATACATTGGCCAATTTTCACTCTAACCCAACTTTTTAATAAAATAAATAGTGGATGATGATGCTTAAATGCAAAGCACCTAAAGAATCAGTTACCACAGTTAGAGAGAGCCTAGTCTCAGTCTGTCTTGTTTCATTTGGAAGAGCAGCACGTATGACGCGTGGTGCTTGAAGCGACAATACTTGTCAGGAGCATTTTGACAAACAGTTGAAGTGCAAGAGAGAGAGTTGAGAGAGGAGATACTCTGAGAGTAGAGGAAGACAAAGAGTTGCGGTGGGGCGATGGGAGAAGATTTAGTTGAGTGATACTTTGATCGGAATCAAGCACCGAGGTAAATCCAGTTTGGTCGGTGGAATTTATGGGGGCGAAAGCTAGCACGAACCTTTTTCTCAAACTCAAATAACCCCGGCATTTTTTTCCATAACCAAAAAAATAAATAATATAATATTAATAACCAAATTTTAAAAACATTTTTATCCATAACCAGACCGCCCAAATGTGGGGCGGTCTAACCCTATCGACCGCCCCCACCTGGGCGGTCAAGACGCTGCACCGCGTGGGGGCGGTCCGCTTAATTTTTTTTTTTTTTTGTATTTTGTGTATAAAATGATTATTTTCTCTCTCCAGAGTCACAATAATCCACTCACTCTTCTTCCAAACCAACTTCTGCTCTCAAACAGTGTTGCGAGGCGACTTTTTAGGCGATTCTGAGGCGATTGCGATCAACAGTGCACTCAACAGTGACCGAGGTTTTTTTAATTTTTTTTTAAATGTTAAAAATTTCATAAATAAGCAAAATAACTAATATTGAACGACAAATTTGTTTTCTAATGTCGAAAAAAAAAAAAAACTCAAAAATGTTCATTGCATTGTACTTGGGTGGAAAAATCACGAAAGGAGAGTTCGGATGTCAATACTTGAAAGATGCGACTTACGGCTTCCAGGTGAATGTCAATACTTCAATTTATGAAGTAAAGGAAATAATAATGCAACAAACCGGTTGGGACCGTGTCCAATTTACCGTACAAATCGGTACCCGAATTAACAATCAACCCCAGGTGCCAAACCTTACTATATAAAATATCCTATAGAAGAGGAGGATATATGGAAAGCTATGTACGGATTTTTTGAGTCCAATTTAATCCCGGTAATGGACCTATTTTGCAAAAAGTTTCGATTCAACCAGTTGGTGTCCCGAGAGAACCTTCTACCCATAACAACCTCGGATCTTGAATTTGGACCTTCTACCCCGAACAACCTCGGATACTTTGGGGCTGGACCTTCTACCCGGAACAACCCGGATTGACTTGGACCTTCTACCCGGAACAACCTCGGATGGTATGGACCTTCTACCCGAACAACCTCGGGATTATGGACCTTCTACCCGTAACAACCCGGATACTTGGGGGTGGACCTTCTACCCGGAACAACCTGGATTATGATCACAACCTAGATTATGATCACAACCAGGATTATGATCACAACTAGGATGTGAACTCACCCCCTCGTGAGCCTATGAGTATAGTGTTGCAAGTACCTGAGTATAGTGTTGCACCCCGGGCTGAAACTAGAAGACGGTCATGCGTTGGTCGGGTTGGATACCAATCAGTACCTGATCCATTACCTAACTACAGCCCCCCTGAACCTAGAAGACAGTCCACAGTCGATCGAAATGATAGAGGCATTGATTTTGATGATATTGATGAGATACCGACAAAGGAAATTGATACTGGTGATGATTGGGATGGGGATTGGGGTTCAGACAGATTATCAGAGGGCGACGATGAGGAGATTATGCCTCCTCCAATTGAAGACAGATTTCCGATCAGGGGACGAGGAGACAAGCACCCGGTAAGGACATTCAATGACACTACTTCTTTTGAAGAAGCAGACATTTCTTTTTTTGGGAGACGCGTTGTATACAACGAAGAGATTAGCCCGGGCCAGCTGTACACCAACATAGAAGAACTGTCGACCAAAGTTAAGCAGTTCCATTTGAAGGGTAATTAGGAGTTTACAGTGGCCAGGCGGGAGAGGAACCGGTATGTTGTAATTTGCAAGGATACAAAGTGCAAATGGAAAATGTCTGCCGCGCCTAAAGGCAAGGGAGAGGCATGGATAATTAAGAAGGTCGAAGGACCACACACTTGCAAGAGTGCGTCAAGAAGATCAGATCATAGTGCGCTGACGGCAGCACTTATTGCCGATGTAATTATGACAGACATTAAGGAGGACCCTGCGATGAGCATTAAGGAGGTCGCTCGTGTGGTGAGACGAGTCTATGAACATGTAGTCCCACATTACAATAGGTTGTGGAGGGGTCGGGAACTTGCAGTATGCAGATGCTTCGGAACTTGGAAGGGGTCGTACAATCTCCTCGCACCATTGCTGATGGCCATAACAAGTACAAATCCGGGAACCGGAGTTCGAGCGGTGGCATGTACCAACCGATACACCGGTGAAGTACAATTCAAAGGCATAGCATGGGCTTTCGGTCCATGTATTGAAGCATTTCAATATGTTAGACACTGTGATCAGCATCGATGCATGCTTCATGTCCGGCCGGTATGGTGGGGCTCTGCTTATAGCATGTGCATATGATGCTGAAAACCAGCTGCTACCCATAGCTTTTGCTATTGTTCAAAAGGAGGATGGTCCAAATTAGGGTTTTTTCATGTCATTCCTGAGAAGAGAGGTGATAGGGAACAGGTTCGTCTGCGTGATATCAGACCAGCACAAGGGCATCAAGCATGTATTTGATAGCCTCAACTATGGGTGGAACACGAATACGGGAGAGTACGTGCTGCAGTACTGCATGCAACACATTTCGGGAGAACTTGTGCAAAAATACCGGCGGCGGAGAATGGGTTGCTGACAGGTTCAAAATTGGCTGCAAGAGGAAAAAACCACGACGAATGGAAGAGATGTTCAGAGATTTTGCTAGAGTATGTATGCATTATTTTTTTTTTTTTTTTACATTTGCACGACTTGTATCACTGAGGTATATTTCTATTTTTTGTAGACATTTCCAGAGGCAAATGCCTACTTAGCGAAGGCGGGCAAGAGACGTCCGCGCGATCCGATGGAGCCGTCAGCATATGAGAAGATATTTCAATCATGTGATGGAGGTTGGAGATGGAGAATTATGACCACTAATGGGTCAGAGTCTTTAAACAATGTCTTCAAACAGAGTCGTATGTTACCCGTGGTTTCACTAGTGGAGGATACATTTTACAAGTTAAATGCTTGGTTTGTTGAGAGGCATGCTAAAGCCCTTTGTATTAGCGAGTAGGGACCAATTGTTCTCGAGATAGAGTAGAGGAGAAATTAAGAAAACACGAGAGAAAAAGGTTCCGTCATGCGGGTTGTAGCATATGGCAAGCACGAGTACGGAATATGAAGTGCGGGTTCCAAGTGAGATCATTCCACCGGTGGTGGGACAAAGTGGCATTATACAAACTCATGAACGCGCATGCAAGTACAGAGTCGTTTTAGGCGCGAACAATCAAGTAGCGTGCGAGTGTCAAGGCCCCCAGTTAGTTCGCATTCCGTGTTCTCATGTTATGGCGGTTTGTCGAAAACGGAATTTCCTTGAAGACGTCTTTGTTGATAACTATTACCGTACTAATTGCCTTCTGAACACCTGGGGAGCATCATTTCACAGCTACCCCAACCAGTACCAGTGGCCATACTACCTTGGACCTACGGTGGTTCCTGATAAGAAATGGATCAGGAAGGGGAGGAGGAAACACAAGCGGCGCGTAATGGAAATGGACAGGATGCAAAGTCGGCGAGTGGGACATGAGGCTCACCGTTCGACTCCGAGAGGCGAGATTAGAGGTATGTAGATGATCGTACACAACTTAAAAATAATTTGAAATTAAATTTAAATATTGATACTTAATGTTGAATGAAATGCATTGCAGAGGCAATAAACGAAGCCAACGAAAGAGAGAATGCTAGAGTGGTTGCCGATGCGAGACCTTCTGGAAGCAGGGAAGCCACTCAGGGAGTAGTCAGGGCTCTACAACTGCTAGTGTCGCGCCGTCATCCACTTCCAGAACCCTAAGAAGTAGACTTGGTCTGTTCGGACGCAGGAAGAGTTAATTCAATAAATATTGTATTTATATTTGTAAGTTATTTAATTAACTTATGTTGTGAACCATTTTACTTAGAAATTGCGGACTTGAGCATATATTGTTATGTATCCATCATCGCATTAAAATTATTTCGAGTTTTCAAAGCACCGCTCGGTTCGATCCAGGAGAAAATTATTTCGAGAAGTCAATTATGCATGAAAATCATTTTGCCGACGGCCTAGATTAGTCAAGTTACCCATTTATTTCATATCTATAATTTCAAACAAAATACATTCATTATTTAGATTGAAAATTCAAATCCTAAAAAAGAAAAATTAATTCAGACCACCCCACGTGGGGGCGGTTTGGCCTGGACACTGGACCGCCCCACAATTGGGCGGTCTGGTTATGGATAAATTTTTTTTTAAAATTTGGTTATTAATATTATATTATTTATTTTTTTGGTTATGGAAAAAAATGCCGGCAAATAACCTCGACAATTCGGAATTCCTAACCCTAAATTAACTCATATTTTGAATTTGGATCGGGACTGCTCCATCTTCTCTCGCACGAATATTAATGGATCCCCGTGCATTCCAATCCGGTTCGTATCTACTCGAGTGGTAAAGAGTCCCGAAATTTTTATTAATCGAAATTAAATTAAAAAAATTATAAAAAAAAGATGACAAAATTCACATTATTTTGAAATAGAAGTAGAAGGGGACAAATTATCCCGTCCCTACTCCCTACGGACAGGACAATTCATCACGACCCGGTTAATGAAAATTCCTTCCCAACTTACCATTAATTAACCCAAACTAAGCTGTAAAAAAAAAATTATAAGGGACAGTATGGATGGTCCCATCCTTGACCATAAAAAAAGAAAAGAAAAAGAAAGGCAAGGACAGTAGAGATTGTTCCGTCTGAGGAGCGAAAAAATAATAATAAGGGATGGTGTAGTTTGTCCCGTCCCATAGGCTATATAACCAATCTGTTTTCTTGTCTATATCGTAACTCTCTCTATCGCTCTCTCTGCTTTCTTCTTTCTTGCTCTCTGCTCTCTGCTTTCTTTCTGAGTGAAATAAATTCATTCAAATTATATTAGTATATTTTTAAATACATATTATTATGGTTATTTGGTATGTGTTCTCTCTACAAGTTGATTTATCGTTCCAAAGTTTTTTGCTTCTCTGTCTTTCTACAGTTCGAAAATCTCAAACAGGTAAATTTTTGTATATATTAATTAATCAATATTTTTTGGAACAATAAATTATACTTGATTTATTCATTATTTTGTAGGCTAGTTAATGATAAGTTTGGGTAAGTTTGGGGCTAGATTTTCATTAGCGAAATGGGATAAATTGTCCCATCCGTAGGGACAGGATAATTCAACCCGTTTTACTTATATTTTGAAAATTTTCAGATTGTCTCCTCTTTTTCAATATTTTTTTTTATTTAATTTCGATTAATAAAAATTTCGGTAAAAGTGTCACTGGGGAAAGCCTAATTCACCAATGCTATTTTTGCACTTTTAACTCACGCAGGAGACAATAATTGTTTTTCGTTTTTTGCTGCTTATTATTAATTCTTAATTTATTTTTTTTTTCTTATTAGTTGACTGATTAAAAAATTCCAATTTGAACCAATTCCAAAATAATTAAGGAAATATTCGTTAAGAAAATTTTAAGACTTTGATTGAATGATGTGAAATAATTGAGAGGCTAAAATGAACAAATAGTTCAGAAATTTGATTGAACTAAATACAACTACTGACAGTTCAAATTTAGACTTTATTTCATTTAATATATATTTTCCTTTCTGTTGGATGAAGGAATAAAGTTCAAAACCACACAACTATTATATTAGCAGCTCCAAATGCCGAGTTTTTTATAAGATCATTTAACCATTGGCTGGTATATATGCTGTATTTTTACTATGCTAAAAAGAAATAATATGGGTTGTCAGCGTCCATTAATCTTTTATTATAAGTGCAGTACGTAGTTGCTTTTCGGTTGATTCCAATTAATGTTGCTTCCTACAAGCTTGATTTGTTTGTTAATTGAGCCTTAATTTGCCAAGCTCAAGTGCTTTTCTGAACTTGTCTCCTGCTTATCGTCCTCTTTGCCTTGGTGCTTGCATGGTCATTGGAGAATGGGGATGACATCCTCAGCTCTGCTATTTCTGACAATGAGAATACATGTAAGAAAACAAGTGTTCAATATGCATACCCAATTTTAACTGATCCTTATTATTCTACTTGGCTCAATATTTGGTTGCGTATAGAATAGAGCTGCTTCATTTTTTTTTTGTTCGATCAATTAAAATTACTGCAATTTCAAATTCGGACTTCATCTCAATATTTTGATTTATGTTGGACGAAGGAATAAAGTTATTTTATATTTTTAATATGATTGAATGAAGGAATAAAATTTACTAACACAACTATTAGTAGGTCCAAATGTTGAGTTTTTTTCACCCTTATTTTGTTTATAGTAATAAAAAGATATTTTGACCATTAATATTTTTATTATTGTTTTTATTTTCCTTCAATTTGCACTTGTCAATTCTTCTTTGGGAGAGGGTCACCTAATGCCTAATGACACTTCTTATTTTTCCCTTCTTTTTCAATTGTATCTTAAAGCAATTAGAAATCTTTTTTAAAGAAATGAGTAGAAGAGGGTGCACCTAATGCCTAATGACACTTCTCTATTTTTCGCCTTCATGTGAAAATTTTAAAGTTTCTTAATTTAATCTAGAGTCAAGTGGTCAAAAGTTCAAGGTTTATAAATTATTTTAATGCTTTTTTTTGGATTTTGACACTTTTTATTAAAAAAAATAAAAATTTAAAAATGGAAAACCTTTTCAATATAAAGAAAATAGTTTGAATTTACATAAATGAAAGCATGAATCATAGGATGTAATCTACAATATCCTTGAACACACACACACACACACACACGCATATACATATGATATAATTTTTCAATTTAGTTGTTGCACATTCAACATTCTTGACCTAGTACTAAATTTACAATTATTTTTCAATTGAAATTTTAACTTTTTTCTTTACAATCATTTCATTTATATGTTGACATTGGTTCAATTTGGTATTTTAATTAGTCAACTAATAATTGACATAATATGAAAATTGAAGACTTTAACATGTAATGTAAGGTTTTACATATTGAAATCTTAATTAAAAATTTAAGTGGGCTAATTTGAATTAAGAAAATGAAAATAAAGCTTAATAATAATTATGTGGCATGATTGAAAATTGCTTAATTGAAAAAAAAAAATTAATATCTGGACGCAATAAAATTTTAAATTTTCAACCAAGTATAGTGAATAACAATAAAGTAGCCAAAAACATAAGAAAATAATGGTGTCCTGCGCAAAAATCAAAATCGCATCGACCAAATTGGGAAAGCATTGGACCAGTGTTTCATGGATAGTTTTACGTCCGATCTACTTTAAAATATGTGTGCACGGATATTAAAGCAAACAGTACGAATATTAAAGTAATGCGCACAGATCTTGAAGTAAATCGGACGGTAGAAACCACCACCGAACAGAACTCTGGGATATCTCAATTTTTGCGTGACCGACGTGTCCGGTTCCTATTCGAGGAAGCGTGGGGGGGCGTATTATTTGAGCTTTGAGATTCGTGCAGAATGTATTTGAACGAATTCATCGGACACCCCCCTCTCCCGGCCAAATTGGGTTTCCCTTCTTCTTTCGTTCCGAGCAAAGAAAGGGCTGTTTTAAAATCCCACCGACCAAAGTACCACTCTAGCTACTTGTTCCCCAATCCACACTCAACAAAATTACTCCCGGAGCCACACCGCCGCCTCTTTCTCTTCTTCCCACGCAACCCCTGTCTGCCTCGGTTCCTCTCTACTCTCAGCTCACCTCACCTCCTCTCTCAACTCTCTCTTGCACTTCACTGTTTGTCAAATTGCCCCTTAGAAGTACTGTCGCTCCAAGCACCCCGCGCTCTACCTCTTCTTCCAAATGAAACAAGACAGACTAGGCTCCTCTAACTGTCGTAAGTGTGTTTCTTTAGGTGCTTTGCATTTAGGGCTGAAATTTAGCACTTTTGTAGATCGTGGTGACTATGCATGCAAGTTGCTAGCCAAATTGTCAAATAGATCATGTTACGGTCTTGAATTCAATTTGTCAAGTCTTTTTCATGGAATGGATGGGAAGTATCCTTTCCTAATTTTGTCAAATAGATGCTTGGGTACAAGGCATAAATTCAATTCACTATAGTTATGACCCCTATATATAAATCTGGTAATTAAGTTAACCATCATCATCCACTATTTATTTTATTAACAAGTTGGGTTAGAGCACAAATTGGGCAATGTATACTTGTTCAAACACCTGATTGTCCTTGGGGTGCAATGTAGTCAATTATATGAGCCACAGCCCTTGGGCCTTTCATAAAAAAAAATAAAAAAAAAACTCTATGAGCCACCAACCAATTTTGTCATCTTACGTGCAAAAAAACAGAAATACCATTCTAAGCTACCATCTTTTTAGCACAAATTCCTCTCTTACCCCAATCCCCAGCTTTCCTCTCTTCCTTCTTCAAAGTAGTATAATAGAACTCTCTTGCCCGTCAAGTGTTTGTGAAAGTGTCCCTTACATATATTCTCGCTTCCAGCAGCAGATTTTAACAGCTACACTTCATACACGTTTTCTAGTCTCTCTTTAAACCATATTCTCTAAAATGCAAGAATGAAGAAGACATTCTAGTCTCTCTTTAACCATGGTAACACCTCTGCTCTCCTGTACCACTTCCTTTAGGTGCTATGTATCTAGGCCAGAAATTTAGCACCTAACTAGTTTATGTTGCCTTTTTTTTCTCTACTCAAATTCTGTGTCCTGTATTTGGTACTGCATATGAACAATTTGGGGTCCTCTAGCCGTGCACATTACCTGCTTGGTAAAATGTCTCAAATGACATTACAATATGGGTTTGATTATTTGAGCCATTCCATTGGGATGTATCATTTAGCTTTCATTTTTTAAATGGTGGAATAATAGTTAAAACCAATTAATCGCAGCTGTTAACCATATAAATCGGTTATTATGCAAATTTGTGATTGGCAAATTAGAAGCAAAAGACCATATATGAAGGTGAATTATTTACGAAGGAAATAGTGGTATTGGTTTTAAACCAACAACTAGTCTAGTAACATAGAAACAACAAATAAGAGAATGAGAAACACACTAAGAGTACAATTCTGAATCTAATTTATTTCAAATTTTCAATATCTACTAGCTTATGAGATAATTAGTGTTCTGATAGTTCTCTCTCCTTCTGTTATTTATTATTTTTGAGAAAATGCATTAAGACCCATTGTATTACCAGAAAAACAGTATTTACACCAGTTAAGTCCTAAGTTGTTCCCTGTGCTCCCAGAATAAAAGCCCAAACAGTGTAGAAGGTCTCAGCAACTCAACACTTGCTTCACAGATGGAACTATCAGCTAATGGCTACTACCATTTTGCATTGTGGACCCTACCTGTTAATAAAACTCAAACCCTTAACTATGCTATATCACAAGAATATTCGCATCGTATCAAGTATTCTCTTAAGCATAATTTCTTTATGAATACCAGTTGCAATCAAGGACTCCAATATCAGGTTCTTTTGCTATTGAGCTGATCAAGTTTGGTACTGTCTTGTGCTGGTTATCTCACTCTGCCATGTTATGCAAAATTATATTCACTGTTCTGGTTATCTCACTCTGCCATGTCTAACTAGTATTGTTCTGGTTCCTATTACCTCAGCCATGTTATGCAAAATTATATTCACTGTTCTTTCATTTGTGTTTTGTAGGGAATGCATTGATTAACTTTTAGGACCCCATTCTAGTTGAACTAGGGAGCAGCCCATTTTCTGAGGCTACCAACAGCATTTAACAAATCATCATCTACAAGTGGAGTTTTGACAAACTGAAACACACGACCATGGGGATCCACCAATTGGAACTAGCTCTAAAAGAACGCTGTCGCTCAGGCACCCTTACTATTAAAGATGCTCTTCAATTTTTTGATCGCTTGGTGGCCGCTAAGAGCCCGGCACCATCAATCTATTCCTTTAATCAACTTTTTACAGCCTTAACTTCTATGAAGAACTCCAACAACCTTTATGCAACTGTTTTTGCCCTCTTTAACCGCTTGACCCAACCTAAAAGGGTCTCAGCCTCGCCCAATATCTACACCTATTGTATCTTGATTTCCTACTGTATCCGAATGAATCGGCCAAGACTAGGCTTGGTTTTCTTGGGGCGGTTTATTAAGGGCGGGCAGAGAGCTCAACCTAGCATCTTCAATCCACTACTTAAGGGCCTTTGTTCTCAGAATAGGATTAGTGAGGCCGTAGCCATGGTGTTTAATAAAATGCCTAAACTTGGCTGCACGCCTAACGTGATCTCATACAGCACTGTTATTGATGGCCTTTGTAAAGAAGGT
Organism: Carex scoparia; assembly: GCA_024447655.1. Taxonomy (NCBI): domain Eukaryota; kingdom Viridiplantae; phylum Streptophyta; class Magnoliopsida; order Poales; family Cyperaceae; genus Carex; species Carex scoparia. The sequence goes on along the minus strand of JAJHPE010000016.1, from coordinate 8,211,083 downwards.
GCAGTTAGTAAAGCAATTAGTTTGTTTGAGCGAATGCTTTCAGAGGGTATTGCGCCAAATGTAATCACATACAACTCACTGATTAATGGCCTGTGCAAGGAGATACTGAGAAGGCAGAGGAACTATTGTCCTACATGGTTTCTAAAAGACTGCAACCTGATGTTGTGACCTATAATACTCTCGTGGGTGGGTTGTGCAAGAAAGGGCAATTGGAAAAGGCAGTGGAAATGCTCCAGTCCATGGTTCATGAAGGACATGATCCCGATGTTGTGACCTATAATACCATCATAGATGCTCTATGCAAGGAGGGAAAAGCTGAAAATGCAGAAGAGCTGCTGCATTATATGATTTCCAGAGGTAAGAATCATGATGTTCAAACCTACAGTACTCTTATAGATGGGCTCTGCAAAATGAACAAATTAGAAAAGGCAAAGAAGTTACTAAATGAGATGGTTTCAAAGGGAATATCGCCTGACACTGTGATATGCAATATAATTGTGGATGCACTCTGCAAGAGGGAGGAACCTGACAGGGCAGAGAAAGTATTGTATGATATGCTTGATAAAGGTGCCACACCTGATCTTATCACATATACTAGTGTTACAAATGGATATTCTAAGCTAGGCTGTTGGAAAGAGTCGATTAGGGTTTTCAAGGATATGATTGATCGAGACTTTTTGCCGGATGAGGTTACTTATGGATCAATGATGGATTCTTTGTGTAAACAAGGACAAAATAAGGAAGCTGAAAAGTTGCTTGACATAATGGTTAGGAGAGGTATAAAACCAGATGATGTATCATTTCAAATCCTGCTGCTTGGCTATGCAAATAATGGCACTATTGATGATGTGATGAATATCCTAGATAGAATGCATCTCAATCATGTAGCACCAGATCTCTCTACTTACACTTCCTTGCTTAAAGCATATGCTAAAAAGAGAAAAGTAGACGCAGCTATGAGTGTGCTGAATAGAATGAAGCAAGAAGGTGTGAAACCAGATTTAGCTGCCTCTGCACCAGTATTAGAACTGCTTTTGAAAATGGGACGAGATGGTGATGCGAGAAATCTCATGGAGCAGACAATTAGTAAGACTAATGATTGAAGTGCTGAGTTTGGTTGAAGATAGCTCATTTCACTATTCTAATTAACTGAAGGGCTTGTACTGCTCTGCTGCATATTTCTCTATAAACGGATTTGGTTGATGTTTAATTCTCTGTGAAATGATCTTTGAGCCATTATTTGATTTCACCTGTTAGTGTATCTCATCCTTCCCACTTGTATTTTATATTCTATAAATTTGGTTGATTGTGTGCGATCCCCTACAAGTCCACATAATAAAGAGGGCTCCAAGCGTTGGTATTTGCCAATTAAGCGAACAGGTGAAATCTGATTCGATTTGTTTTGGAGGGCTAGGTTTTTTTTCTTTGGAGGACTTGGTCTTAATGAATTTTTACACTGGTTTACATTTCCAAAAGCATGTACAAAGTGCAAATTTAAAAAAAAAAATAATAATAATTTGCTTTGGAGGGCAAGGTCTTTTTTAATTTGCTTTTTAATTTGTTGTTTTATGTTTTAGAATTTTGTACTGCTTCACTTTGAGTAGTTGGTTGCCTTAAGTTACTAACTAATGACTTAAAAAGAGGACCAAAGTGAGGAGGTGAGCTGACACTGAGAGTAGTTTGCGAGGCTGCGGCGGGACTAATTTTTAAAGGAACACTTTCGTTTAAATTTGATTGGCAATAAGGTCAATTGGAGTCTTTTTTGATAAACTTGACAGAAGCTTTCCTTCATTCCTTGATAGGTCAATTGGAGTCACTGGGATTCTGGGAAATACTTGTTATTATTGTATTTCGTCGGATATTTGATTGCATCCTATTTTTTTTTTGTTCAATCAAGTTTTTTAATTATTGGATATAATTTTTTTTATTTCAATTTTTTCTTCTGAAATTATTAATTATGATCTGACTGTGTAAACCCTTACATTATTTGTTAAAGTCATCAAATTTGACTAATCGAAACACCAATTTGAATTACGGTAATATTAAGGAAATAAACTTTAAGAATAAGTTAAAACCGAGATTAAAATAATTGAGGGACTTAAATGAACACTGACACTTGACTAAATATAATTACTGGAAGTTCAAAATCACACTTTGTTTTTATTTTATATTTTGATTTATGATGGATCTAATAAAGCAAAATTTGTGACAACTATTAGTTATTCGGATGCTGATTTTTTGTCATCATCTTTTTGTTCCCGTTAAGTAGATAGCTATTTCAATCCTTAATCAAATAACTATTAGCATGACAATGGGAAAGATTTACACAAAATTCAAATTTAACAACTTAGCAAACTCCTTTTATTTATTTTCAAAGAAATTTTAAATTTTGATCAAAATTTCTTTGAAGTATAATGGAAACTTTGGTTTTTTTTTCTTGGATAATTTTGTACGCTACTGGAGCCATCATTTTTATTCATGCCCATCAAAACTTACATTTCGCCAACTCTGCCCACAAAACTGAAATTCTGTCAAAAATAACCAAACCGGCTACTATACCGCCAGTTCCTAATAAATATTAGGAACTAGCTATTAAACCGCCGGTTTCTAATAAAAATTAGTTTTTTTTTTTTTGAAATCTGGACAGTTGATATATAATTTTTGAGTAGTTTGTAAGTATCAAATTCGCTCTGAATATTTGAAATATAATTTTGATGTTATATGTTACGAATCGTTTAAAATTCTCGTTTTTAAGACGATTAATTAACAAAATTTGTTGATTGATTTATTTCAACCAAATTTATTATGACTTTAACGAGAAAAACGATACGCAAATGACAAACATAATAGATCCAAATGACAAACGATAGAGTAGGAAATATAATAAACAAAGATAATACAATCATAAAATGACAAACATAACATATCTAAAACTCTATTGGTTTCTATTGGTTTGCTGTTGCTTTCCTTCTTTATTTTGTATAATTGCATGTCAGTGAGTTAAAAACTATATTGTGTCCAAATTCATTGTTATTTGTGTATTCCAAGAGAAACATCAAGTACAATTGTTAAGTAAAAAGTGTATTGCATTCCATGGTTTTTAAAAAGAAAAAACTTGGTTAGCCTTTCAAAAGAAAATTGTAGCCCATTTATACACTCAACGCCACACCGCCGCCTCACTCTCAACTCTCTCTTGCACTTCAACTGCATTGTCGGTTGGAACAAGTACCCCTCTCTCTTTTCATTTTAATGCTTTGCTCCCCCAATCCCATCCTTGTACAATTACTTCATTAGACCTTGTCCAAGCGCACCATACAACTCTTTTCCCCCAATCCTCAGCTCTCCTCCCTTCCTTTTTCAATGTGGTGCAGTACAACTCTCTTGCACGTCAACTGTTTGTGAAAATGACCCTGAGAGATGTTCTCGCTTCAAGCACCAGTTGTCCACGCCTACGCTTCGTTCACGTTTTCTAAACAAGCTCTCGACCTCTTCTCTGAAATGCAAGACTGAAGAAGTCATACTATACTCTCTTTAACCATGGTAACACACTAACACCTCTGCCCTCCTGTGCTGGTTCCTTTATAGGTGCTTTGCATCTAGGCCAAAAATATAGCACCTTGCTTGTTTATGGTGCCTTTTTTTTTCTCTACTCAAATTTTGTGTCCTGTATTTGGTACTGTATATGGCCAATTTAGGGTCCTCTGGGCGTGCACGTTACCTGCTTGATAAAATGTCTCAAAGAGACGTTACAGTATGGATTCAATTTTTTTAATCTTTCTGCTGGGAAGTATCATTTAGATTTCATTTCTCCAATGGATAAATAACACATAAAACCAATTAATTGCAGTTGAGAAGCTGGATTAGGGGTTTAAGTTATGAACCGCAACAACCAGTTTTGTAAGGCGAATACAAAGATATAAGAGAATGAGAACACACTAAAGTTACTATTCTAAGGGATACAACTACAGTTGTATTTATTTGAGTATGTACTAGTTTATGAGTTATTAGGGTTCTGATAGTACTTAGGATCTGTGCAGGTTACCTCACAGCATCTAAAACTTCGTTTGAAAGTTACAAGCATAATGGTGACATAATCTTTTAATGAATAATGTAAAGACAGTTTATTATTAGATCAAATATTCTCTTAAACAAAATTTCTTTATGAGCAGTTTACAGGACCAGTTCCAATCAAGCACAGTTTTCTCAGGTTGTTTTGAGCTGATAAAGTTTGTACCAGCATGTACCGGTCATCACTGTGCATGCACACTATCTGCTGCCACAGATCCAATTTGTAAGGTTAATTTTGATCATTAGATTTCTATCTTTTAATTATCTCCAGGAGTAATTGGTTTGTTGGAACATAAATTCAGCCTGCTATTATAAATCTTATTTGTAATTTGTGAGAGGCATCAACTCTGGCATTTGTCTAGTCATACCAAACCTGTCTGCCTCACCTTTATAGTATGGTCAATTTTGAACCTCACTATAGCACCAACTTGTAAATTTGGCAAAGTCAGGTCAATTTTGAACCTCTTGTTGGTATTTCTTTTAGTTTGTTGGGGCCATAAATCAGGCTGGCCAATGTTTATTTCTTATTATGAGAGGCATCAACTCTCTTATTGGTCAAGCTTTATCAATTCTAGAGGCCTGAGCTTTTTAGTAGTATTAGGAATTATAGTTTATATCCTAAATTCTATGACATAATTTCATGTTACGACATAATTTTATTTTATGACATAAGGTCTTGTTAATTATTTTCTATGACATAATTTTATTTTACCTGTATGCAGAGTGAGCCTAGTCGATTGAAGTACTATGACACCAAAAAAGATCCTCAATATAGCACCAACTTGTAAATTTGGCAAAAAGCAATTGTAAGGTCAATTTTGGACCTCTGGTTGGTATTATTTTCATACTATTCTTAAAGAATAAATAGTATTATTTTGGGGGCCATAAATTAGGAATTCGCATCCTCTGAGATATCTCAAAGTTTGCGTGACTTTTTGGAATATCTCAATCGTTCAAATGGGTTCTGCACGAATCTCAAAGCTCAAATAATACTACCCCCTTATGTTCCCCCGAATAGGAACAGGACACGTCGGTCACGCAAAAATTGAGATATCTCAGAGGATACGCACCCATAAATTAGGCTGGTGTTCCAATGTTTATTTGTAATTATGAGAGGCATCAACTCTTATTGGTCAAGCTGTATCAATCTAGATGCCTGAGCTTCTTAGTATGGTATTAGGAATTATAGTTTAGATCCTAAATTGTATCCAGTAGCTAATTGTAGCCTAATAGCATGGTAGCTGATCTGATTGAAATTGTGCTTGCCAATACCAGGTTGTAAATTTAAAGAGCGCTTTCAATAGTGAGGGCGTCTTCACTACTGATCTTGCACCTGAATGAACCATCTCCAACTAGAGTTGTGGCCATTTCAAATACACGGCCATGGGGATTCGTCAATTGGAGCTGGCTGTAAAAGAACGCTGTCGGTTGGGCGCACTTACTATTAATGATGCTCTTCAATTTTTTGATCGCTTGTTGGCTGCTAAGAGCCCGGCACCATCCATCTATTCGTTTAATCATCTGTTTAAGGCCTTAATTCGCATGAAGAACTCAAACAACCATTATGCAATTGTTTTTTCACTCTTTAACCGCTTGACCCAATCTAGAAGGGTCTCACCATCAGCTGATGTCGTTACCTATACTATGTTGATTGACTACTGTACTCGAATGAATCGGCCTGGACATGGGTTGATTTTCTTTGGACGTTTCATTAGGGAGGGCCATAGAGGTGATGCTTATTTCTTCAATTCACTACTCAAGGGTCTTTGTTTTGAGAATAAGATCAGTGAGGCCATAGCCATGGTGTTCAATAAAATGCCTAAGTGGGGTTGCACACCTGACGTCATCTCCTACAGCATTGTTATTGATGGCCTTTGTAAAGAAGGTGCAGTTAGTCAAGCATTTAGTTTGTTTGAGCAAATGCTTTCAGTAGGTATTGTGCCTGATGTAGTCACGTACAACTCATTGATTGATGGCCTTTGTAAAGAAGGGGCAATTAGTAAAGCATTTAGTTTGTTTGAGAAAATGTTTTCGGCTGGTATTGTGCCGAATGTAGTGACATACAGCTCACTAATTGATGGCCTTTGTAAAGAAGGCGCTATTAGTAAAGCATTTAGTTTGTTCGAGCGAATGCTTTCAGAGGGTACTGCACCAGATGTAGTCACATACAACTCACTGATTAATGGCCTGTGCAAGGAAGTAGATACTGAGAAGGCAGAGAAACTGTTGTCCTACATGGTTTCTCAAGGACTTAAACCTAATGTTGTGACCTATAATACTCTTGTGGATGGGTTGTGCAAGAAAGGGCAATTGGGAAAGGCAGTTGAAATGCTCCAGTCCATGATTTCTAAAGGACATGATCCCAATGTTGTGACCTATACTACCATTATAGATACACTATGCAAGGAAGGGAAAATTGAAAAGGCAGAGGAGTTGCTATGTATTATGATTTCTGAAGGTAAAAATCCTGATGTTTGTACCTATAATACTCTTATAGATGGGCTGTGCAAAATGAACAAACTAGAAAAGGCAAAGAAGTTACTAAATGAGATGGTTTCAAAGGGAATATTGCCTGACACTGTGACATGCAATATAATTGTGGATGCACTTTGCAAGAGGGGGGAACCTGATAGGGCAGAGAAACTATTGTATAATATGCTTGATCAAGGTGCCACACTAGATCTTATCACATATACCAGTGTTATTAATGGATATTCTAAGCTAGGCTGTTGGAAAGAGTCGATTAGAGTTTTCAAGGATATGATTAATCAAGGCATTTTGCCCAATGAGGTTACTTATGGATCAATGATGGATTCTATGTGCAAACAAGGCCAAATCAAGGAAGCACAAAAGTTGATTGACTTAATGGTGAGGGGAGGTATAAAACCAGATGCTATATCATATGAAATTTTACTTATCGGCTATGCAAATTATGGCACTATTGATGGTGTGATGAAAATCTTAGATAGAATGCAACTCAATCGTGTAGCACCAGATCTCTTGACTTACACGTCCTTGCTGAAAGCATATGCAAAGAACAAAAAAGTAGATCAGGCCATGTTCGTGTTGAACAGAATGAAGCAAGAAGGGGTGAAACCTGATATAGCTGCCTCTGCACCGGTATTAGAACTGCTCTTGAAAATGAGACGAGATGATGATGCTAGGGATCTCATGGACCAGACAATTGGTAAGACTAATGATTGAAGTGCTTAATCATGTTGTCAACAGATAGCTTATTTGAATGCAACGATCAATTTATGTATTTTGGGCAGTTTGTTGCTCCATTTACCCTCTGATCGGAAACAGTCTTTGCAAAAATTAAATAGAGTTCAATAGAATTGATTTCAGTAGAATAGATTTAGAATTGAATTTTTCTGATCAAAATGAAAGATGGATCGAAGAGAATTCAGTACAGGATGTTTCAGAAAAATCCTAACTTTTGTATCTATTTACTTCTTATGCCACTCTATGGTCACCGCTCACCACACAAAAAGTAAGAAAAAAAAAGAGGAGAAAGGAGTATCTCCGCTAACGACGGAAGGCAAACGCGAAAGAAAGAAGAAGAAGGTCAGGAGCGTCTCTTCACAGTTGTCCATACAAATCGCGCCAAATACCATCGATTTTGAGACGATTTTGCAGGGCGATTTCGTGCCCTTCGAATCGCGCCGATTGAATTCGACTCTCGTCTCTTCTTCGTTTCCGATCACGATTTCGTTGTCAAATCCATTTCCATTTCTAATTCCATCACGCACGAAGACCTTCCGATCAGAGTGTTAGTGTTACTTGTAACTATAGAAATGTTCGTGATAAAGCCTTGGACAGATTCTTCTTGTTTTTTTTTTTTGGGTGATTCAATGTTTTGTAGGCACACTTCTTACCTGCTTTTTTGGTGCTCTGCATTCTATTCTACTTGTCTTTATTTTGTATATGTCAGTAAGTTTAAACCCGTATTGTATTGCATTATATTGTATGTTGTTAGATGAGGCTATTTGTGTTATGCATCTCCCTATTGAACATGTCACAATTTCTTGTTATTTTCATCAAAACTAAATGACATATGTTAAAGTTGAATGGCCTTTCCGGATGAAACATTCTGTACCTTACAGGATCAGTGCACATGTTTGCAATGCATATTGGCTTCAACCTTTTCATTAGGTTTATTTAAGGTTTTGTCCAACAAGGAAATAATTTAAATGAAAATATTAAACCAATTAATTGTGATAGAAATTAATTCCGTTCAACAACATTTTTTAATGGTTTTGGAAAGAAAAACATTTAATTCAATAAATAAGGCATTAAAATATTTGAGGTCATTTTGGGCCGAAAGAGAAAAAACCAACCATGATAAGCTTTTGAAAAGAAAATTGTAGCCCAGCCCAATTTAAATAATTAGTTTTGTCGGATGGGAATAAGAGACATGGGCTCTTGCAATTGCAAATATCTAATCTAGCATTAGGTAACTGACATGCGCCGCCATTCCAATTAGATGATAGGGGACTATAACTCGTCAGAACTCATTTAGAGGAATCTGCTCCCATTCTTATTATTTCTTACTATTGGACAAAGGCAGACAGTGTTTTAAAATTCGGTCTATTCACCCGAATATTCGGCCGAATATTCCTATTCGGTTGCAATCCGAATAGAAAATCTATATTCGGTCCGAATATGAATTTTAGAGCATATTACCGGTTTAGAGTATATTAATAGTGATAAAATACTGGTTTAAAGTACATTAAAAGTGATTTATACCACATATTACCGGTTTAGAGTATATTAAAAGTGATAAAAATACCGGTTTAGAGTATATTAACAGTGTGTCATACCACATATTACCGTATGCTTGTTTATATATACGAATTCTCATTTAAAATCCGCATATATAAATCCGAATAAAAATCCGCATATGCGGCCGCATACCGTATATTCGGTATTCGGTGGCCTTCCGAATACCGAATAAGAACCGAATTTCAAAACACTGAAGGCAGTAGAAATGCTTTCTTTCCATTGTTTCTCAGGGACATGATTCTAATGTTGCGGCTTATAATACCATGATGGATGCATTCTGCAAGGAGGAAGAAACTTGATACCTTTTTAGTTCTCCTTGCATAGTGCATCTATGATGGTATTATAAGTCATGATATTGCATAGTACACGACACATCCTCTACCTTCTTGAACAGACAATTAATAAAGTGTAGAGGCTAGAGCTGGAAACTTCTATTGAAGACCATTTTATTTTAGAGCCTTCTCAGTATCTACCTTCTATTAAAGTATAAAATTTCCTAAAATATTTTCATTTTTACTTGTGTGATTTTGACTTTTCAGACAACGGTGCTTCCCCAAATTGGCTGGATTGCTCGGCTGTTATTCCGTGACCCCAAGCTCCATAGAATTGGTATCCTTGGTAATGGTATCTCTTCTGGTACCCCAGGGGGTTGAACATTTTCAATGCTAGGATGTGATCACTACACCTAAGAGCTTGGGGGGCCTTGGATTGAGAAATTTGAATTTTCTAAACTCTGCCTTTGTTACAAAGAATTTATGGAAGCTAGCGGCACAAAGCAGTGCTCTATGGGTGGACAATATCTGCCCAGCAGTGACCTTTGGCACTCAAATGGTACGTACATGTGCACCCAGTTTTGGAAGGCTGTGATGGAAGCAAGGGAGTTCCTAATGTCAAGTATTTGCTGGTATACTGGGGACGGGCAGCAGTGCAACATAATTGCACAACCTTGGTATAGCAACTAGCAACAGCTCAAACCGAGGGACAATGCTCCAAGACAGATGAAGGTATTCCAGTTATTTGATTCTGAGGGGCAGGGGTGGGATGAAAGCAAAATGCATGAGCGCTTGGATATTACAACACCCAGCTTGTATTAGAGGAAATCCCAACAGTACCAGCAAGAAGCCAAACAGAGGACAAGCTGTTCTTCAAACTGGCTCGTTCTGGTATTTTCTCCGTTAAAAGGGTATACAAGGCTTTACAGGACAAATGCCCGTAGGCTCAAATTAAACCAATTGCAATCAGCAATAAAAAGGAAATACAAGTACACTTGTTGTGAAAAACCCATTGGTACAGGACAGTACCTACCACCGACACTGGTACACGACTGGTACTGAACAACAGTCTTGTGAGGGGAAGGAGCCTGTGCTGATAACAATACGGATCAATATCCTCCCAGGTACCGTAGAGGATGGGCCTCATTTCACGGTTTGAGATTAAATCTCAACCGGTTTGAGATTCGGGGGGAAATAATACCCCTATTACCAGAAACCATTACACAAATAAAACTAAATGCAGAATGAGCAAATAAAACATTACAAGTTATAACTGAAAGAACAGTGAAAAAATAAAGAAAAACATCTAGAATAAGAGAAATATTCAGAGAGGTAGTACAAAAACTTCAGTTAATGGCGCAACATGCTGCCCAAAGCATATTAATTGATTATCTGCATTATTAAAAAAAAAGGCCATCTTCAACCCAATTTGGCACATCAATCATTTTTCCCACTTGTTTGCTCCATGAGATCTCTTGCATCATCATCGCGTCCCATTTTCAACAGCAGTTCTAATACTGGTGCAGAGGCAGCCAAATAGGGTTTCACCCCTTCTTTCTTCATTCTGTTCAGCACACTCATAGCTGCGTTTACTTTTCTCTTCTTAGCATATGCTTTGAGCAAGGAAGTGTAAGTAGAGAGATCTGGAGCTGCATGATTGAGCTGCATTCTATCTAGGATATTCATCACATCAACAATATCGCCATCATTTACATAGCCGAGAAGTAAAAATCGATATGGTACAACACCTGATTTTATACCTCCCCTTACCATTAAGTCGAGCAACTTTTCAGCTTCCTTGCTTTCTCCTTGTTTGCACAAAGAATCCATCATTGATCCATAAGTAACCTCATTGGGCAAAATGCCTCGATCAATCATATCCTTGAAAATCCTAATTGACTCTTTCCAACAGCCTAGCTTAGAATATCCATTTATAACACTAGTATATGTGATGAGATCAAGGGTGGCACCTTCATCACGCATATCCGATAGTAGTTGCCCTCTCAGTTTCCCCCCTCTTGCAAAGTGAATCCACAATTATATTGCATGTCACAGTGTCAGGCAATATTCCCTTTGAAACCATATCATTCAGCCACATCTTTGCCTTTTCTAAATTGTTCATCATGCAAAACCCATCTATAAGAGTACTGTAGGTTTGAACATCAGGATCCTTACCTCTGGAAATCATATAATGCAGCAGCTCTTCTGCGTTTTCAGCTTTTCCCTCCTTGCATAGAGCATCTATGATGGTATTATAGGTCACAACATCGGGATCATGTCCTTTAGAAACCATGGACTGAAGCATCTTCACTGCCTTGCCCAATTTCCCTTTCTTGCACACCCCATCCACGAGAGTATTATAGGTCACAACATCAGGTTTAAGTCCTTGTGAAATCATGTAGGACAGTAGTTCTTCTGCCTTCTCATTATCTCCTTCCTTGCACAGGCCATTAATCAGTGAGCTGTATGTGATTATATCTGGCGGAATACCCTCAGAAAGCATTCGCTCGAACAAACTAAATGCTTTACTAATTGCCCCTTCTTTACAAAGACCGTCAATCAGTGAGCTGTATGTCACTACATCTGGCGTAGTACCCTCCGAAAGCATTCGCCCAAACAAACTAAATGCTTTACTCACTTCAACCTTCTTTACAAAGGCCATCAATGATAGTGCTGTAGGTGATCAAGTTCGGTGTGCAGCAGCTTAGTCATTTTATTGAATGCCATGGCTACGGCCTCACTTATCCTATTCTGAGGACAAAGGCCCTTAAGTAGTGGATTGAAGATCCTAGCATCAGCTCTCTGGCCACCCTTAACAAACCGCCCTAAGAAAACCAAGCTTAGTTTCGGCTGATTCATTTGGATACAGTAGGCAATCAATATACAGTAGGTGCAAACATCAGGTGAGGGTGAGACCCGTCTAGGTTGGGTCCAGCGGTTAAAGAGTGAAAAGACAGTTGAATAATGGTTGTTGGAGTTCTTCATACGAGTTAAGGCTGTGAAGAGATGATTAAAGGAATAGATGGTCGATGTGGGGTTCTTAGCGGCCAGCAAGTGATAAAAAAATTGAAGAGCATCTTTAATAGTTAGGGTGCCCGACCGACAGTGTTCTTAGCGGCCAGCAAGTGATAAAAAAATTGAAGAGCATCTTTAATAGTTAGGGTGCCCGACCGACAGCTGGCGGGTCCCCATTGCAATGGGATGAAATGGTTACAACTCCCCTTGGAGATGGTTCACTAGGGGCTGTTGGTAGCCTCAGAAAATGGGCTGACCCCCTTGTTCAACTATAATGGTGCACTAAAAATTCATCAATACATTCCCTACAAAACATAAATGAAAGAATGCTTAATAAATTTTGCATAACATGACAAATGCTATAGGTAACAGAACAGTACTAGTTAGGCATCAGTCCAGTACGTGATGTCCACCTTTGCTTAATAGTGATACACAATGCAAATAGTCAAACACAAATAAATGAAGGTTTCCAGGTTGGTATAAATATCAGAGTCGATGCCTCTGCCTCTCACACATTATGAATAAGAATTCTAATACTAGCATAATTTATGTCCCAACAAACCAATTACTCCTTTTAAACGGAAGAAATCTAAAGATCAAAATTAACCTTACAATTGGATCTGTGGCAGCAGATAGTGTGCATGCACAGTGAGATAACCAGCACAAGCCGGTACCAAACTTGATCAGCTCAATAGCAAAAGAACCTGATATTGGAGTCCTTGATTGCAACTGGTACTATAACCTGCTCATAAAGAAATTATACTTCATATGATGTTAATGATCTTTTGATATAGCATAGTTAAGGGTTTGAGTTTTAGTAACAGGTAAGGTCTCCAATGCAAAATGTGTGGGGCTGAGATTAGAACTGTCTTGACTACTGTACCACGTATGGTAGTAGCCATTAGCTGACAGTTTCGTCTGTGGAGCAAGTGTTGAGTTGTTGAAACCTTCTACACTGTTTGGGCTTTTATTCTGGGAGCAGAGGGAACTACTTGGGACATAACTGTTGTAAATACTGTTTTTCTGGTAATACAATGGGCCTTAGTGCCTTTTCTCAATAATATATATAAAAAAAAAAAAGATAGAGAGAGAGAACTATCAGAACCCTAATTACCTCATAAGCTAGTAGATATTAAAATAAATTAGATTCAGAATGGCACTCTTAGTGTGTTCTCATTCTCTTATTTGTTGATTCAATGTTACTAAACTGGTTGTTGGTTCAAAACCGATACTGCTATTTCCTTTGTAAATAATTCAGCTTCACATATGGTCTGTTGCATCTAATTTGCCACAATTTAGATACACGACAAAGTTGCATAGTAACTTATTTATATGGTTAACAACTGCAATTAATTGATAGGTTTTAAGTGTTACCCCACCATTTAGAAAATGAAAGGTAAATGATACCTCCGAATGGAAAGGCTGAAATAATTGAACCCATAGTGTATTGTATCTTTGGGACATTTTATCAAGCAACCTGTGTGCACGGTTAGAGGACACCTGAATTGTATCAAATACAGCACCCAGAATGTACGAAGGTGATAAATTTGTGGCCTAGATGCAAAGAAGCTAAAGGAACTGGCACAGGAGGGGTTACCATGGTTACCTTAGAATTGCTTCTAGAAGATGGATTGTGCCAGGTTCTTGCGGCCGATAGGCGGTTGAAAAATCAAAGCGCGTCTTCCAAGGTGAAAGTGGTCGACCGACAGCTTTCTTTTACAAGTGATTCCAGGTGCTTGGAGCGACAGTACTCCTCAGGAGCATTTTGACAAACAGTTCAAGTGCAAGAGACAATAGAGAGAGGACGTGAGCTGAGAGTAGAGAGGAAGGCAGGAGTTGCGTCGGACGATTCTAAAGCACCGCGCTGTCAGTAAGGGAGAAGTACACTGTGGTAGTACTTTGGTCCGATTCAAAGCAACCCTTCCTGTTTGACAGGTAAAAGACGATTTTGATCGGTAGAAGAAGACAGGAGATGCGATAATCTTTTAATTTGATTGCCAATAGGTTACAGGATCAATTGGAATCACTGCTGGGATTCGAATCCGTATCATTTCAGATAGCTGAGCCTGAGATGCAAGCGATTCTTCTTTTATCTTAGCACGAATATTCATAAACACCAGATCCGATTGAAAATAATCTGTACCGTCCGTTTTTTTTCCAGTTGCACCTAAGGGAACAAGGACTCTGTCGTATATTTGAATGCGTTCATTTCTTAGAAAATTGTGTTTAATAATTTTTTTAATTATTGGACATATAATTTTATCAAGTTGTAATTATTTTTTCTTAAATTATTTTGTCCTCTAAAATTATTAATTAAGAACCTTACGTAGCCAAGTTGAGAATATTAAAGAAATAATAATATAATTTTGGGACATAAATAAATCTTTTGAAACTTGACAAATACAATAACTATTAGCCAGAGCATTGAGAGATTTTACACAGTTGAAATTTATTAGCTTAGCAAACTCCTTCATTTTATAAAAAAAAAAAAAAAAAAAACTGGGTTTTATGAAAATTTTAATTTTGATGAAAATCTATTCAACTCTGATGGAAATTTGTATATTGAAAAGTAGTTTTGAAAAAGAGGAGGGATCAACTTACACCATTTTTCGGTAGCACCGGATTATACCCTACATTTTCAAAGTTTAAACTGTCGATCCAAACTGTTGAACATGATTGATATATTAAAATATGCTTGCAGATCAAATTTTATATTTTTTGAATTTGTTTACTATTTATTAAGATGAGTACAAAAATTCAATGGTCTGAAATCAACGATTTTGTAAAATACTTAATAAATAGTAAACAAATTAAAAAAAATGTAAAATTTGGTCTCTAAGCACATTTTAATATGGATATCATGTTGAATGGTTTGGATCGACTATTTAGATTTTGAAAACTTTGAAAATGTAGGGTGTAATTCGGTGTCACCAAAAAATAGTGTAACTGGACCCCTCCTCTTTGAAAAATAATATAATGTCTTAAAAACGAAAGAGGAAATTTATACTCACATAAAAAAATATGATTCAATTCTATGATTTTCTGTTGTATTTATTTCGCAATATTTTCATTTCACAATAAACTTACTAGATCTATTACAATTTAATACTAGTTAAATTTGTACATATACATATTTTTTTTCCAAAAAAAAAAAATTAAGAAATAAACAATTCTTTTTACTAGTCAACAATTCATTTTACTAGTCAATGCTTTCATATTTATCTTTCTATCTCACACAACCTCCTGCCACTCAGATATCATGGTCGTTGATCAGTTTCTTTTCTCTCTCTCTCCTTGTAAACAGACAAGCTGTTAATTTCAGAATATTAAGACATAATAACTTTAATTTACACTTAATTTTCTAGACTTATTGTTCTGTGAAATCACACTACCTCCTGTTCGTTTTCTTCTTTTTTCACACTTTTGTTTTTCATTTTTGTTTTCTCATTTGAATTGGGTTCGCTTCATCAGAAATAAAACCTCCTACACGAACTGGGCCTCTCTGGACATTTATGGGCCTAACAAATTGACTAAAAAAAACTATTCAATACTAGATGATTTAATTAAATTCTGTTCAAATTTTATCTAATATCTTTTATCTTTTATCTACTCCAATAGCACTTTAAAACTGTTCAACTCTAGATTTACATTTCATTTTCTCACGGAGCCACATGGATGAATTTTGTACCGTCAGTAAAAGTAAAGACTAATGAATCGTGCATCGCTGGCATTGAGAATACGAAACCTGTACCAGCGCTAGCTGACTGGCAGGTAGGGCCAGGCCTTGCCATTGATTATTATTGCCGTACCAAAGTACTCAGGTTGCCATTGCGGATGGATATATGGAGGGGTTGCAACCAATGTTGTTCTTATATAACAAACTGCTGGTACGAAAGTCCTGGTCAAAAAGTACCAGTTGCCGATCAAACAGAGAGGACCTGAAGGGAGACGTAGGGTGGTCACTCTTATAAAACTCTAGTTTGTGAAAATTATGAAAATAAACAAACTGTAAACGATCCGATACAATATTTTTCTTTTTCTAAGGAGTATCCACATCATATAACAGTACTCAGTACAACCAATCAATTTTTTTTTTTAACATATTCACGGCCCAGTTTATTGTTTTATAGGGTTTAATGTGATATTAATAACAACATAAGCTACAACTAAACTCAAAAAAAAAATAAACATTCTAATATAAAAAAATGATTGAAAGAAATTTAAGCATTTACAGACTAAATGGTGACCACATTTCTTGAACAAAAATTTAAACTCGTCCATCATTCACTAGAAAAGACAAGGCAAAAATATTCTCTACTGATTGTGCAAACGAGTTTATGTTCAACACCAAATTTTCTAATCTTGCACTCATTTTCCGTCTCAATATTAAAAAATAGCCAGTATGTTTTTATTTGTGTCAGTTTTAGCCTCTTCTCCATTGCTAAGCTATAAGAGAACAAAATGAACAAACATTGTAACAGTTTAGCAAACTGACAATTACTTTTAAGGGGACATTTCATGTATACCCCTCAAAAATTTTGAAATTTAAAACTCATTTAAAATTTAGCAAAATGGCAATTACGTTTTATTATCTTTTCTTTTAAAATTCATTAAAATTTTATAAAGAACCCATTTTACCCTTTATTAAGAAAAATAAAAAATATATAGAATATTTCATAATTGGTCATTTCAGCATTAATTTTGTGGTTTTCATTAATTATTATATCTAACTACATTACCAAGATTACCCGGATATGTACACCAGCAATTGTCTGGTACAACAATCCATTTACCATTGGATGAAACTGCAAAAATTTATCAAATTTAAAAGAAAGTAGAAGTTTTTCAGGGGTGAAACTGCAAAATTTATTAGTACCTCCTCAGAATGAGTGCTTTCATTTGGTCGACTAGCTCTTCGCCTTTGATTTCCAACCTTTCTTTGTTTCACTTCAGTGTTCATTGGCTCATTCCTTTAGGGAAAATCAGAAAGAAATTAAAAACAGATACTTACATTTCTGCTACCAAGTATTATTTCTCGAAACAGCTTCCAGTACAGTGCTCTTATGTAGTATTAGTAAAAAACTAATTTCCCATTAGTATATGCACATTTTAGCATTTTGCATATATTAATTTTCCCTTATGATTTCAACAGAAGTATACTGACATATATAGCATCTCGAAAAAGAACCTAACTTGTAAAGTAATAATTATCAACGAATGTTGGATTATGAAATAAGCCAGTACAGAATATCTGATCTGTATAAAGTTTGAAATGGTGAATGAAAGATTTCATAGATGGTTTAATTCGAGAGATCTTGATGCAGGACATAGTTTACGATCATCGGGTCGGAGGTTACGGTTCAAATAAAAGATTACTCTGTAATAAAAGAATAATTTGAATATTTAGAGTTATTAGAATTCAGAATAGTAAATATGTAATTATAAAATTTTAAAAAATATACCTAATTTAATAGTTTTAAAAGGTATAAATATGAAATTGTGTCTAAAAAAATATTCTTCAAACACAATACTGCATGATTGAGCTCATTTTTTCACCCGTCTCCCTTCTTTACACACTGTTCTGCTGAAAATTACTTGGAGCAGTGTACGATGTACCGTGTATAATTAGTGTTTTTGTAGTAGTGTGAAAGTAGTCAATTGATGTTTTGATTTTTCATTTCATTTTATTTCTTGACACATAATAGGAGTTATTCAGAGGCCTATTTCCATGCAGAGGTCAGAATGAAGCATTTCTCTTTGGGTTTAATTAATATGAGGGTTGGAAAATTATGATAAATGGTATTAAATTACTTGTACAAATACTCATCAGAAACGTACGTATCATCTATTCAATACTAAAATCAGTATAAAGGAAGCAAAATATACGGTGAAAGAAACATAGCTCCAAAATCACATTCTCGCTCCAAAAACGAGTGAAGCAAAATTTGCTTATGACTAATTGAATGTTTTTGTGGACTCCATTGAAAACTCTATCCTCTGTTTTGTTATATATGAATGTCTTATTGCTCTTCAATTTCTATCTTCCAGCTCAACGTTAATATGTGACAAGAGATTTTTCAACACAGCGTTAGCATCACTGTTGAAAACTAGCTTCTCTGTTTTGTTATATATGAAGGTTAGAGTCAATAATTAGGTGCTGCCATTAGATTTGAGCTGGTCAAGGTCCTACATATCACTCTCCAACCTCTATCTTCTACTCAGCACCAAAAATTGGACGAGAGGTTTTCCATCACAGCTTCAGTTTGGTGGGGCCGAGTGGTCCTGTCCCTCAATTATATATATATGGATGGGAAGGAATAATTAATCTTATAATGAAAGAAATTTAATTTCAGAGTCACACCATCCCTATTCCAATCTCTCTTCCTCCTGAAAACTAGCTGCAGCTCTGGTTCAAAATCATAATTAGACAAGTATTATTAGTTACGAAATCATAATTATCCTTTTAAATTTAATCTGATCAGAACATACAAACTAATTAAAAAGAAGTCAAATTACTTCACAAATGTGTTATCTATATCTTACTAAAAGCAGTATAAAGGAAGCAAAATATATAATGAAAAACGAAGAGAGTTGAAATATCTCTATTTTTTGTGCCTCCATTATTGACAACTTGTTATGTATTTTACTATTTTTTGTAAGCTATTGATGATATTAAACAGAACAAAATCAAAACGTCAACATTATATCTCGCGTGCATAGAGAAAATGATATAAATCATATTTAATAGTTTCACATTTATGTTTTAAATTTTAAATTATTGTAATTTTAAAATTGAAGCATAAGGGAGAGACAAAATATTGAGACATCTGAACCCTCCTCATGCATGGAAGGAACATAATTCCAAAATCACATTAATTCTCCAAAATCTAGTTAAGCACAATTTAGTTATGAACAATGAAATCATACAAAGACATAAACTTTTTTTTTTTTTTCTGCAATTCGTGGTTCACTGGTAACTATTTATTTCAGAAAAGTTTTTTGACATAATGCATGTAGAGGCTATGTTGAAAACTAGCTATATATTTTGTCATATGTGAAGGTTAGGATCAATAATTAGGTGAGGGGTGGAACCAGAATTTGAATATGGGCGGACTACATAACATCTTTTAAAAAAAATTTGCATTAGACAATCACGGAAATGTTTCTTTTCAGAAGGCTTTCAGAGAAGATTTTTGGTGTGTCAATATGTAGTTAACTGGAGTTCTACAGTTGTAAGGTTTCTTTTCCCTTTTTCACTGCACACACAGAAATCGAAGCACCTAACTAGGAAGAAACCAGTCCGTGATTTTGAGTTTCAAGGTTTACATTCAAGCCCCTTTAAATTGGTTAATTATTATAAGGGGTGCTAAATTAAGATTTTGATATTATTTGGAAAGCAAAAATTCCTTTCAAAATTAAGATTTTTTTGTGGTTAGTAAAACAAAAAAAGGTATTAACAAGGGTTAATTTGAGTAGTAGGGGTTGGCAAGGAGATGTAGGCTGTCCTTTTTGTGGTGAACAAGAAACCGTGGATCATTTATTTTCACAGTGTTCTTTTGCTCGAATTATTTGGAATTGGACTGCTGAGTATAATAACTTTGACTTCAATATTAGCACTATGGAGGAGCTTTGGTTTATTGATACCTTAATTCCGTTAAAAGATAGGTTATTATTAGAACTAGTTAGGGGTGCAGTGTTGTGGACTTTATGGTTGACAAGAAACAAATTGTGTTTTCAAGGAATTAGTACTAAACCTAGAGCAGTAGGAGCACAAATTATTTCTCTTGCAAAATTTTGGGTGGCGTCGAAAGATAGTGGATCTGTTCTTAAATTATCACTAGTACTTCCAACTGATGTGTTGCATATCCCTATTATTTGTTATGATTTGATTGAACAGGAGGAGGCAATAGATGGGACAACACAAGAGCGCATGCCCCTCTGCTTACAAATGGGTTCGGCCTTAGAGAGGATTGAGAAATTGTGACCATTGTGTTTTGTTTGATGGATTGTTAGTGAATATATGTTTAGGTGCTAATAGTTGCTTTAGTTGACTTGTTTGTAAAACTTTACCATATTTTCTTTTCTAGTTTGTTGTTCTTGTAATAAACATTAAGGACTTGTACTAGTGGTTTGGTACTAGATCCTTGTTCTATGGTTTCTTTAATGGAAATCGGTGGGAGTAGTCCCACTTTTATCAAAAAAAAAAAAATTATAGAAGGTGCTAATACATATAAAAGAAAAAAAATTACTAAGACTTCTATACAATTGGTAATAAATTTTGAAAATTTTGGGGTGGCTTAGCACCCCCAGCTTCCACTAAGATCTGCCCCTGAATTAGGTAATGGCATTAGGTTTGAGTTGCTCAAATTAACTCCTATCGTTCTCTAACCTTTATATTCCAATTCAGCACCAATAGACGGGAAGATTTTTCAACACAATGTCAGCTTGGTTTGGGTTTTGGTGGTGGTGATGTTTTTGGGGGGGGGGGGGGGGTTGGGTGTTATCAAAACTGCTGAAAATTGCATATTATATTTGACAATACCAAAATTTAATTGGTCCAATCATTTTCAGGTAAGAATTAACAATAATGCAATGCAAAACGGGTTTAGGAATTACTACAAGCATGTAATCTACATGATGAGAATCTTTTTCATAATCACTAAAAGTTCGAAGAATTAATTACCTTGTGAACTAGAGAATGGTGATTTGATCTCCAATGTTAAAGTCAGAGGCAAGTGCCAAGTGTAGTTGCTGAGCGGTCAAGGCAACACATTTTCATTTGGACTGTTGGGATTTTAAAAACAAAGATACTAGTCTATAGTGTGGCGGACAAATTTGCACTATGCATAGTACCTACCCTCACTCAAAAGATCTCTTACATAATTGAGGGGCTCCATTGAAAACTAGCTTTTATGTTTTGTTATATATGAAGGTTAGGGTCAATAATTAATTAGGTCTTAAGAACACAATATTTATTAGAAGAAATTTCTTTTCTGATCTAACAAGCAAGATTTTGACAATTATCTAATATTCAAATTGTACATGCACTGGTATCTTTACCTCTATAATTAATGTTGTATAATCCACATACATTTAGAATTTTTTTTTTAATATAACATCCTACGGTAATCTGCTTTGTATCTATTGAAATTTTAATTTAGATTTCGATTAAGATGAAGTAAAATTATATCCCTCTTAATCTTTATTGTAATCTGCTCCGAGCATGCAAACAAAAAGGAAATCAAATTTCTCATAGCAATACTCATCAGAAACGTGCGATCTACTCAATACCAAAAATTTAGAGAAGGATAAAATTAAATATATAATAAAATAAAGTTTGTTCCAGAGTTATATTTAATTCAGAAAATATAACATTCTTAATTCTTTCTGCAATTCCTGGTTCAGGGATAAGCATTTAATTCAGAAAAGTTTATTTTTGTTTTTTTTTATAATGCAGGGGCTCTGGTGAAAATAGCTTCTCTGTTTTGTTATATATAAAGATTAAGAGTCAATAATTTAAGGTCCTATATATCACTGTCCAACCTCTGCCTTCCAAATCCCAACTCAGCACCAATAATTGGATGAGAGGTTTTCCAAAACGACGTCAGCTTGGTGGGGTCAAGTGGACCTATCCCACAATTACAGAGGAGGAATAATAAATCTTTGATCTTTGCAAAATATATAATGAAAGAAATTAGTTTCAGAATCACATAATCCCCATTCCATTCTCTCTTCCTCCTGAAAACTACTTGTAGCTCTCATTCAAATCAAAGATGGCGATGATACTCGATGCCTTTCTGTCCAGGTTTAGCGAACTTGTTGTGCAAATGGTGGAAGAAGAGGTGGGCATGCTGCTGGGCATCCCTGGTGAGATTGAGAAGCTCGGCGAGACCATTCGTGACATTCAATGTGTTATTGCCGATGCCGAGAGGAAGAAGAGCAATGACAGGACCATTGAACTCTGGCTTTTAAAGCTCAAGGATGTCATGTACGATGCTGATGACATCATTGACCTCTGTCAGATCAAGGCAAAGGAGCGTCTTGCTGCCTCCAGTTCCCGTTCCACATCAAATGCCCGCTATGGCTGCCATTTGCTGTCTTGCTTCCGCAACCCATTATTTGCGCATGAAATTGGTACGAAAATTAAGGATATCAATTCCAAGTTGGACGATATTGCTAAGAGAAAAACTCATTTGGGCTTAAACGAATCACAAATCTCTTCTGGGCCTTCCAAACCTGTTCGCCGAGTGAACTCGATCCTAACGCGCAAGACTGATCCCACAGTTGTGCTAGATGATCTTGTGGGAGAAAAGATTGAAGAAGATACAAATCTATTAGTGAACTGGCTAACCGAAGAAGAGAAGAGTGCGAGAAAAGCCATTGATGTTTTAGCAATTGCGGGGATGGGTGGAATTGGAAAGACCACTCTAGCGAAAATGATTTTCAATGATCCAAAAATTGGGGAGGAATTCCAGTTAAAAATTTGGGTGTGTGTCTCAAAAGAGGTGAATGTAATAGAATTGTTGAGATGTGTGATTCGAGAAGTAGGAGGTGACCATGGTGCCCGCCAGGAAAGATCGGAGCTGGTGCCTTTACTCGAGAGCCTCGTCCGAGGGAAAAAGTTCCTTCTTATTCTGGATGATGTTTGGGAAGAGAGCCGAGCGGTGTGGGACGGTCTGTTGCATGCTCCCATGAGTGGTGGAGCTCACGGGAGTAGGCTACTTCTCACGACTCGAGATGAAAGAGTGGCGGATGGAATGAGGGCAGCAAAATTACACCGGGTAGGAAAGTTATCTCTTGAAGATGGCTGGTCTCTATTAACAAAGCAGGTAATTAAATTTTATAACTTTGTTTAGCCTTGACCTTGCTATTTTTGCCTTAGAAGCTTAGCATTGTCTAGTTGGTCATGATTTAAGTATTGGGTCTTAGACAAATAATTTTGCAGTTGTATAACAAATGCAAACTTATTTAATCCTATCTTAACAAAACGGAATTTTGTATAAGAATTTACAATTCACCACGATGACACATGGTAGGAAAATTTTATAAAGTGTCATTCGTTTCAAAACATAGAACAAAATATCCTCATTTCAAAATTATTAACAAAATGCTCTTGTGGACCCCACTTATTCGCTCTCTTTCCATCCCTCTCACTTATTTTTATTTACTTTCATTTATTATTTGCTTAAGTAAAATATACAATTGTGATTACATTCCCGTTTTGAATCATTTTTTACTTTTTGTGTGTATAAATGATTTAGAATAAAAAATTAAAGTGTCAAATTTTATTTGTTTGAATAAGAAAGTATAATATTAGCATAGATGTAGAATATTTCTAACATATGAGTCTTTAAAAAATTATTATTATATAAGACATGGTATTAACTTAATTCATAAAAAAAATGAGTGACGTACTTTTACTTCAATAAAAATATACTAATTATATATTTGATATAATCTTAAGAAATTAAGAAATAAATAACAAGTGCAAGAAATATTGAGTTTGAATACTATAGCAATGAGTGATGTAGATGGTTTGGAATACATTTTTTACACCTTTAAAGTGCGTATATATATGATCCGATTAATTACTAGATTTAACAAAGTTTAATTTTTAATTTTTCACCATAATATATTCACTGGCAAGTCGTATTACTTGCATTGTAACTGATTCAAAGCTGATGGCATTATTTATTTCTTAATTTCGTAAGATTATATATTATACATAATTAGAATATTTTTTATTGAAGCATAAATATATCACTAAATTGTTCTTAACATATGATGTGGTAAAATTATTATAATTGTGAAATTTATACCGAATCAACTAGATAAAATGCGTATATTAAAATTATTATATGTTAGTTAAAAAGAATTTATATAATAAGTTAATACCATGTCTTATAATAATTTTTAAAAATATCAATATGTTGAAAATATTCTATATATACACTAATACTATACTTTCTGATTTTAGCAAATAAAATTTCACACTCAAATTTTTTATTTTAAATCATTTATATACATAAAAAAATTAATCAAAATATAGATGAGAGATCACAATTGTATATTTTACTTAAGCAAAGAATAATGAGAGTAAATAGAGATGAGTGAGAGAGAGGGAAATAGAGAAAACAAGTGGGGTCCACAAGAGTATTTTGTTAAAAATTTTGGAAGAAAGATATTTTGTTCTATATTTTGAAAAAGAAGGACACTTAGTAAAATTTCCCAGTTTCCCCTCCTAGTAGCACATGATAAGCAAAATGGAATTTTTAATTAAGCAATAATAGATATAGTGCCTATGATTTCTCGAACTCCAAATTAATATGTCTGTTCGCCAATAGGAAATTTCTATCGATTATAATATATTCTTCAAATATTTCCACTAGGGAACTGTTAGGTGTTAAGATTTTAATTGATAGATTGGAATTCCGGGTAAGTGAAGAGTAAGCTAAACATTAATTAATTTATTAGAATACGGTGCATCACTAGTGAATTGATTGGTGTGTGTACCTCATGCCAAAAATTATGAAAACCAGGCATGGCATATATTTTTGGGCATTGTGTTTCTCCACCCCCTCCCCCTCCGGAGCCTCCTTGCCGCTGACGTCTCTCTATTTACCGGCAATGAGGCGCTCAACTCTCACGGCATCTCATTGCCGCTAGTCGGCCTTGTCACATCATGTAACCACGTTTTCCAATATTTTTTTATTAAAAATTTATTTATTTTAATTTTTTTCATACTAAAAATCCAATAAAATAGTTAAACTTGAAGAATAACATCACATTGAGTCATATATCACATTATGTCGTGATGTGACAACTCTCCACTATTTTGATCACGCCACATGAAAATGAACTAATTTCAATCTCATAACACGATGTGTCCAAATTACAATGTTCTACTTTCATTGCTCCCATGCTTTCCATACCCTACATCAGCTACAAACCAACAACTATTGTTCACCCTTGAGTCAACTACGCATTGTTCCGACCAAAAATTGACGCATCATGCCCATTGAGTTGTGCTCCATGCTCGAGCTGCGTATCGTGTTTGTGTTCGCCTGTATGATGTTTTTAGCAATTAACAATGCATTCCATAAACTAGGGACCTATACTTAATCACTTTCTGATGCACAATAATATTAGCATTGATAAGTATGTTTACATTTTTCTCATTTTTAATAATTTTATTGTGTATTTTGATTTTTTTTAATATATTACTCTTCGGAAGTGCATAAATTATATTTAATTTATATTTCATCATCACCAGTAATCAGTATTGCTGTTGATATACATATATATAACAATTAATTAAAGTTCTATAATATGGTACCTATATCGTTTGATTGATAAATATTTTTTTAAAATTCATTATTACATGTGATGCCACGTCTTGTTTGGCAATAGTTCCACTACAATAGTCCTGGAAGCTTTTCAAATTCATAATTTTTAAACATTAATTCAAATTTTTGTAAGTCCATTTCCTGTGAAAATTAATTCAATTTATTTAATATCCGGTTTTAAAGAGAATTAAATAAACTTTGTATCTAAACATTAATTTTTTTAATATGTGATTTATTAGAGTTATTTTTCTCCTTGTTTGGGTAAAAGTTAGTTTCGAATTTTCTTATTAAATAAGTACCTTATATAGTTAATTATACTATTACATGAGTGGAAGTCTCATCATCTCATTGATTTTTTTTATATAATACTATAAATAGTTCATAGGTAAATTATAATATTCCTCCATTAGAAAAGATAATATTAGAAAACGGATGGAAAATATATTTCGGTTGCATTGATATGGTTTAACAACAGCGATCCAAAATAATGGCCCAAGCCCAAAACTAACGGAACCAAGTAGATGAAAACAAACACTGAGGATTTCATATGGGCTACGGGCTAATTGGACATGGATAATTAAATAATTAATGCTGTAAGCGCCCTTTGAGATTATAGCCGGTAGTGGTTCTCAAAATCAAACATTGTGAAATTAATTTTATTTAAGGTAAAAGCTGAACTTTTAGCATGACATAGAAATAAAAAATACAGTAAAATTTTTTATAATTACCAAAACTGGAACTTGTATTTAATCTTTCTTTTTTAGACATTATTTTAGAAACTTATTTCTATTTATTCACTACTTACATTTATTTTCTCCAATTATACCAAAACACAAAAATACTAACAAAAATCACATGCCTGAAAATTATTGTGAGAATAATTTAGATTAATAAAAAACATAACTTGTTTTTATTCTCTACTTTTAAGACAATTTTCATAATGTTTTCATACTTATCTATAACTTTCTAATATTTTCTCAAATTAGGCAAACACAAAAAAGGAAAGTTATGAAAAATATAATTTTAAATTTATTTCTGATTTCCGGATATATTTTCATGTTTTTTTATACATTATTATATATTTTGTCACAATTTCTTAACATTATTTCACTAAAGAAAAAAAAATGGCACGCATATATGCCTTATCAAGCTGTGTTTTGTCACTATCTGTGTTATGCCCACTACTAGTATTGTGCGGCACCAGCATAGAACGACACATTTAAATTCTTTGATTTATTGACATGAAACTGCACGTGTTCCGAACATATTTGAACACGGCACGCTGAAACGCGACATGACAAATTTGTAATTGTCTAATCGGTACAACTTAATTATAGCATAGCTAAGGAGAGAGCTAGGGCATAAGTTTTCTAGCTTGTGGTCTAAGATCTATCGATATTCTCACATTCTCGAAATTTGTTACACATTGGAAAGCCCCTCCAACTACCTTCCCTATGCCAGAGGTTCCATTGGGAGCAGAAGTCGGCCTGGTAGCCAGAAGGGCTCTGGTCTAAGCCAAATTGGAGAACAAAATCAGATTTTAACATGATTCAAACCTAGACACTGTGTAAATAAAAATATGAGAGCTGCAATCCCTTGTGTTTTTATTACAGCTAACATGAGCAGTTTAGTAGGTCAAAATAATTACCTTCTGTTTCATGTGCTAACTTCACTATTGGTTTTGTTTATATAGTGTGTGAAGATTCGAAATTAATTAAGTTATCCAAAATTAGTCAGTAATGAAATTGCAAATAATTTGGTTGCACTGCTTTCGAATTAGTGAGTACAAAACGAAATCGGCCAATAATTTGGTTGCACTTCTTTCTATCCTAATTTGCTTTCGAATTAGTGAGTACAAAACGAAATCGGCCAATAATTTGGTTGCACTTCTTTCTATCCTAATTTTTGTTCTCTCTTTTCTTTGAAAATGAGTTTTTGTTATCTCTTAATAAATGTGCTATATTGTTTTTGCTCAATCTCAATATTTTATCATAACCCTAAGATTTATAATTTTTCTACAATTTGAACATCTAAAGTTTCAAAGTCACTTGACATATATATAAAATACAAATGAAAGCATTGACGTTCCTAACTTTTTTCATTTATCTGATAGATAGTTCAACATGATCAAAAGGAAAGTGAGATTCAAGAATTTAAGGATGTTGGGTTGCAACTAGTTGAAAAGTGTGACGGTTTGCCTCTTGCGATCAAAACCATAGGTGGTGTGCTTTGCACAAAGCGCAAAACCATAGTCGAATGGCAAAACGTTCTGAAAAGCAATATGTGGTCCATTGATGGGGTGCAAAGTATCCACCATGCATTTCATTTGAGCTACGAAGACCTTTCACCACCTTTGAAGCAGTGCTTTATCTTTTGCTCCCTCTATCCGGAAGATTTTGAGTTTGGCAAAATAGATTTAATCTATCAGTGGTTAGCAGAAGGTTTTTTGCAAGACAAGGTAGATTTCTGGGAGTTGGGAAATGACTACTATTCAGAGTTACTGGTACGAAATCTTTTGGAATCCACTGAAAATTTCTATGATCAAGAAGAATGCAAAATGCATGATCTTTTGTGGTCGTTTGCCTGTCAATTAGGAAAAGATGAAAATTGTGTATTAAGGGAGGGACGATTTTTATGCAAGCCTGAGGGTTCATTGAAAGTAAGGCGGTTATCTGTAGAAGGAAATGAGGTGAATACTGAATTAATTAAAAAAGAAAATGGCTTGAGAACATTATTTCTTGCTGATAAACCTGAAATTGCACTTGATTATCTGTGTAAAACCTTTTCAAACCTCCGCATCTTAGACCTCAGTCGCTCCAATTTCTCAAGCCTACCAAATTCTTTGTGTGACCTCGTGCATCTGAGATACTTGGATGTCGAAGGTTCAGATATAAGAAATCTTCCAAGTTCCATTGGAAATCTCAAATATCTAGTATATTTGGGTCTTGCTGGGTGCAAAGATTTGTCCGATGTCCCTAGTAGTATCATCAATCTACAAAAACTGAAATATCTCTATACTGGCGATTCAGTAGTCAGGGGAATCCCAGTAGGCCTAAATAAACTAGACAACCTTGTTCACCTAATAGGATTCAAGCCAGACAAAAATAGTATGGAAGGATTTAGTAGCCTAGACAGCATAGAATCTCTATCACAACTAATTGTTCTCGCAATAAATAGTTTAGAGAAAGTATCCGACAAGAGCATAGCAAAAATGGCGAACCTTCAAAATAAATACAGTTTACAAGTCCTGGAATTAGTTTACGGAACATTGAGCCCAGAAGAACAACTTGCCCAAACTAATGAAAAAAAGATGACCACTGAGGATGTTCTAAATGAGCTCTGTCCTCCCCGTTCTTTAGAACGTCTTTCAATTGTATATTACTTTGGCAGCCACCTTCCTAATTGGCTAAATTTGAGTTCAGACCTTCCAAATTTGAGATATCTTAATATCGAAAATTGTGCATGCTTTGAAGAGCTTGCGTTGTTAGGCCAACATCCCAATTTGGATTATCTTAATATAGAAGGTGCATATTCAGTGGTGAGTGTGGGAGAAGAGTTCTTGTGGGGAGGTATCCAAAACAGTGATACGATAATAACAAGTTGTACTACCAAGTCCGCATTTCCCAGATTGAGGAAACTAATCTTTGAAGGGATGCCCAATTGGAAAGAGTGGAAGTGGAATAAGGGACAGGTAGCCATGCCCAAGCTGAAAACATTATTTATTAGAGATTGTCCCCAGTTGAGATCTCTTCCGGAAGGTCTTTTGCATCATGCTACTTCCTTGGAGAACCTAGAGATTGATGGTGCTAATAAAATGATTACCGTAGAGAACCTCCCATCAATCAAGGATATTCGTGTTTCTAGTAACCCAAATTTGGAGAGGATTTCAAATTTGCCCAGCATCTCATATATTCTAATTGAAGAATGCCCAAATCTAAAAGCCGTGGAGAACCTTACAGCTTTAGATACGATGGAATTAGTTGATTTTGAAATGGAAACCCTACCAGATTACTTGAGGACAACAATACCACAGAAACTAGGAATCTGGTGTAGTAAGGAGTTGTTGGAGGAGATTGTAAGCCAAGGAGAAAGTGGTTCGGAGTGGAACAAATTCAAGCACATTCCCAAGGTGACTATCTACTCATCTGGAGGATCTTTCTATGCTATTTACTAGAAAACACCATTCAGTTTCAGCACCAATGTGAACACAATGCCACAGCAAAAGTAGAAGCTTTCTCTTGCCATTACTCTTTTAGTTCAGGTATAGTAATTCCTCCAATTGGTCTAACTAGCTTTTTATTACTTATCATCTATTTTTTTTTTCAAATTTCAAATTCAATTTATGCTTTGCTTGGTAAATTCGCCGTAGTATTTATTCTCTCATAAAGTATAGCATTTACAAATTGGATTGGTCGGATATTTTACTTGGTACCAGTACAATGTGGTAATTATATATATTCTCAATTCCATAATTTCCATACATTTTAATTTGTTAGCACTATTTTTGTCCTTATATCTGAATTTTCCATTTTTGATGACGGGGAGAGAGAAGTTTTGTACCCGTGCATTCTGGTTTGATAATTAATCAACCAAATAAATGTTTAATAAATTAAAAACTGATAGATGTTTCTTTGTATCACTTTAATTGATTTTATTTTTTCAATTTGAATCCATGAAAAGAAAATATAATTAACCTGGATTATTTTGTATTAGAGGGTGTAGAAAATATATTACTCTCGGTACGTACTAATTAAACACTGATTTATATTTTCTGTTTGTGCTTTGTAGATTTGGCAATTAAAGGAGTCGAATGTTGAGATCTGCAAAAAGACCACTTTTGAGGTTAAAGTAACTATTAATTGGAAGGACATTTCTACAAGAGGATGTTTTTTATTTGATTTTTTTATCTACTTTGGTTTAATTGTCCGTTGTTTTGTGGTCATTTTTTTTGGGTTGTATTTCCCCATTACTTCCTTTTATGTTTGTTTATGTAATAATAAAAACATATTTATCCCGGCCGGACAAACAAAACCATTCATCTTTATAAATAGCACAGTTTATTATGTTTTTTTTTTTATTCAAATGAGTCTGTTATAATTTTTAGAAAACTTAACAATTCTCGAAATTATAATATATATAGTTCCAGTACAGCAAATGGAGTCTGATTGTGCAGAGATGAGATGCACTGGAGGTGGGGATTGCAATTGTCAATTGGTGATTTCTCATGCTCAGATGCTTACAAATCATAGGTTATAACAGATTTTATTACTTTCTTATTTTTTTTTAATATTAGCTAGAGTTGTGATTCAAATTTTGCTAGGAAAAAAATAGCCATGGCGCAGGAAAAATATACACGAAAAACGCTCTAAAATTATATGAGTTTGTAATATTTAATAAACATGAACTGATATATTTTCTTTGAAAAAAAATATAATGTGAGGATATAACATTGTTTATGCTTTTTTAAGTGTTAAAAAATTGCATATATTTATATACAAACAGAGATATGGTAAAGTGTTGAAAATTGCACATATTTAAGAATTGCCCCTTTTTATTATTTTGGGAAGTCTACCAGTAATAGATTCCCTTAGGCACATCAATTATATATGTGATAAATCTACATATTACTGCTATAAGAGAAAAATTCTCAGTACCAGGACTTCTGGTACAGAATGAAAATAAACCAAATGACTTCACTGTCAGATTTATTGTAAAAATGCAGTAGATAAGCATGGGTTGCAGCTTAGTTGGCTGGATGATAAATGATTATCATACTTAATGCATACTTATTTTAGGTGATTGACAATTGAAGGCAATTTGTTTATAAATCTTATATAATCAAATTCATTACGGGACCAAGTATATCTCTTTGTTAGAGATAAAGTAGGTGACGTAGGGCATTTACCTTCGGACTATTTTGACCAAAGGCAAAGGCAGTTAGAGAAGTTGTTAGAGACTGGTCAAAGGCAGTTAGATAGGTAGTTATACATCACCTACTACTGTATCTCTAACACTGTTACATATAAATAATGACTGATTATTTGTGTACAGGTTGGAGTGCTGTACTGGCATGTGCCACTTAAAATAGATGGTCCCTTCCTTCATACTGTACCGATTTCAATTTATAAGGCCACTTTCCAAATGCAATGGTTAGTTTCTCTTCCTTTGGAATTACAGCCTTTTGGGGGGGCATATATAGATGAGGTTATATATATATATATATATATATATATTGAGTTTTGCTGGATAGGACTCAGTTGTTTGTTCATGAACAAACCAGCTAATTATTACAATCCTTATTTCTAACTTATGAGAGGCATTAATTAACCAGATTGGTTAATTTCTATGGTTCTCTGGGTGGCATGTTCTCCTGCCACATACTCATCAACAAAGGCAAATGACCATCGGTACCTTCTAAACTCGTCCCAATTAGGTTTTGACCATAACAAACTGGAGACAACGCTTGGTACCCAACATGGCCAGACTATCATTCAAGAGTATTTGCATGCTCCTCTGGATTCAAATATAGCTGACAGGTTGGTATTTACTTATGCAACAGATGGACTTTTCAATCTAAAGAGAGAGCGCAAAATCTCAACATATCCTCTGCCAGGTCCAGGCCTGTTTCACAACCTCAACTTGATGGTTTCTGTTGTTGGGTTGATGCCTTGATGGTACCAATTATATTCTATTTGATAACGGTACGCTGGTACAGTATGGCGGGGAAGGATGTTTTCAGCTGCATTCATCATACGACATGGAGGTACTGAGTTTACTGCGGGGAATGCGTGCAGTTCAATCCAGATGCATTTAGCAGCGCAAATTTTACTCCAACTCAGAGGTACTGGTACAATCTCTAACAAATTTGCAGGCCCCAGTATGTGTACAGTTGCAGGTATATTCTAAAACTATGCAAAATATTGCATAGTTTCAGAATATTTTTTTACTGAAAGTACTGTACATATTGCTTGTTGCAAAAGATCATGTATACTGTGAAGCAATTTATTGGAATTCTAGTTATAAACAACATTAAACAAGACATGTGCTATTGAATTTATCCTCTAGATACCATTAATTGCATGTTTATGTGCAGTGTTTCTGTGTGAAAAACTGTATATGAAGTCTTAAATTAACTAAATCTGAGACAATAATTGTTTTTATTTTCTTTCTGATTAATTTTTTTTTCCCTAAATGAATAGGCCAATGAACACTGAAGCGAAACAAAGAAAGGTTGGGAATCAAAGGAGAAGAGCTAATCAACCAAATGAAAGCACTTGTTCTGAGAAGGTACTAATAAATTTTGCAGTTTCATCCCTCAAAAACATCTCCTTTCTTTTAAATTTGATAAATTTTTGCAATTTCATCCAATGGTAAATGGATTGTTGTACCAGACAGTTGCTTCTGTACATATCCGGGTAACCTTGGTAATGTAGTTAGATATAATAATAAATGAAAACCACAAAATTAATGCTGAAATGACCAATTATGAAACATTCTACATATTTTTTTATTTTTCTTAATAAAAGGTAAAATGAATACTTTATAAATTTTTAATGAGTTTTAAAAGAAAAGATAATAAAACGTAATTGCCATTTTGCTAAATTTTAAATGAGTTTTAAATTTCGAAATTTTTCAAGGGTATACATGAAATTTCCCCTTAAAAGTAATTGTCAGTTTGCTCATCTGTTATGGTTTTTGTTCATTTTGTTCTCTTATAGCTACGTCATTGAAATGGACCAGCTTGTACTGAGCATCGCAAAATTCACTGAAAATTAAATAACCAGAAATAGCAGGGCTGAGGATGGCATCTCCATTCTCCAATGACCATGCAAGCACCAAAGAGGATAATAAGCAGGAGACAAATTGGGAAAGCGCTTGAGCTTGGCAAATTAAGGCTAAATTAACAAACAAATCAAGCTTGTAAGAATCAACCAAAAATCAAAATGCAACTACTGCACTTATAATATTATTTATTTTTAGCATAGTAAAAATACAGCATATATGCCAACGAATGGTTAAATGATCTTATAAAAACTCGGCATTTGGAGCTGCTATAATATTTTTGGTTATTCAGTTTTATTGCTTCATTCTAACATAAAGAAAAAAAATATAAAATGAAATAAATAAAGTCTAAATTTGAACTTTAAGTAGTTGTATTTAGTTGAATCAAGTTTCTAAACTTTTGTTCAATTTAGCCTCTCAATTATTTCACATCATTCAATCGAAGTCTTAACTTTTTCTTAACGAATATTTCCTTAACTATTTTGGAATTGGTTCAA
>JAJHPE010000016.1:8078214-8167456 GCA_024447655.1 Carex scoparia | reverse complement strand
CATCATGTCAGAACTATTTGTTTAAAACCAAAAAAAAAAAAAAAAAAAACAAAGAAAAAAAGAAGCCTATTGCTGCCTAAGTCCGGCCCGTTTAAAATAAAGCCCGTAATAGAGAAATGAAATGAATGAAGCCCAGAGAAGGAAAACATATCCAATCCCGTAATAAAAAAAACGGACCGGAGGAGAAAGATCTCAGGGGATTCGATTTTTATTTTTTTAGATTTTTATGCAACTTTTGAAAATTTTGAAAATTTTGAAAATTACGTATTCTTTGAAATCCATAATTTTCCCTTCTCAATTTCATAAATTAATTAACAAAATTATCGGATTATTAACTTTTTGATTAAAATCAATTTTATAAATTAAAAAAAAAAATTAAAGTACTAATTATTTTATCCTTTATTAAACAAAAAAAAAAATGTAATATGTTTAGGAGAAATTCTCCCATTTACAGTTGACAATTAATTTGTCCCAGCATGAGATTATTTTCTTAAATATAAAATGGAAGAGGCTATAACAAACACAAAAAGATAGTAATGAGAGACTAATTATACATATTTAATGCGTTAACTTCGTTGTATATTTAATAAGTGAGACTGCGATACTATGCATAACGCACTTGTGTCAATACTACAAATCAATATCTTCATTTTTAAAGTCATTAGTTGATCCGGAATGTTCATCATAATTAATCTCCATATGAAAAGTGCACTATGCGTAATACCGGATGAGAATTTTCTTGTATTTTTTAGAATAGAAGGATCCTCCTTTTAGAGAGATAGAGAAAAAAAATAAGAGGAGAGAGAAAGAAAGCGGAACAAATAGACCATAAAGAGATGAAAATGAACCATAAGTTGATCCCAAAATGGGTATTTTTAAAGCAGGCTAATTAATTAAGCCAATGGGCCTTCTTTAACAAAGAATTTTTTTGATTTGTAAATCATAATAATTATGAAAGAATCTCCTAATTTGAAAATTAATAACCACTGCATGCTTTTCGTGTGCAACCAGATAATTAGAGACTATTAAAACTTAATGTAATTATAATTTGGCAGAGCAAAAGCCTTATTCACTAAAACTAATAGCCAATAAATTATTAGTCTTGTGTTTGATTTTTTTTTTTTTTTTTTGAATCAAATAGAGATACTGTTAGGAATTCCCTTGCCGGTGACACCAGGTCCTGAGAACGGCTTGAGCAATTCATACGGGACGATCCCTGCGCCACATCTATTCCTCAATTTTGTATCCAAGTTTCTATCATCTATTATCCCCTCTATCTCCTTCATCCTCCCATTAAACCTCTCAAATGCTGCATTTATCACCGGATCAGATTTCCAGGTAAATTCTGGGTTTTCACCGATATACTCTTCATCTGGTGAATGAGATGATAGTATATCCAGAACTGCCATCACAACAGTTGCCTGAATTTGAGATGGAAAGCACTCCATTAGAGCATCCTCAGGCTTCCTCCAGAACTTCTTGAAAGATTCCGAATTGGGATCCTCATCCTCAACTGGCACATTCGTGCGAGCTATGGTCGGTCGGTTTGGGAAGTAACCGGCATAGTGGTACTGACCGAAGTTGACAGCTGCATGGTGGCCTGAGGTGACCCAAATGATGGTGGTCAGAATCTGAACTAGGTCATCTTGGTTTTCCAATTTGGGCCACCAAGGCTCATCCTTTTTGTCAGCGTGACCCTTTGTTCTGATCTCTAACCACCATTCCTGGATCTCAGTGTCTTGCAAAACATCGTTTGGTGTTTTGTAGTAGTGATTCACATAATCCGCGACCCACTGTTTAATTGATGTCCATATGAGTAACCCGTCATTAGCAAATGGGTAGTCTTCTATAGTTAATTGTAGCCCGTGTTCTGCCTTTGGATCCTCCACGGCCATTCCTCTACAAAGGAATATATAGAATCCAACAAAACATATTAGCCTAATTATACAACCTGTATGCGTAGTTGTTTATATATATGTATGAAATCATAGTAGTCATTTAATTACCGCCTGATGAGATCAGCTGGCAATGCCTCCATATCAAACCGCCATTCCTGGTCGTATGCCACTGAGCTGAGCTCCATCGAGTACTTTTTTGGTGAGAAAGATGACTCGATGATACCCCCCGCACTAATAAGATATTCCCGCGCAAGTACATTGATTTCCATTGTGTATCTGAAATGCGGGTGCAACAGTCTATATATTGGGTGCATTGCACTCAATTGCCTGTTCGATGCTATAACATATGGCTCTACACAACAATGGGTCCTCAACCTAGTACCACAAGATCATAGGAAAATATTAGCTTTCTAATTATATAAACTTGTATAGTTGTATATCTTTTTTCTTTGTGCATTATAGAACTTTTCTGATTGAATAAATCAGATATAGTTAAGAGGATCTAAACAACAAGACAAAAATTTAGAACTTTCTAATCACTTCATCTTGTTTGTTTGGTTGGTACGTATGCAGAGTTCAATATCATAATCTGTCCATACCAATGGCTGACTAGTTGGTGATATCCGGCGTCATGAGCACAAACGTGTGTTTTTGCTAGCTTCCACAGCCATGCAGAAGTCGAATCCCAGTCATCGGTGAAGACTTTCTTCCATTGTGGTTTTGTAGGTGAAGCGGGGCGGGTTAATTCAATGGCTATTGGCATAAGAGTGTTATCATGTGTAAGAAAGAATACAGTGCGCGAACCGTACAATGTTGTGTTGTCCAACTCACGTACTTTGTGCACATAAGGAAGCAGGAGGTCATGGTAGTCTAGGATGAACAATTTCTTCTGCTTGATTGCCTAAATTAAGTTGTCATTCAAGAAAAATAACTGATTCAGTTTCTGCTGAGAATTTTATTACAAATAATAAAAAAACATCGTACTAACTACTAAACACATATGATGCATGTATTTGTTATTGTATTTGTCATAGTCAATCAAGGAGAAGTTGAGGGGGCCAGAATTTAAATGATAAAGGTTATCATATCATATATTAGTCCAATTAAAGATACCTCTTGTGCTGTCATGGCTCCCTTTATTTCTCGTTCAATGAGTTCTGGAGTGATCAGAGACTCTGGTGGGCCATAGATTGCAGGATCAAGCTTGCTTACAATAGGAAGTTCCTGATATATACACATACAAATAACATGTCAAGATAATTTTCTCTTGGGACTTAGCAATTGATTCTTTTACAAAGCTAAAACCTAAGTTGCTAGGAACAAGTTTGTAATATCAGCCAGATTTCTCTTATTTTGGTTCAAAATGTTTTATCTAAAAAATTGTCAAATATAATCGAATACAACTTTTTTAACTGAAACAAGAGCGCTCTAGTGATTTGCTGCAGAAATGATGTAACTTGAAACTCCCTCATTTTTATTTTGACTATTCAAATTTGACCAAAGTTTCAACAAAATTTACAAGTTACAGTTTGAGATGAATTTCTATTTTACACTTACTGTAAGCAGTTTAATGCTATAAGGATTGAGACCAGCTAGAGTTTGCCGTGCGAACTCCTCATCTCTGAACCATGAGAACTTATCTCCTACATTTTATATAAATAGCAATGCAATTAATCAATCGATTTTAATAATGACCTCTCAATTTGATAAAATTTGTGTCAATTGCATTTCCATTCTCTTGTAACCTTGCACTCATAACATGTGTAACAATTTTTCTTTTGCTAGGCACCCGATAGTACCAACTAGTCAAAATGAAAATATGAAGGCAAGAAAGGACATACTATCTATCATCTCTGGTGTCTCAAATAAAAGAACATTTTCGGTGGTATCTCGAAATGCCTTGATTATTCGAGGGATAAGAGTTCGAAAAAAGCTTAAGCCCTCTTGCTGGGGTAGCTGAACACCCTCATCGTACAATTGATCAATGGCAGTGAAGTACGGAAACCCTAGCTTAGTATCATAGATAGCTGTCTCAATTGATGGTACAACTGCATGCAAAACTGATCGCAGGGTTTTGGCCGAGAAGGTTGCGTTTTTCACTTCCGAAAACGATTCATCTCTCGGGATGTAAGCATTACTAGTCCTTATTTCTGAATGTGGATCTGCACAAAAGAATGCATGTATTAGTTACAAGTCAAAAAATCAATTTTGAAAAGCATATGTGGATCAGTTTTTTTATTCTTTTAAGAAAACAATCCTCTTTCATTTATTTATTCTGAAGTTAGTAGGCAAATGACCTTTATCCAAAAACAGAGAATTTCTACCTATCTAAATAACTAGTATAAAATTTCTAAGAAAATGTAAAATTTGTTCTCCAAGCACATTTTAAATGTAGATCGATCTTGTGCGGTTCGGATTAGATGTTTGGACTTTGAAAATAGAGATATGAGCGTGAAGTAAAACAAGATCCTTAACAATTCACCATAAACTCACGACACACAAACACAAAAAGTGAGATTATAAATAAAACTAAACAAGTATAAAGAGGAACGAAAATAACAAAATTGAAAAAAAATATATATAAGATCAATAGTCAGTCCTGCTTCACAATCCAGAGGAGAACAGATTAACCCTTTCATCATTTTTTATTGAAATAATTTATTTTCGTTCGTTAGATAAGAACTTACTTTATTGGGTTATATAATTAATTATCCAACATGGGCTATGATATACCTAGTCTCTTTAGCAAAAATATAAGCAACTAATCTTTTTGGTATGTCAATAAATGACAAAAGCATAATCAAATAAAGAGCTATTAAAATGAACTGTCTCACATATTCAAAATATAATTAACGTACTAAAAAGATTACATATGTCATTAAATGTACTCTTTGGGGACCATTTTGATAAAATGAAGAAGGTGGATGAAAGTTCTTATTTGTCGTTTGCCAGGGACCACTATGCATGATTAATTGGTTTTATTTCATAAAGGCCTAAATAATATGTGTACCGATCATGTGTTGGCGTTTTCCTTCGAGTATCATTTAGAGTCATAATTTATGATATCACATGATTTTGATATGATGGGGCCAGAAACCTAGCAAATCTCATCCTCACCATTTCTATCTCCTACTATCATACACAGACAAACAATTTCTATTTCCTTGTGTTATCCCCTTTTCTGAAAACTTTCTGAGAAAATGCTGACCATTAAGTATTACCAATTTTTTTTACTACTGTCTTTAATTAGTGAAGGTGAAAAATGAAACTAACAGGAAAACATAATATGTTCATATTCTTGAATTTACAATTTTAGTATCTGACCTTTCTCGGTTCTAGGACGGCCAGTCCGACAGCGTCTTGGATAGGGAAACTGCTTGCTAGCACCAAGCACTGGTCTTGCCATATCACCATTTTTGCTATCTGGATCCCCCAGATCATTGTAAACATCATAGTCATAGATTCGGTCAATGTTCTTGCGCTCCCCCGTACCGTCTCCACGTAAGCTTTCGAGGTCTTTACTTCTCAGATCCTCAAGGCTTTTGGGAGTTTGAGATGGCAAGTAAGACTGCAAGTGTATTTTTTTTTAACATATTTATAAAATTGAATCCAAAAGCAATCTAACATATTATCAAATAAAATGGTATATTTCGTCTAACTCTTCTTTTAAATTTAATTGAGAGGCTGTTGTGTTATTGTTTACAGCTGTAGAACGTTAATGAAGAAAATTACTTGTTAAGTATTCCTTTAGAAGGTTAATGAAGAAAACATAACTATTGCTGTGTTATTGGTTAGAAACTTTTTTTCCTATTAAGTATTCACCTAATGCAAAAAGGACATGCTCTTGGAATTGTCCCAAAATATTGTTATATAACTTTATGAGGGGTTGGATAAGTAAGTGTTATATAATTTTATTTTATGAGGGGAATAATAGTATATGTTTTTTGTAAAAAGAATAATAATTTTTTTTAAAAGCCAAAACTGAAAATTTTCAATTTATAGGGAGTCCTCAGCACTACTTCCCCTCTATCTACTTCTGCCCAACATGCCAAACTTAATATATACCTGAAAATTATTTACCAAAATAGTTAAGTTTTTTTACTAGTGACACATACACCCATATGTCATATATAGATTGATAGCAGAAAAATAAATGACAATTAATTTATCTGTAGTATATTGAAGATATATAGTTGAATAAAGCTAATTTTGTGTAACCTTTTCACTGAAGAAGATACGCTTCTCCGGGTTATCGAACTTGGAGTGTACCCACGAGTCACAAACAAAAGTAATTTTGCTTGTCTCATCGTTGTCGGTGACAAGCACAATATTTTTTAGGAACATCTCTTTGCGGTGGTCATTCTCCACCACAATCGCCCCAACCTCACCAAAACCTTTTGGAACCTTGAAGTTGGCCTCATACTTGGCCTCGTTATCAAAGTGTTCATTGTCGTTATGGCGTGCATACGCAGATATATGATCCCATTGCTTGCCTGTCTCTACAATGTAACAATTTAAGAAACAAAATGTTGATTAAGGACAAGAGTTCATATTCCTTAGCTATATATATTAGCTATGTATTATGTAGAAATAAATTTTATTCATTATGCTGAAAATTTCATAAGGTTACTAAGTAATATATATCTTGTTCATATATCTAATTTAATGTTCTATTTTCATACTTTACAAATATTTTAAATGTTCAGTTCTAATTATTTCCATTTGATTTACCCTAAGAAAAACACTATTTGCAATGCCGCTCACGTACGTAAGATGAAAATAACTCAACACAAGATAAACACTTAATGAATTTGTGATTTTTCACCCTAGAAGTGTTCTTTATATATTTAGCATGACCAAAGATAATTTCTTAAAATAAAGGAGAGTATTAATTATATAAAGACAGATATATGAAAATCAGTTACTTGTGAACCAAATGGATATTGAAACCATGCATGTATATGGATGTGTGTTAGAGATCATGTAAAACGATCCGTACATATATAAATAAGTTAAATGGATATCACGGAATGGTTATAATTAATATTCTTGCAAGGTTGCGTTTAACAATGAAATTAATTATAATTAGCTGGAAGTAATGTATAGGATCATGAGATCGATAAATTGATCTTATTTGTTTCTTCTATATAATTAAATTGCATGTTAATTAAGCAAATTATTAAACGCAGATAGTCTTGTCTATATTCTAAATATGTGAATTTTTTTAGTACATATATAGGTATTACATACTGCATATTTGAAAAATGAAGAAACATTTCTATTTTAAGTTATAGAAACATTATTAGAACATTGAGAATTACTGAATGGGCGTGATGTTGATTTATCGATATATTAAAACATCCCAAAGCAATGAATGTATTTTAATTTTAATAAAATAAAAAGTACATATAAAAATAATTTTAATATAATTTATATTATTAGTGAATATTGTTTTTATAAAAATTAAGAACTAGTCAAAATAAATATTAATTCCCTACTTAATCTTGTTTGATATATAGAATGGTAAAAAATAATTACTGAATTCAACTTCCATTCTATAACAAAATCTGGTATATATTGTGGAGCTAGTATTTTTTTTTTAAAATAATTATTCCCATTAGATTGACAACTGAAGAGTGTTATTGGTATAAAAAAAAAGATCCAAAGATTTTGCAAACCATAGTATATATTTATCATACTTGGATCAAGTTCAGCACTGACAAGCTCAAGTAGGAGACTCTTCCCTAGCAAATCGGTTATGCTATCCAACCCTCGGTTTAACCCAAAATTAGCAAACCTTCCTTCCATAGTCATCTGCACAGTCACGATTGCTGTAATGGATACTTCTGCTGGAGCTGTTACTGATGTCAGATCATACCCAGACTCATTTATACATTTTACTGTGTAAGTGCTGATTAGTCTCGCTGGCTTTGATCTGTTACGGGGCACTTTACGGTTTGTCGACACTGATGAAGGCCATGGGGCAGATGTGGAGGGGTAATTTAGTGGGAAGAGAAGAGAGAGAGATTTGGGTTGAGTGAGAGATAATGTGGGGTTCAACATTTCTTTTTTATTTTCTGAGAGGACTCAGTTGCTCATACTTATATAGAGGATATATACTGTAAACAATGGGGATCGTACACAGAAATATCAGAGAGGGTTAGACAGAAGGGGGGAGGGAGAGAGAGAGAGAGAGAGAGGAGGGGAGAAGAATAGTAGAAGGTGCAAGTTTTTTGTGATCTTGGTAGTCTCTACAAAGTTTTAAAAAAAAAAAAAAAAAAAATGCGCAAGTTGTTGAAGAGAGAGATCTCGAAGCTTTAAAAAATGTGCAAGTCCTTGTTTAAGAGAGAGAGAGGTGTGAATCAGCAGGAATCTGTTGAAAGAAAATTAATAGTACTGAAACAATTACTGCTTCCATAATTAAGTTTGAAGTAATTACTTGTAGCTTAAAGAAAAGGAAAAGATAATAATATGTACTGGTATATATAGGTTCTAGTTTTAATTAATCGGATAAAATCCTGATATAGATTGGTTCTGCATTTAGAATTTTATTTAGATTAATTTGAAGTAAACATAGCACTTTGATGTGGTATTTGATCACACAGAAGTC
The DNA here is from genome assembly GCA_024447655.1 of Carex scoparia. Classification (NCBI taxonomy): domain Eukaryota; kingdom Viridiplantae; phylum Streptophyta; class Magnoliopsida; order Poales; family Cyperaceae; genus Carex; species Carex scoparia. Next base: position 8,158,948 of record JAJHPE010000016.1, on the reverse strand, counting down.
AGAACTCAATTTCTTCAAAAGCGTAGTAAAGCACAATCAGCTGAATAACATAAACATGGAAACAAATTGAAATAATATTGTACTTCATTATTATTTTTCTCTCTTCTGAAATAATTAAGATTGCACTCTAGGTGTGATCATAGTTAGTTTGCACTTTTTTTTATGGTTGGCATAAATAATGAGTTAGTTTGCACTTGAAAATAGTCAAATCATGTATAATTCAACCACTGACAAATCAATGCATGCTTCAAAATGATTGACAAAGCAAAGGTAGATAAGTATGAGAAAAACATACACGCGCATGTAAATTCTGCACTGTTTACTTTTCTAAACACAAAAATAAGAAAGAGACAGGAATTACAACTCAATAAAAATGTTAGATGAGTTTCTTGAGAGTGACAGACAGCTAGAGTGAGAGAGACAGACAGAAAGACAAAGAGCAGCAACTTCTTGCAACTTTCTTCTCATTTGTCCTTTTTAAGGTTAATTTCTTCTCATTTTTCTAGAGACAGAGAAAGAGCAACTTATTGGCACTTTCTTCCCATCCTTTTAAGAGAGAGACTTCCTCACGTTAAAATGTGGACATTTGAACCTAATACTTATTTAGAAGAGCTTTTAGTTTTTAATTTGTAACAAAAAAAAATGGAATCATGTTTTTAGCTAGTATCCAGTTAAGTATACTTAATTATTGAGTAAATTTATATACATATACATATACATGTGTGTCTATACATATATGTACATATACATCAGTAGAACGAAGAGAATGATTAATTGGGAAGTCATTTATTATCGTCTATAAGCATAAATACTAGTAAAGATTGTGTATATGGAGTAGAACTAGGGTGTTCCTAAGCTCACATAATTTTTTTGTGAATTCAATTTCTAAAACCTATCTAATTGGTTTTAAATGACAAATTCAAATTGTTGAAATCTTTCTACCTCATTATTGATGTGTCTATATGTGAACATTTTAAAATTTCAAATTAATTTAGTAAAAATCTAACTGGTCAAAATTAAAAGATTTATAAATTAATTTTTAATGCATTCACTTTTTAAACGTCTTTTGACTACTTGACTTTATACAAATTTAATTTAAAATTTGAATTTTTTTGCATGTAGACGCATCACTCATGATGTAGAAGGATTTCAACAGTTTGAATCCGTCATTTGAAGTCAATCCGATAAATTTTAGAGTTCGAGTTTCACAAAAGAGCTTGGTGAACTTATGAACACCCTAGTTCTACTCTATACAAACTAAAGAACTTAGGAACTCCTAATTTTCTCCTCATACAGATGAACTCAACATTATTGTACATATATATAGGCGTACATGTATCCATCACTTATGATATCGAATATATTAAGGGGTGCAAATGGGTCATTATGCATCCGTATCTAGATTCATAATCTAAAACTAGATGCGGATATCTAATATCTGAATATTTGTACGGTTACGGATACGGATATGGTTTTAAATTTTTATTTAGCTGTATCTGAATAGTAGATATATATGATATATATAGTTTAATATATATTATGAACAAAATTATGTTATTCACCATTATAAAAAATGATATTTGTATCCTTATATGTTTAATATCCAATCCGTATCCGTATCCATAATAAAAAAAATAAGAAACAAATATGAATATGATTTTATCACTATCCGATCCGTATGCACCCCTAAATATATTAATAATTCGCATTTCATCACTTACTATTATGGCCAAATGTAGTACAATGTTCGCCATGGTTTATATATGAACTCGAGTTCATACTAGCAATGAAGCTCTTAATTTTCTCCTCATACTTGATTCCAAATCTACAAATTAAGTATTAATTTGGAGAAACAAAACCTATAACCTATCTAACTCAGTGGGCTTAATTTGAATATATGCTATGTGTGTTGAATTAGCAAATAAGTAGTTATCACCTAAACCCTATATTCGAAACCCTAAATCTAGCAATTCCGGGCTAACCAAATTCTAGAAAGGAATTAACAATATTGTCTTCACAGAAAAGACAAAGCTAGTAACAATGATATGACAAGGAATGAGTGGTTAAACGAGATACATATAAGAAAAGGATAAGAATGCTATCTCACACAAGATCAAAGGAAACATTATCCACGTAAATGAATGGCTATGAAACAGCTCATAATAATCTCTTGCATGTGCCTTGAATAGCAATATGAAGTCGTACGTACAATTCATCACGTTTCACGTGTTATATATGTAGAAACTATTGCATTATTTCTAGCTTCCTATTGCAACAACCCATTGAATTATTTTATTATTTCGTTCTTTTATGTAATGTCTCGATCTGTAGCGCAATATAGCCCATTTATTTACAATTATTTATTGGGAGGTGCTATTCTAAGAGCAATAATTGCAATAATGAGAGCTGAGAGAATATTTTTTATACTAATGTCCAATTTATCCTTCTCTCTTAATACTAAATATGAATACATAATCAATGAATAACTAATAAGGAAATTATCTTCAAATATTTTTCATCTTTTTTTTTTGTACATATAGAATGGAAACCAATCATTCCTAATCAATATATCTGCAAATCACTGCATGTTTATACAAACTCCGTCAATTAAAACTATTTATGCCTCTATTTTGAGTTATATCTAGATTAAATGAAAATTGTACATAGTTTTGGTCTGGGATTGTGTACTTGATCTATATGGTCAGGAAAAATATAGAAGGTTTTAATATTTGGGATAACAATGCAATATGGTGAAGGAGGCATTATGGAGCGCTTCAAAGACTTTATAATTAACAAAACTCATTATAAATATATATAAACTTTATAATATATTATTAAGAACTAATTATACAATATAAAATTTTTATATTTTTATAATGAAGTCGTTAACTAAAATAAAATTATAATTTGATTGGTTTCCAATTTCTTTGTTTTTTTTTTGTTTTTGCATCTCAAATGCCTTTAGGTTTCCTTTCATATATCAGTGTATGATGAGTCAAACAATAGAATTGGGTATGTGAATGTTATATATATATCAGCGATTGGTTTCCATGTACCAAAAATAGATGAAGATAATTTCCTTATTAATTATACATTGATTATGCATCCATATATATAGTATTTTGAGATAAGGATTGGGTATTAGACTATTAATTAGTATAAGAAATATTCTCTCAGCTCTCATTATTGAAATTATTACTCTTAGAATAACACCTCCTTTATTTATTTGATCTAGGAGAATAAATTATGAGCACTTAATAGTATTAGTATCTTTACGGATACTCTAGTGGTAATAGTGATACTGTCGAAAATAACAATTTATCTCGGCATACTCTGGACAATAGTTATTTTTTACCTGGCAGTATAGATTCTAGTAGCCGGCCACATATCGATTTTTGCTGAGAAAACATACATGTGCTTAAATATATAAGGTGCCGGTGTAAATACTTGCAATGAAAGCAAGCAAATAATTGCATAGGATCGAATGGTCTGTCAGAGCCGTTTGATTAATCACCTAAAAATTCATGGAATTTTTTTTGTTTTTGAGTTAGAAAAATGAGGGTTTAATTACTTTTCCAATTTTCATTTAATTAATGCTCGATCAGGACCTTTCATTTGGGTTTCGAACCTACGACCCATACGGAGGGTATGGATTCGCATTTAATCAGACGAATCTTAAAGTTGTCCATCCAAATCTTGACACTAATCGGAAATCTCCAACCGGATTCTTTTGAGTTAATTTGTGAAAGAAAGGAAAGATACATTATAGCATTTATTTTATTTTTTCTATATATTTTTTCTGTGATGGTTTTGTTACTAATTTTCTAATTGGGATATTTCCATTGATCATAAGTTAATTACTCGGTCATGTATATACTTGTTCAAAAAATTCTCTAGATATTTGAAATATATTATAGATATATATATTATTTTTAACAACCTATCTTTATTTTAAAATTATGCACTCCGTAGATATTATAGATTTATATATTTTGCAACTTTTTAAAAAAAAATACTCTATGCGTAAAATTCAACAAATTTGACTTGGAATTTTTTTAATGTCACCCAATTGTTAAATTTTGAATTGGAAAACACATGATCAGTCAAATTTGTGAAATTTAAAACCATTTTACCATTGAATCGGTATCTGTATTTCAATATTTTTTATTTGTTAAATTCAACAAATTTGACCTTTTATTGTGGTTCTTTTTTTTGGTGTGGAATTAATAATATTATTTTTCATAGATAAGGCGGGTCTACACTAAGTCACTATCAGAATTTTTAAAATTTTACTCAATATATTGAATTTTGTTCGGTATGTATTGGCCGTGCGTCTCATTTCATTTTCGGCATGTACTAGCAACGATCTCTTTTGGCGTGTTGATATATATAATTCTTTGATTATTACTTTTTCTTTTTATGTGCAACACGGAAAAAATATTATTTTTATTAAAACCTAGCTATTTAAGTTAATTAATAACAAGTTTTTAGATATTTTTTTTAAGAAATACATATAATAATTTTACAAGAACTATATTCAAATTCTGGTTTTGAAAAACCGAAATAAATTGGTAAATCAAACTTGAATTTGTTCGGTTTTTAAAATAGAACCGAACCGATCGAATTAAAATTATCAACTGATTATTTGAACCGAACCGAAGTAAATTTCAGTTTGTTCGGTTTGACCCTGGCTTGGATATTATAATCATATAGCAACAGAAAACGCGTAAGGACAATAAGATCATAATAATTGTTCACTAACTGAGTCACTCCTTTAATTAGCTGTATTATACGGAAAGGTTATATTTGATTGTTACTTAAAATTAAGGAGGGTTAAGTTGGTTACTCTATTTTATATCTGATATGCATATGGTAGCTTAAGTCGCCGGCTTAAATTAATTTTCTTACAAGAGTGATATATTGAGAACTGAATATATTGGCCTATAACAGTAGACTCTACAAGCATAACAAATTAATTAGTGGAGAGATGAAGTAACTTACATTGTATTATTTCAAAATTTATTTTATCTTATTCTTTTTATTTTATTCTTGAGTAAATTTCACTGGAGGTCACTAAACTTTGTTATTTTTCACAAATTAGTCACTCAAATTTGATTTGACATTTTCTAGTCACTCAACTTTGTTATTTGTCCTAATCAAGTCACTATATATTTTTCCATTCAAAATCTTAACGAAATATTCTTATTCCATCTAAAATACTAACATAATATACTCATTCCGTCCAAAAATACCAACAAAATAAGCATATTCCGTTCAAAATACTAACAGAATGAGAATATTCCATTAGTATTTTGAACGAAAAAAGTACACAGTGACTTGATTAAAGCAAATAACAAAATTGAGTGACTAAAAATGAATAAATCAAACTTGAGTGATTAATTCGTGACAAATGAAAAAGTTTAGTAACCTCCATAGAAATTAAGCCTTTATTCTTCATTAGACTACTTAAATGCAAAGTAAGGAATTTAATGACCTTTAATCAGATTCCATCAATAGTTGGGCCTGATACGGCACATGGGAACACGTTAGAAATAACTGGGCTTTATGAGCCTTGACGAAATAACTGGGCCTTAATAGGCCGACATTCATTCCTTTTGGGCTCATGATCCAAGGTCCAATGAATTCAATCGATCTTAGGCCTGGATCTGCATCTCATACTGAAAATCATTCAATTCGAAATCCCCAACTCCTAAACTGGTATTATCATCGAAAAGTTCTAAACTAAAATTGTTTGGTTAATTCTATATGGCATATACTATTTCATTTTCATTCAGATGGAAACACATGGGCAACACACATTGATGTCTTCGCGTAAAATATTAAAAAAAAAAAAAGGACCAAGAAAATCTCTCTCTCTCTCTCTCACACACACACACACACGAGGTTGGCTAATATACCAACATTTGTATAGAGCAGTTCATTATACGAAGTGTTCAACGTGTTCTCCATATTGAAATGTTATTGGAGATCAAATTTTATATTTTTTTGAAAATTTTTTCCTATTTTTTTATTTTTGAAAATCATTGTTTATTATGGTAAAAAAAAAATACTTATATAAAACTTGGGATTTTCAAAATTCCCCACAAAATAGTAAAAAAATTTCAAAAAAAATGTAAAACTTGGTCTCTAAGCACATTTCAATTCGATAATTTAGACTTCAAAATTACAAAATCCACTTGGCAATATAAGATTTTACCGTAATTATTTTATGAAGGTCATTGTAACATTAAATACTCTAAATAAAAACAACAACTTTAGTTACAATTAAAATTAAAATTAGGAGATTTAAAAAAAGTCTGCTAAATATGCACAAAAGTCTGCCACTTACCGGACATAGACCGTAACGACAGTTCTCGGTCTGAATAATTTTTGTGTGATTCTGCAATAAATTAATAATCAATTTATGCAATTAAAACACTTCAATATATCTTTCACATGATAACAATTCTATAACATCTATTAATTTTTAACATTTTTAAAACACAATAAAAATTTAAAATAATCAATTAAAGAAATAATGGAGAGAGGGAGGGAATTTATGTGGCTGTCACTCACTGTGTGAAACACTAAGGAACAATAGCAATTCTGTGTTGCCTTAGCAAATGCCTTCAGGAACTGTACAATTTACACTGGTTCCTTAATTATATGACATAAAAATATTCTATTTTTCTTATTCTTTGGAAAATAATTAATACTTAAAGTTGCCGTATTGCCAATGCCAAAGGGCAATTAGACAACCATGACGCACGCAATAATGCCAATGCTGATCGCACCAAATTAGCATCTTATAAATTCTCTCCAGTAAAAAAAAAGCTGGAAATTTCCATTTTTGTGATTTTGATTATGCATGATTTTATATATTATAGTTTCATTTATTTAAATTTTTTTGTTAGAAGCAAACATTCATTAATTTGTCTCTTTGTAGTGGAATTCATCACTTGCATTATCTAAGTATCTTTTTCAATTTTGTTAATTTCATGGTGTTTGAAATGATTTTTTTTTTCTTTAGAAAAGGAGTCTAGTTAATTTTGCATTGTTTTCTATCATATTATATGTGCCACTTATATAGTTCATTGTCATATATAATAAAAAAGTCTTGTTAATTTATTTGTATTATGAATAAGGAGAAAACGGATCGGATATAGTTCGGATAGTGGTAAAACCATATTTGTATATGTTTTTCTTTTGGATATGGATCGGATATTAGACATATATGGATAGGAATACGGATCAGATCAGAAACTTAATAAAAAATATATATAAAAAAATTAAAAATACCAAAATTCATAATATTTATCTAATTATAATGGTGAATAACATAATTCTTTTCACAATATATATTAAATTATATTATATATATCTACTATTCGGATATGGATAATTAAAATTTAAAACCATATTCGTATCCGTATCCGTATAGATATTTGGATATATATCGAATATCTGTATTTAATTTTCGAATACAGATATTATCCGACCCATTTTCACCCTTAATTATGAAGCTTGAAAAACTTTTCTTTTTTTCATTATTCTAGAAATGGAGAGGATATTGTATCGAAAAAGAAGATTGACATAGGTTCCAAAATTCAACCGGTGGTCAACAAAATTCAAAATAGAATCACCACAAGAAAGCTTAAAACCTATCATACAAAAACAAGCTTAATTAAACCTGTCATTGTACACAAAAGCATTGAAAAAAGTGATTTATATTGATATCTGTGGTTGTTTAACTTTTTTATTTTGTTCTATGTGCATGGAAGAACTTGTTCTTGTGATTGTTATAGTTACTATTTTCGGATCTTTTATTCTTGAATTGATGTTCTATTGCATCTCAACCAATTTGCTGCGCATTAATTATTTATTGTCATAATTTAATAGACGTCAGGTACTGATGTAATTCTAGCAGCCATTATTTATTTATTAATTTTAGTATGATGAGAACACCGTCTTCCTAATTCTAATCTTCATCTCTCTGTGTGTTTTTTTTTTCTACTTATAACCATTTTATATATATATATATATATATTTTGGAGATTTTCATGTAGGGTAAAGCTAGCTCTAGTTGTGTTTTTTTGGTTCAAATGGTTTTATTACGTACTTGTGTATATCATGTAATTGTAATCTTTACATGATGTAAGTTTTAGCAATTAAATTTAGCCATTTGTGTTAATTTCCTTTTGTTCTTGAGATTCATATACTGTAGATTTACAGGGCGAAAGTCACGGCATGATCGAACATGTACATCACAGTAAGGTACGTCTTCATCATAGTATGGCACAGGAAGACAAATGAGCCAGCTTGACCACAATACAACACTACACGGAATACTACATGCATGGCACATGATCAAACAACACGTGACAAAAGCAACATAAAATTTATGTCATTATTTATTTCAAGCAACAACTCAATCTTAGGACCATAAATTTATTTAAATACTTTTTTATTTGTTTTAAAATTATTCTCCTATTTTTGACATTTTTTTTCCTTGATCAAACTTAAAATAAAAATATAGTTAACCGTAATATTCTAACGTGACTACAAGTGACAAAATATTAACATAATTAGTTACAAATTTGATCAAAATACGTGATGTATCAATTTTGAATTTCTGATCATTCCCCACAATTTTGATTACGGAATAACATGATACGTAAAAAATTTGACTTGACCACGGGATAGTACCGCATATATATGATCCGAGTCACAATATGATTAGTTACAACACGGTACAATACAAGATTGTATGAATTACATCCCTATGAGCATCTTTAAATAAAGCATGCAAAAAGTCTACTATATTATATAATTAATTGACCAAAAAAAATAAAAGAAACCGAACAAAAAAAATAAAAAAGATATAGGAGATAAAATTTACATGCATGTGTGTGAACAAAAATGATAAAAAGATATAGGAGATAAAAATTAAGCAAAAAACATAAGGTTAATTAAATAATCTTTTGATATAATATATAGAAGAAACATCCTAATACATGACAGCAATGCAAAATATACACATATGGCTAGAGCTGTACAAAAAATTCGTAGTTCGTGATTTGATTCGACAAAGTTTGTAAAGAATTCGATTTGAAATAGTTCGAAATTAATTCAAACCAAACTCAAACTGGACCTAGTTCGTTCGAATCTCAAAGTAATGTGAACCGTTGATTTCCGCTGATGACTTAAAAGTTAAAACATAAGATCGCCTAGCCATAAGTCATAGCCATAAGTCGCAACCTCTCGCTCTTAGTTCTGAAATTCTAGATGACTTTCACCTCTCGCTCTCGGTGACTACGGTCACTATTCCTTGTCGTAAAAAAGTTCGTAAAAAATTCGATTCGAAATTAATTCAAACCAAACTTAGTTCGAAATTAATTTAAACCAAACTCAATATGGAGTAAGTTCGATTCGGTTTGATTCGTTTGCAGCCCTACATATGGCCTACAGAGATAGATTGCAAAAAAGGAAGGATCTGACTTAAAACAAGACGACAGATGAGAAGACAAGATATATAAAACGGTGTTTGGATAGAAAGGCATAGATCTAGGCACCAGAGCAAGATGTTGACCATAGCTGTATTCTTCAAGCCTAGCCCAAACTAACTCATCATGTGCTATGGCCGACATGTTGACCATTGTCGTTCTGGCTGGAACCAAGTATGGTCCAACATATGTGTCATGTACTGCTAGCCCGGCCCATGAGAGCAGTGGGCCAGGAGGGTGCACACCTAGTGATTCTTTCACTATATATTTGAGATATCGAAGATTTGGGCCAGGAGGGTGCACCACAGTATCAAGCTCTTCTTGTGCTTTGGATTGAATATGTGGATGCAATACCATTATTGCCATGAATTGCCACCGTGTCTGTCCCTCTAAATATCATCTCCTATGCACAAATACCTCAAGGTTAGTGATAACTATACAAAAAAGATATTGTTATAAATGTTTGATAACTTTTTTATGGTGAAGTTTGTTGATAGATAGCATTATAGGTACACAAATGGAATGGTACAAGGGATGAATTTATGGAAGTGTTTTAGAATGCAAACAGAAGGGGCCATACGTGGGGACGAGAAAATAAATAGCAAGACCTAAAGGTTGAAAGCAACTTGAAATAATCAAATAATCAAATAGTGTTGTATCTTTTAAAATATTCCTAAATATATGTTCACATTCTAGATATTAGTTGTATAGTTTTCAATTTTCTGTTTAGAGCTTTTGGGTATAAGTTTTAATTCCACACATCCAAAATTCTAGGAAATGAATTTTATGAATTAGGGTAACATTATAAAACAACATAACTTTAATTAACATACCCAAAAAAACAGCCACCATATCAGCCGAGGTTTTTCTCCTTTTTTAGATCAAGCAATACATCTACAAAGTCATCACAATTTGCTGTACCTCCACGTACTTACACGAACTCTCCTCTTCTCTCTGTGTTCTTCTATGATCCTCCTAACAAAATCTTTAACCCTCTTAAATAAACAATTGCACCTTCTTCTCACACCCTGTAAATCTAGCCATCCAAGTAGATGTAAATGGTACCCCTCGAGTTAAACATACCAAGCAGCTCATACCCTTCTCGGACCATTGTAGAAATCATACCTCTTACCGAAAACACTCATCATGACATTATTTAAAGATGCAAAATGAAGAACTTGTTTCACCTCTATCTACCCATCTCTCTGCATCAGAAATCTAATCCGTTTGATCATATTTAAACCGGCATCTCTCTGCATGAAACTGACTGCAGAGATTTTCCTAGGGCAGAACAAATGAGTGCCTGAGATCCTTCTAAGACTTCTCCAGTACTCACTATAAGGTGCAAAACCAGTAGCACGGTGGAAAGATAATATGGAAGTGGCCTCCTTGATTGGGCGATAAAAAAATGCAGAGTTGTTCAGTATCTCTTTAGCAGTGTCCGGTCGGGTTGAGATAACAAAGCGAATCAGTCCCACAAAGAAGGCCATTAACGATTTTGCATTGTATGAGATCAGCAAGGGTGGTGAGGGGTGGGACTGGAGAGGATTGAGAAGCTGATAGGTGGGCCTGCGATACAATTAGAAGTTTTTGATAGGGCCCATGCAAGGCCTCCCGGATAGAAAAAAAAAGAAAGAAAAGTAGTAAAGATTGGAGAGAGGAAGTGTTGAGATAGAAAAAGGGATGAATAGTCTATCTCAAGGAGTGCCATTGACATCTAAAATGTCACTACTACAAAAAATACAGTTTGTACACGAACTTTAACTGGAGAGCTACACGGATTTGGAAACGTGTGCAATACTGGGGTGTAGGAAAGTCCAGCATTTATCCGTGTACGGTTACACTAATCCTACACGGATTTTTTACTAAATAGCCGTGTGGAAATACTCAGAGCTACACGGTTTTGTAATAAAAAACCGTGTATGAAACTTCTTCCTACACGGTTTTTTATTAAAAATCCGTGTAGCAAGAGTATTCATACACGGATATTTAGTTAAAATCCGTGTAGCTCTCCTCAACAGAATATTAAATAAATAAACCGGGTTCAGTAACATTCCTACACGTATTTTTAAGTAAAAATCCGTGTAGAATTGTTTCCTACACGGATTTTTATTTAAAAATCCGTGTAGGAAGGTTGCTGATTTTTTTTTTTTTTTTTGTTAGCCGGCCTCCAGTTTTGCTAGTCAGTAATTATATATTTCAGATTGAATATACATAGTCTTTTGCAAAAAAAAAATGTCCAAAAGTCCAAAAAGTCCAAAAGTCCATGAAGGAAGACTCGGATCACGAATCTGAACCCGTAACATGGGCAAAACGAATCATAGATTCGTTTTGAATCCGGTTTTAGGCTGTGGAGTTCCTGTCAAAAATTCAGCCCGATCCAACGGACGGATCAAAAGTTACGCCCCTTTTCGTGAGGCATGCGCATGACCATATTGCATCAATAGTAACCAACTAAGGCGAAGATGACAGTAACCAACGAAAACCATACAAAACTGAAAAGAAAAATAAAAGAGAAATAAGCAATAATAAGTAACAGAAAATTAGATAAAGATAAAAATATATATATATATATTCATGGCTAACCTTAGTAAGATAGAGAGGAGAAAATAACAACTTCAAATATCTCAGATCCCAGTTGTGCTATGAGCTGAAATCAAAACGGCGTTGGAGGGAAAAAGGCTTTCTTATATAACCAAAACCCTAAAACTACATTTTTACATGGATTTTTCACTATAAATCCGTGTAGCTCTCTAGCCTTTCTACACGGATTTTTATTTAAAAATCCGTGTAGGAAGGTTGTTGAACCTTTTTTTTTTTTTAGCTATATCCTACACGGATTTTTATTTAAAAATCCGTGTAGGAAGTTTTTTTTTTTTAGTAAAAATCCGTGTAGCTCTCTAGCCTTTCTACACTGTTATTTAAACAATAATCCGTGTACAATAACCCCTTCCTACACGGATTTTGTAATAAAAATCCGTGTAGCTCTCTCAACATTCCTACACGGATATTTAATTAAATATCCGTGTATAAAAGATTAATTTCCACACGGACACTAATTTTTAAGTTAATATTCGTGTAGGATTCCTAGAACACTGGAAAAATCTTATTTCATACACGTTTTTTTGTAAAATTGAGAAAATCCGTGTATAAGTACAGTGTAGGAAGACGTTTTTTTGTAGTAGTGTGTGGATTAGAGGTGTAGGCTCAACAAATTACCATAGTCTTCACCGGCTAAATAATCAAGGAGAAGTGTTCTTCGAGTTGATAAGCTTACAAATTCAACAAATGCGACAACAACCGTTTCAATTCAAGATACTTTCGCTTTAAGGTATATTATTATTCTTTTTTTTCCGAACATCTAACACATGCTTAATACAAACTATTTGCATCAAACAGTTCCTGACTTTATTGTCAACATTATTTTGATTTCTCAAGATACCATAATCTGCCCCTTTTATCCTACTTATTATTGTCCATTCATGTTAGTGTTCAAGTCAGTACTAGTCAATTTCTGAGCACTCTGCCATCTAAGAAGGGTAATTGTAGAATTTACAATGTGAAGTTGACAGATAGGCCAATGGAAGGAGTAAGCGTGTGGAATAAGTTACCAAAAAGGATTAAATCATATCGTAATCAAAGATTGCTATACATATATAGGAAATTGCTAATATGTTATGCGTAGCATAGAAGATCTTCGTGCAACGGCTCAAAATTTGTGTTTTCAAAATTCCAATGGTCGATCCGAACCGTTAGATGTGTTCTCCATATTGAAATGTGCTTGGAGACCAAATTTTACATTTTTTGGATTTTTTTTTTACTATTTATTAAGCCACTTTGAAAATTGCTGATCCAACAGTTTCACTATTTGGATAAGCCACCGTTGGATCAGCGATTTTCAAAGTGGCTTAATAAATAATAAAAAAATTTCAAAAAATGTAAAATTTGGTCTCCAAGAAAATTTCAATATGGAGAACACATCTAACGTTCATATCGACCATTAGAATTTTGAAAACACAAATTTTGAGCCGTTGTATGGAGGTCTCTATGCTACGCGTAGCACCGTAGCCGAGTCCTATATATATATATATATATATATCCAGTTGATGGCTTAGCTCTAGGATATGTGTTGATGCATGAAGAAATTTAATAGACCTCTCTGAAGGGTTTAAGGTCCAGGACTACCAGACTGAACTTTTTAACCTTTTAACAAGTGGTCTCCTAAATATATAATGCGAACTGCTGACACGTGCAGCATATTAGGGTTAATTGGATACTCATCAAAAGGAGTTGAAGAGCACAATTTCAAAAGTCTATGGGATTGTTTTGAAATCACAAATCCAAACGTTAAAATCCATTTACTTAATAAGTGATGCATGTACATAAAAAGTTTTGAAAGTTTCAAATTTATTTAGTATAAGATCGAGCGGTAAAAAAATAAACATTTTATAATCAAAAGGAAAAAAATGATTACAAACCATGGTTTGGAAACTCGGCCAAGTCCGAGGTTCACCCGAGTCTCTCGCCCATATGATTTTTCATCAAAACTCGGTTGAACAGTGTTTGACTCGACTGAGTTATCCGATTTTGACACCGAGTCAGGCTGGGCCAAACCCGAGTTAGGTCGAGCAAACCCAAGCCAACCCGAGCCAAGCCGAGTCAAGCCTAGTCCTTTGGTTATTTTATGCTCTTTTTCTGACAATTGTTGATCTATGATTTCAAATCACAAAAAAAAAAAATTCAAATTATACAAACATAATTTGAACTAGAAAAATAACTACACACATATCTTGTCAATATATTTCTGTACTAAATTTATACTGCCAATGTAATCTTATTTTTCTATACATAAATTATAGCTAGCTTGCATAAAAAGTGGATTATATTGGTAATGTTGGTATTATATTATATAATTAGTAAATTATTTGAGTATAATCTTTTGTCTTAACATAGTTTTCTTACAATGTTGGTAATGTGGGTTATATTGGTAATCTTATTTTTCCGATCCGATCTTCCGATTTTGGCCGATTCATCTGATTCCGATTCTAGGGTCATGTATCTGATTCCGATTCCGATTCTGAGTTTCAGAACCATGTTACTAAGTTATTCATACAATCACTCAGATATTGAACATATTGACACTAAAAAAAATATGATACAAACATATTGAACACTCCTATAAAAATGGTACAAACTAATATGTTCTGTTTATCTTTTTTGACAAAAACTAATATGTTCCATTGAAAATGGGTACAAACTAATGACTAATAAGTGACCATTAATAACCTAATAAGTGATAAACAATAAAGCATACTAATTAGGCAAACTCAGATAATAGAAGGAATTATACTTCTGAATTGCTACCTAATCCAAAGAAGTTGGGGAAGGCAAAGAAACAGTAACGTCATCACCAGCCAGAGTGTGCGCCACTTCGTGCATCGCGGGCCTTAATGCGGGGTTTTCTTGAGTACAAGAAAGAGCTACTCTCACTTTCCATTTTCTTCAATGAAACGGGCACTGGATACCTTTTTACTCAAAAATCTTCTGTTGGTTAGTTATTCAGAATCGATAGAAGAATTTCACTTGTAAAAGTAACCAGTCAATATTGTAGATAGAACATTTTACTAAAAATAAAAATTAAAAGATACTACATAGATGTATATTTAACTAAAAATGAAAACAAATTTATCAATTCCATCTTACGAAAATTCCACAAACTTGTACGACGCCCATATAGAGCTAATGACCGCCAGAACACCAAGGATCAATACAACGCAAACTACCTCTTTGAACAACTCACAACAATTTGACCCAATATTTTTTTTTGTATTACTAAACTGTTGCAACTTGACGAAGCAACCAGCTCCCTTTAGCAAAGCAAAAGTCTTTTGAATTGGCTTCCATAACCGGCTTTTCTTCAACAAGAAATTCAGAAACCGGACCAGCACCCAGGATACACCAAGCCTTAACAGAAGGAGCCATCCCACGAGAAAGTAAACCGGGTAGGGACGAGAATCATCACTATAATTATAGAGTAGAGATATGCCCACAATGAATGCCATACCCATTGAGAAGGTAGCAACCCAGATCACCCACACCAACGCCTTGATCGCAATTTTATTCTTTCGAGGAACCACACATAACAAAAGCATCATAACACCAACAGATGAAAAAAGCGCAAACAAGTCAAATACTTGAAATAATGCTAACCTACTGGCAAGGACAGGTTCACCTTTATCATCCGGATGATCCTTATCATCAGGTATAAATCCTCCTGGAGGATTTAATGCTGCTTGGAAGGTAATAGTTGCCACCAACGTTGCCACTAACAAAAGAATTTGTGGATCCTTCTTCTTTTCCTTATTCTCTTTTTGGGATGTTAAATTTGTTTCTCCTATTTCATTTTTGCCAAGACAATAGGGTTGCTGCGGCGACATTCTTGGAGTTGGTATTGGATTTGAACTGTCATTTGATACAGAGTTCCTGATGACCAGTTCTGATTTAGACAACACTTCAGCAGCAGTCTTTCCTCCAGCTTTTCTTATCATTTCGCCAAGGACGAGATCTCCATTCTGTGGCCATGATTCCAACAGAACATCAAGCGGAGTTAGGAACGCCAAGTTCGTGGTGTTTACATTGATGGCTTCTTTACTCAACAAAAATTTGATAACCTGAGATGCAATGGTGTAATTAGTTAAGTATATGGTTAGAACGACATCAATGGTGAATATCTTCACCAACTTTATTTTTTGTCAGAAAGAAACCTATGACATACTGATAATTGCTTGCTTGCCACAGCGTGATGCAAAATTGTATTTCCTCTGTTGTCCTTTGCATTAAGGTCCTGCACCTGGTCGATCAAGAACTCAACTGTGTCGAAAGAATTATATTTGATGGCCAAATGAAGTATAGTTTCTCCACCATCTGTAATCCTATGCATTGCCTCCTCACAGGTTTCGACTAACACTTTGACGATAACTGACCTTCTTTTTATAACAGCAACATGAAGTGGTAATAGCCCTTCCTGTTTCTCTCTTAATAAACAAATGTTTGAGCCAGCCTGCAGTGACAAATAAACATTGAATTGCATGCGTATTTGTAAACGGTTAGATTTTGAAGATTTTGTTGAAAGTTGATCCAAAATTAACTTTCCTTATTTAAAATTCTATTGTAATAGTTTTTAGAAGCAAAAAAAAAAAACGTGTGTAGTGGGATTTGTGGTTTTTCAAATATAGTTGTATGTAGTGGGATGAGTGGGTTTTCATATTTAGAGTTCTGTTGGAGTTAGTGGGTTCTATAATTAGTCATATAGATAATGCTTGCAGGAGAAGGATAGGTAGTGGAGATCTAAAAATATATTTTGTATTCTCTATATAAATCTTGTATGCAGTAGATGAAATTTGTAACAGCAGAAAATATAGAAAGATGAATGAGAAAGTTACTGTTTTTGAGCAGAAAAACAACTAATTCCTTTGTAAGTTAATAATAGTGCATACTATAGTACCTTCAATAACTCCATCACAACTGTGACATGACCATGGGCCGCAGCCAAATGCAGAGGCGACAGACCCTGGCTATTGAGCTCCATTGCAAGTTCGGGTTTGCGATATACAACCTCACGAGCAAAATCAGCATGTCCAGTCATTGCTGCAATATGTAGTGGGTTATCTCTCACATATGTACTCCCAATCAGTTTCCCGAGCAAGAGCTCATCTTTCTTGAGAATCTCTTTCAAAGAATTCACATCTCCAGTATAAGAGGCCTCCTCTAGTCTTGTAAAGAGATTATCCATTGTTAGTCTCTCTTCCTTGGTGGAGTTTCCAAACACAACACTAGTCCCTTAAATAGAGTTCATGCCATGGTTCTGAAAATCGGAATCAGAATCAGAATCAGCCCCTTGACTGTTGGATCGGAATCAGATAAATAGGCCGGAATCGGCTGAATCGGATCGGAAACTTGGATTTTTTTAGCAGAATCTTATTTTGTACTAAAAGAATAGAAAAAATTGATAAAAAATAATTAGTCAAAACAATTATGTTATTGTAAAATACTACACTCAAATAATCCACTAATATAAGATAATACAAGCATTATAACCATAACACATTTTTTTTACTGTCAAAAGCTCTAATAACATGGCCGGATCATCTTGTTATTAATTCTGTGTATTATAATATAAAAGTGAATATTGTTGTATTTATTCAAATAATAAAAACATTAATATAATAACAATTTAAATTTGTGCTGAAAAATAAACCTTATATAACTTAAAAATAAAATAATAATAATAAACTAACTAATATACCGAAATTTAGTTCCATCAAGTCAACAGAGACGCTACTTTGTCTTTTGGATTAGTCTATCAATCAGTCTCAGTGGCGTAGCCAAGATTTGAGTCAGGGGTAGGCATAAATAGGGTTCGGGTTCTTTTTTTCTAAACGGATCCGGATTCAAATCGCCTTCATAAAATAATTACTTAAAAAATTAAAAATTATCTAATTTTAAAATAAAATATACATTCCATATAATATTAGAAAGTTTGAATTATATTCACACAAAAAATAAAAGTTTAATTTCTACGGTTATATTTCATAACAATCAAATTTATAGTCGAGTATAGTCCCATTCTTTACTTTAATCAAACAAAAAATAAATAAACAAACCACTATTTTGTTTTAAGTGAACAATCTTCATTAACAACTGTGCATTTTTTTTTCACTTGAGATAAATAAAAAAATAAATAACACTTCACAGGCCACAGGCTACCGAATACGAAAAGTATTCATGAAACGGTAAGGTTTACCATGAACCACTAGAAATTCAATTTTTTTATAGTAGAAAGTTATACACCAAGTCTAGCCATAGAAATAGTTGAAGATTCTTCTTCCTAACTCGGACTCCTTGACCTTTACAATTCTTTTCAATCACCATTATCGTTCTTCAAAAGGTGCAAAATTGACTTAAATAATCTGAGCCAAGGGTAGGCAGAATCAAATCCAAGGATAGGCAAGACCCATTAAAAAATCTGGTTCAAACTATATTTTTTTTTTCCAGGGATAGGCAACTGCCTACCCTGTTACACTGTAGCTCCGCCTCTGCTCAGTCTTTTTTTAATGTTAAATGAGTCTGGAAGGAATCTCCAATTAGGTCTGGATCTCCTAAAGTAACTCAAATTTTAAATTTGCATCCGGACCGTTATGTTCGGAATTCGGACAGAAGAATAATCCACTGAATCTCTTTAATTTTTGTGTGAATACTATTTGGACGGTCCGAATTCAAACTGAAATTTTGGATTGCTTTAGGGGATTTGAATTACATCCCGCGCGGTTCCTTATAACTTAATTAGTTATAAGGAAAGAAATCCAGACCTGCTTTATTTCTGATATTTTATGCTTTAAATCCTATTTATAATTGAAGACTGCTATTCATAAGCTGTTTAAATCCTATTTATAATTTCATATATAGGATCAACTATTCGGCTGTCAACGACTGGTGTTTTAAATCTCAGCCCTTCAAATACTACTATTCTTCTAAATGAGAAGGGTTCAAATGTCTCTATTTTTTATCCCTCCACTATGCTCTCATTTTTAAAACGTTAATAACTCAAAATTTAAAACATGAACATCAAAATAAAATCATTAGGTGTCATCTATGTTATTTTCTCCATGTGCTCATAAAAATATTATGACATTTGATTTTATTTTTATGTGAATTCGACGTCTAGAAATTATCTACATTAATACATTTTTATAAGTTCTTGATGACAACGAAATTTTTTACAAATTCAACATCTTAATTTTTTACATGTGCATAGATAAAATGATGCAGATCATATCCAATAATTTTATCCAGTGTTCCACTTTAAGTTTTTTTTTTTTGGTGGGAATTTCATAGTATGGCGTTCAGATGAGATGCTATACTGTACATCTGCCTTCTTATTTTTTAAATTTCTTCTTATCATTTTCTTTAGTTTTTAACTTTTTTTCCAATCTACTATGACTAAAAATTTCGGTTAGATTAGAGCTAGTCAAGGTCCTATTGCCCTCCAACCTCTATCTTTCAGCTCTGCAAATATTCTTTTAGATTATCTTTCAGCTCTGCAAGGTCCTATTTCCCAATAATTTAAAACCACATTCTTCAACAATCTCAATCGCTTTCGAATAATTAAGCTCCAAATTCTCAAAAAAGAGAAAATAAAAAACAAAAGGTATAGAACAGAACGGAAGGAATAATTACTTTTTTCCTAGCAAAATATACTCTTTGAATTACTAACGAATATTATTTGTTAAATTATATCAACCTCAATTCATACAATTACAATTTCATAATTAATGATAAATTAAATATATTTAAACGTTGCTGGACAAAAAGATCCGGCCAAAATAACTATGTTTGTAACAAGTAACAACTGGCTGGTCGCTCAAGCAATGAATTTTCAGTTTACATCAAAGCAAAAGCAATGGAATCAAAGCAAAAGCAATGGAATTAAAGATAAAAGGTATATGGGTGTCCACGTAGCACAAACCAAAAGCAGTGGAATTATTAAGGATGAAACATGTTGTGCATGTCCACATAGCACAAGGCAAAAGCAGTGCAAATTTTAATGATGAAACATATTGGTACATGTCCACATAGCACAAAACAAAAGTCTTTATATATGCTCCATTATATATGCTCCACATGTTTCACTGAAACAGCCGAAATTTGACTGAAACTGGAACGTTCCGGCTGAAATTTGACTGAAACTAGACCGTTGAGGTCAAAATTTGACCGGAATCAATACTAACCGGGTAACTCGGACTGAAATCAGATCGGCTCTGGCCGATTCCGGTCCGAAACGGCCGATTTTGCAATCTATGCTCTTAATTTGATACTAGCAAAATATACTCTTTGAACTAACGAACATTATTTATTTAAATTATAACAACCTGATCATCTACTTTAATATATAATTTCATAATAATCAAAATAATATATTTGGAAATCTTACGGAATTAATGACAAAAATATTATCATAACATTACTGCATGTACTAAAAAAACCCAGCCAAGAACTATGTATGGTCCTAAATGTGCATGGGATAACTTTGGCGCGCGTTTTTGCTTTTTTATTTCATGACTTTATAATTTTGAGAAAATTCTAATCGGTACTACGACAAAGTTTGTACAGCATCTGCTTGTGAACTTAACTGAACTTAGTTGATTAGTATATCAGTGGATGCATGTCAACTTCAACGCAAACATTTTGAAAAAAAACACCACATATTTTTTAAATTGAAATTTGTAGAGAAGTTAAATTTGCAACATCAGATTTCAGATTCTTGTTGTTGCAACCATCTCCAAACTTGGTGTATTGATTTCAGTCATTTTTATAACTAATTAAGTTGGACCTGTTTTAGTGTAATAATTGTTTCTAATGAAATTGTTAATAAATTATAAAAAAATTAATTTTGAAGTTTAGTGAATTTTCTACTGTTTGTACGTACTTAAATTTTAAATTATCATGTGTACTGGAAATTCAATTTGATGGGTTATTACTGAATTTAAGAATTTGATTGCAATATTTTTTTAACATATATATATATATATATACTAGTATCGTGCCCGTGCATTGCAACAGAGACATTAAAGCGTGTTTTCATAAAAAAAAATATACGTATGAAAATAATAATTATTCAAAAATTAAGAAACATGCTAATAGAGAATTTACATGATTATATAATTTTAAATACCTTGAACTGTAATCTCTGATAATAATTGAATGATGTGATGGTTATGTATTTTTAAGTACCAATGATATCAAATAATATTTCGATTCGAATCTAATATCAAATATCATACAACAATCCAATATCAACATACAACATGATATCAAAGAACAAAAATAAAAAGTGTCATCATACACACACACACACACACACACACATTGATATTATTTTACAAACTCCATAAATTACAAAATCTAATAAATCAATTGTACTTCTACAGAGAAATTGCCTCAAAAAAAATATTAAGTGCAAACCAAACTTAATTATGCAATATATTAACATTACAAGATTGTTACTGGTATCATTGTCATATTCACTTACATCAGCATATGTTCTTGCCGTTCTATATATTAAAAATTGGCAACGACTTCTATGGACATAAGGACCTATTTGTAAAATGAACATATTTTTATTTTCAAAGTTCAAACAGTCGATCTGAACCGTTCATCTTGTTTTCCATATTAATATGTGCTTGCAGACCAAATTTTATATTTTTCTGAATTTTTTTACTATTTATTAAGATGGGTACAAAATTCAATGGTCTGGATTTGATATTTTTTGTACCCATCTTAATAAATAGTAAAAAAAATCAGAAAAATGTAAAATTTGGTCTCCAAGCATATATTAATATGGAGAACAAGATGAACGGTTCAGATTGACTGTTTGAACTTTGAAAATAAAAATATGTTCATTTTACAAATAGGTCCTTATGTCCACAGAAGACACTCTCTTAAAAATTTACTAATTTTCTAAAGATGTTTCGTACGTTTGTAGTGAAACATATATTTCAGCGAGTTCTCTCCGAGCATCATGATCAATCATGAATCTAACAAATGCAAATGATAGTAACAACAATTAATAAAAGATACCAAGCAAGCTTATTTGCAAATTAGGATGACTTATTGCAAATTTGATTATTAACGCTAAATTTTCAGGGAAAAAAAACATATTGTGATATCATGCTTGTTTGGCACAGGGATTTTCTAATAAGTATGCAATACTGCACTGGTACAGGTAATTATAAATGAAATAATTTCTCATCCTTTTAACAATTTTGATCAACTGATTTGTATCAGTGTACGGTACTGTACCAATAACTGAATAACATAAAATAGAAGAACAAGGCAAGCAATATTGATGCTCATATAAAAAAAAAATAGTAAGCTTGAAAAGATATATAATCTCTGATTTCTTTTGAATCGGCTCCCAAGACTGACATGGCATATAGAGAATATAATTAAGACTTTGCATCTAAGTAGTACAATTTCAATAGAGACAATATATAGAGACAATTATCTAAAATTGGCTAATCACAATGAAGAACAGAGGCGGAGAGGAGAGGCATACCTAGACTTTCTTTTTTATTTCAAAAAAATTTGTTATTAGAGCATCTCCAAGCATAATCAGCAAAATCTTATCAAAGCAACCATTCTATTGCATGATCAGCAAAATGTCAACACATAGATATCATATGAAATATCCCGGCCCTTTGTACATGACCAACCGCTCCTTATGGATATACAAACTACGTATTTTCAAGATTTTGCAAAGCACACATGAAATACTTCTCGTGTAACAGAAAAATAAATAAATAAAAAACAGATCAAGGGCAATATATATTAATAAAGTTCAAGAGATACTTGAAAAGGTTTAGTGGGTATACCATTAGATGTCTTCTTTGAATGGCAATACAGGGAGTTGTTAATGTGGTCGTGGTTCCAGTTAGAATTAACATTTTTACTCTCAAAATAGATATATTTTCAGTAAACCACGTATGTAGCTTGCACCTTGCTTGATAAGTGAAAATTAGTACTGAGGCTATTAATTGAATTTCATGAATTTTGAATTATGTGATGCGTTATTATCATGATTTTGTTTATTACCCGAGTTTAGTATTCATAATTTGATGAAAGGTTATCATTTTACCCACTTTTTAGTTAATTTCCATCTATTTCTCTTCTTTCTTATAGGATAATTATTTTCTGTCAAAATATTAAGAAGTAAATATAAACCATATTTTGTTGTAGTAAAGGTTCATGTGACCTAAATATTACTTAAGCGTGTCACCTACCGCATATCTACTTATAGTTGATTAAAGAATGTGGGTGCGCTGCGTGTTCAGATTTTAGCTGATTGTACATGGGGTAAGAAACCTAATTACTGTCTCTAGTTGTACCTGAAATTTAAGTTAAGTAAGAGGCCTTAATGATATGTTTCAAATTTGAAATTAAGGATTTTGACAATAATCTTGACAACAGATTTTCAGAAGAATTAAGAAAAAAAATTTGAAAATTCATGAAAAGTTCAATTTATTAATATGTTATTGGATAGTTTAACAATGAAATTTCACGCAAATTAATTATTCCTAGCAGAATGCCTCGCTCTGCTTCAACAAGGATAATTGAATTAGATTGTATGATGTTTTGATGACATAAAGGAAAAGAAAACTAGGGTATATATCATGTAAGTTTTAGTTTACATATGTAATGATAGTTCAAATATGAAACAGAAACAGTTTATATGTAAGAACTAATTTACAACATAAATGAACAACATAACAAAAATGTATAACATATCACGCAAATATTAATTTACATTTGGCACAAAAACTATACATGACCAACTTCTTGAACAATCACAGTTCATGTAGCCTGAAGCAATGTCCCTACACAAGCAACGAAACTTGTTATCGCTCTTCCTAAACAAATATAAGAAGATGCATTTCAATAGTGGAATAATCCAGTATGATAGCTAAGATCCAGTCTACCGCATGCAACACCGAGTGCATACCAGTATTGGTATGCACTTTGCTTTACTGGTGGCCCGTACCAGATTACTAAAGACAAAAACTGGTACTGGTACCAGTGGTCAAAAACCATTGTAACGAACTTCTCTAATCTTATATATCTCTGATATTCGACAGCAATCAATCACACAGCTAAAGTTACTAACAAAACAAAAATTGCTGAGTTAAACACTTAATCAAAGTAAGTCTAGATTAAATTAAGTACTATTTAGACTAAATTTTTGCTTAATGACCATATGAATTGAATGTTGAGATGGTTTTGTTTTTAAAACTATAAAAAATGAGAAATCTTTTTATTTCTCAAATTCATCTGAATTTCATCCCCACTTTCTGAAGAAAGTAATAAATCTTGTAGTTGAATGATATCTCAAATTGTGCAACTTCATTACAATTTAATAACTACAGGTTAATTATCCACAGTCGACATAGTTTTGTGACTCGATAGATCTGCCTAAAACTTTGGCAGAAATTATCGTACTGTTTGCTGGTATCGGACTGTGTAGTGTAAAGCGTGAGATAAATAGTCTGAACTCTTCAGTTGTAGTAAGAGTATAAGGTAAAGTATTTTATCGATGCAAGTCATTTTCTCTTTCCAAAGTAAACTATATGAGGAATTGATTGGTCTTGGAATATCCATGTTCCTGATCGAGTATGTTTTAATGCTTCATTTTTCAGCAATTTTGGAGAAATCTTGTTTTGTGTATAAATAGTTTCATTTGAAGATGGACTGATGGAGTAATAAACTAATAATAGGATAATTGCTATTGATTTGTTAAGAGATGAATGCATTCTTACTTGAAAAGTAAATTAATTGAAGAGAGCTAAATTGAACCAAATTAATGGAACAATACAATCACATACATAATCTAACTAAATCAAAAGAAAATAAAGAAACTTTAGCGGCAACTACAAATTTGAAGCTCAAATAAATTTTCTTCCTAGTGTTTAAGTGTAAACCATACCTTAATGAAGCTTATTATGCTCTGATCAAGATATCTGAAAACCTAGAAGAACAAAATAAAAATATAATCTCATTTAAGAAATTGACAATGAAAATACTTAAATTACTTTTGTGTTCTTTTGCTACCTACTGTTGCATCATGAGAAGCTGCTCACACGTGATATATATGATGGTCAGACGTGCTATGCACTGTGACAAAAAAGTGTGTTCTATGTCAAAACTGTCCTGCTGAATCGGTCCTACATCTATTCTTTCTATGCCTTTTTGCGGTTCGTATGTATGGAGTCTCTTAGCAATCAGGTTCGGGCATCCAATTAAGGAACCGCAAAGTCTGGGCCTCGCGGTTCTCTTGTGCATGCTGGCATCTCTGGAAATTGAGAAACGAAAATTGTTGTTGGAGGAAGAATATTTCCACCGAGTGAATACTGATGGAGCAAATTGTTGAAGACACAAATCTTTCGCTAAAATGGGTTAAGAGTGCATGCAACTGCCTACTCGAGAGTTTTGCAACCAGTTTCAACTTCCATTTCACCTTTTAATTTTTGTTAAATTTTGTAATTTTTCACTGGTACCTACTGTTGTTGGTAGCTGTTAATCGGTACATGAAGGGGTGCATGTCATTATGCAGCACAAGGATGTTTTGAGGTGTAAGTTAAGTCGTACTTAGGCTGTGAGATACATAGTGACTGTAGTTAGATGTTTTTTTTTCCTTTTTCTAACGTCACGTTTTATAAGATTCATTTATTTTTAAGAGCAAAAATAGGGTGCTCTTAAGTTCACCAGCTTGTTTGTGAACTTAATTCTAAAATCTATCGGATTGACTTCCAATGACGAATTCAAACCATTGAAACTCTTATACTTTGCGAGTGATGCGTCTACATGCAAAAGTTTTAAAATTTTGATTAATTATGTATAGAGTCAAGTGGTAAAAAATTATTCAAAATATGAATGCAATAAAATTAATTTATAAACATTCTACTTTTGACCGCTTGACTTAATACTAAATTAATTCGAATGTTTAAATTTGTTTGTATATAGATGCATTACTCATGAGGTAGAAGAGCTTCAATTGTTTTGATTCTTCATTTGAAGTTAATCCAATAAATTTTAAAGTTGAGTTCAAAAAAAACTTGATAAACTTAAGAGCACTCTAGTTCTACTCTATTTTTAATATCAATCTTGATAGTCACCGTGAAGTTTTCATAAGAAAAAAAATAGAGAGGGAGAGAGAAGAGAAGAAAGGAGAGGTACCACATTTGACTAAAGTAAAGGTCCTATATATAATTGTTGGTTACTCAAAGATCGAGAGTTCAATTTCCATCACAATATTACAGTCTCTGTGAAGGTTTTAAAAAATAAACAGAAGAGAGAGCATATGGATTGCTATCGACCAATATTACTCCTTTTTTTCCTATTTTGGTTTTAATTTTCATTTTCTCTCAAATTTTGGGTTTAGATTTGGAGCATCCAATTAGAATTCGGACAAATATGTCCTGAGATGGAATGCATAGAATCCTTTAATATTCGTGTCATAACATATTGAATGGTCCTGAATCCAAACTCAAAATTGAGTTACTTAAGAGATCTAAATCCGTGTTGTGTTGTGTTGTTAACAGTAGTTTAAACACAATGACACCAACAAAGAGAAGAACAAATTAAGCTCGGTCTTTTAAAACAAAATACAATAAAGAAAATTTAGAGATGCTCATTTTGCATTAAGATCCAAAACTTTACGGCATATATATATTAAAAGTCGAATTTCATGTATATTCCTAAAATATCTACGTATTTCTTCTTTTAAAATTTATAATATTGTATTTATTATTTTAAATTTTAAAAACTCAAAAATTTACTTAATTTATTGACTTTCTATTAAAATTCATTTTAAATTTCAAAAATTCAATTTAAATTCCCAAAATAAAATAAAATGAAAAAAAGACCCAAATTTACCTCATTTCTAAAGAGACTTCAACATTCTTCTTGGCATTATTTTGTAATATAAAACTAGATTTCTTGAAAAACAACATACAAATTAACTTCAAGCCTTTCAGTTTGATTCGATCATCACTAACAACAACTATTTTTGTTGTCTAAAATAACAACATAATAAAATCTTCTGAGTCTTAACATTTTTGCAATTTTTGTATCCTTCATTTTTATGCGAAAATTAATTATTGTTTTTTTTCCTTTAATTTTATGCACTTTTCTTTTTGAAAACTTTCATGGAGACTGCGAAGTCGTGAGACAGAATCGAACTCTCAATCTTTGATAACTATCAGTCCTAGGAGTTTTTTCTAACTAACTATGCTACCTCTGCTTTCTCTTCTTATGCACTTTTCAATGGTGAATATATTTCTTAAACTATATATCTTTGAATACACTCTTCTTATGCACTTTTCAATGGTGAATATATTTCTTAAACTATATAGATATCTTTGAATACATCTTCAGTTTCTTATTTATGAAAGAGAAGACCAAAATTATTAGAAAAAATAAAAGTTAAACTAAGGAACATATATAAAGATATAATAGGTTGACATATATATATGCACACATGCATGTGACCTTAAAGAGCTCTTCTAGCGCGTAAAATTTTAGAAATAACAATTATTCCAATAATTGAGAGAGAAGACATGAAAACAACAAAGAGAAGCTTAAATTCTTCATATACAGATAGTTTGTGCTTCGAGTTAAAAAATAGCTTTAATTGGAAAAGCAATTGGAGCAATCGCTATTACTACCTTCAAAATATCAAAGATTACAAATATCATCAGATATCCCTCCATTTCCTCATCATCGTGATCTTCTTCTTTCTTACTATTATTGTTTACTAGAGATACCTCCAAAAGTATCAAGCTAAAACAAACTGCAACATTATACATATTATGAAATGATACTAGTTTTTGTGGATCGTTTTGCCAGGAAATGCCAATAAACACATATTGTAAACTCAACGCACATATTGCCAGGAAATGCCACTAAGTTCTGATATTCATTATAAAATTATATCTTTTAATCATATTTGTTAGCTAATCAGACCATCTACATCCTTAATATTAAAATCGACCAAATTTTTGTTATTTGTGGGCTTTAACATTTTCTTCCTTAATTTGTTTGGGATTTATGACTGTCGTAATCTCCGACGAGATTTTAATCTTTTCCTTGACATACAGGATACAGCCCAAAATTCACTCTACTATTATACATACAATTTAGGATAAGTTAAAGGGCCAGAGTGAAAAAACGACAATACCTTAATTATCTCGTCACATCACCGTCCAAAAATCCTAAAGTAACCCAAATTTTTACTTTAAATCTGACTGTTCAATATTCGTACAGTGTAGATCGAACGGTCCTGGTCCAAACTAAAAAAATTAGTTACTTTAGGGATTCAAAATTCCAAAAGTAATGGACCTCGTCCAATGAGCATCGGAACTTAATCTGTCAATGCCATCTATTTACCGTCAAATTTGCTATATGATCCGTGCGTACGGCTTCAATATTTGTGTGGATCAAAGGAGCACGGATCTTGAAAACAATCTGACGGTTTCATGTGGGCATTGGATACGCCGTCCTTCCAATTCGTCATGTCTATCGTCAGCTTTTATAAGAGAACAGAGTCAAATCTCTCTCTCTCTTTCTCGCGCTGTCTCTCTGTCGGTAGAAACCCTAGCTAGTATTCGACTTAGGGTTTTTCATCTCTCTTTGTGAGAAATCATGGAGAGCCGCAAGAGGACGAGACCAATGGCGACAAACGGCGGTGCCAAGCGGACTAAAGGTTAGCTCTTTCTTCGGGTTCTCAAGATTTAGATCTGTTGCTTCCATTTTTTTTTTTTTTTTATGACCGTAGAGAAGATTTAGATCCTCGTGCGCTAAAGGTTTGGATTAGTTCGTGTTTGAGTGGATTTTTCATATTTTTATTCAAAGAGTTGATCTTCCAGTTAAAGTATCTAAATTTAAATCTTTTGAAGAACAGTAAAATGTATATCAAGTTTTACTGGCATGATACAAGTACGAAATGAGTGGATATATAGTTTGAGTGTTGAATTTAAATATATTGAGAGAGAAAAGGTTGTCAAGATTTTGAATTTAATTAAAGGTATCTTGACTGGTAAGGTGTTGCTTAATGTTATACATAATTCTGACATGGTATTAAAAGTTTGTAATATTTTGTTTTGCTTTGACAGGTAATATCCATTTTATCCAAATTTAAAATGAGTAAAATTGATTGAGAAAATCATCCTAAATTTGGAGAAGAACAAATTGATTGATTATTAATAAGTAAATTTGATGGAACAGCAACTGATGTGGGAAGCAAATCGAAGCCTTGCACTAAATTTTTCAGGTTCAAAGTTTTAACCTATTAAAATTGGTTAATTACAGTCTCTAATCATTTAAGATTAAATTTTCACATGTTCATAAGAACAATAATAACTCAAGCCGAGATGGAGAGCTTCTTCTAATTTTCTGATTCTAACGATTTTCTGTATTTTGGTTAATTTTATTATTTTAAATGATATTGTCTTCTTATTCATCGAAGATTCCTAACTAAACATTGATCAACCTAGAAAGCACAAGAAAAACTAAACAAATGTATTTACTGGTAAAGCAAAGCAGAGATCCTTAATAGAGGAATGTATACTGCTACCAAACTTTACCGAAACAGTACCAAATTACTATAAGAACTGGTACCATTAGTGCATTAAAATTGACTTTTTTGTGAAAATGTGATAAAATGTAGTATGGTTGGGTGCCCATTTGGAGACGGATGTCATTTCCTGCACCATGTACCAGGCGGATACAATGCAGTGCTGCAGATGACCAATTATTCTGTGCCAGCTCAGCACCACATGGCCCCACAAGCTGCTCCTTCTGGAAGGTTCCAACAAGGCCATGGTGGGCCAAATTCCCCAGCTGTCAAGTCAAAACTCTGTAGCAGGTATATTACTCATGTTTTGTTAGCTAAACAGGTACATGTAAAGAATATATCTTACCCGTTACCCTATCAGGTAATTATAATTAAATTAAATTATAGATATAGCTGAGGGCTTACCTCTTACTCTCTCGTTGAACAACAGAAAATGAATAGTCTTGATCTTCATGGGTTGCTGAACGATGTCCAAAATGTAATTACTGGAAGCACAAAATTGTCCCTTTACTGTGTTTTAATGGTTTATTTAATAAATAATAAAACTTATTATTATATTAGCATTACCCATTATCTACCGGTTACCGTTTCTTTATCCGATAACCTTAACAGATAAGGTCGATTCTTAACAGTTCAATTCTTAATGGGTATGGATACAAAGTTGCTTCCATCCGACCCGTATCGTACCTGCTGACACCCCTATACCTGACCAGTGACAGTAAGCTGAACCAGATTTAAGCAAAAATAAAAAATCTAATAGCAATTTGTTTTTAATTTTAAAATTTAATAAACATAATAGGTACAGCACTGCTGAGGGATGCAAGTTTGGAGACAAATGTCGGTTTGCTCATGGAGAAAGAGACCTTGGCAGGCCCATAAACCCTCATGACTATGCACCGGGCCCACCAATGGTTGCTCCTGGGCCTATGCCAGGTGGTGGTGGGGCCCCACCACCTGGAAGCTTTGGCATGTCAGCAACGGCTAAGATAAGTGTCGAGGCCTCCTTAGCTGGTGCAATCATAGGAAAAGGAGGGATAAATACGAAACAAATTTGTAGAGTAACAGGTGCCAAGCTAGCAATACGTGATCACGAGTCAGACCCCAATTTAAAAAATATTGAACTGGAGGGAACATTTGATCAGATAAATCATGCAAGCGGGATGGTGAGAGAATTGATTTTTAATGTGAGTGGTGGTGGGTCCATGATGAGTGGAGGGGGTCAGAAAGGAGGGAGAGGAGGTCCAGGTGGGGCCTACACGGCAGGTAGTGGTGGAACCAATTATAAAACAAAATTGTGTGACAATTTTGCAAAGGGTGTTTGCACATTTGGGGAGAAATGTAATTTTGCACACGGGGCGACTGAATTGCGTCAGAGCAGTACTGGTACAGTTTGATGAGAGGGGAAGAGAATTATTCTTGGATTTTGTTTGTCTAATTGTAGTTTGATTTTTACAATTTGTAATGGAAGGTAGAATATCATTAGACTTGTGTTTGATTTTTTGGGATATTCCTTTGAATGTTTGATGCAATTTGTAATGACAGGTAGTGATTGTTTCTGTTGCATTGTACGAGTGTTAAGCACTAAAATCTGAAATGTTGAACTGTTGAATAGTTCTGCTCTTGTTTTGGACTCATATCCTAAGGTCTGTATTATGAATTTATATCTTCATTTTTAAAGTCCAAATAGTCAACGGAAAAGCTCAATATGATATCCATATGAAAATGTACTTGAATGTCAATTTTTACATTTTTATAAACTTTTTACTATTTGTTAGATATGTGTTAGATATGTCTAAAATTCTAAATAAAGTAGTGTTTTTACCTTCTAAATAAATAGAAAAAAAAATTCTAAAAAATATAAATTTGATCTTCAAGTATATTTTCGTTTTGAGATAAAGTTGAGCGATTTAGCATTTGAACACTCCTCATTGTGTATATCCATCAATTTTATTATCATCACTGGCCATCAACATGACTGGAACATGAAACAAGTGCTATTTGGAACATGTTATTATGTATAATGAATAGTCACCACAATGTGTTATAAAATGAGATATATACTAAAACAATACATTAATTTTTATACTGACAAATTGTGATGTCATGTCCCAATTATGAAGTAATTTTACCCTTATTATATTAAATAGTCAGAGATAGCTGGCAAATGCAAGCATCATAGTTTTATTCATGTTATTCTTTTGTATCTAAACTGATGGGAAGAGATATATAAGAGGAAATGTTATATGAGGGTTCAAATGTCTTTATTTTTGGTGCTTTTATCATGCCTTCATTTTTAAAATCTTTAATAACTCAAAATTTAAATTATAAACGTTACAATAAAACCATTAGATGTGATCTATGTTATTTTTTTTGTGCTCACAAAAATATATTACATTTCAATATTGTTTTTATATCAATCAATAAGTTGAAAAATCAATATCTAGAAATTATCCACATTAATATATTTTTTTACAAGTTCTTGATGACAATCAAAAGAAAGTTAAAATGTCGTAATTTTTTTACATGCGCATAGATAAAATTATGTAGTTCATATTCAATGGTTTTATTTTGGCTTTTAAGTTTCAAATTTTGAGTCATTAAAGCTTTTAAAAATAGAGGCATGATGGATGCACAAAAAATTGAGGCATTTGAACTTATATCGGCAACAAAATTGGTTTAAGTGAACTTAACTAAAACAATAGCTAAATATTTTTTTGAACTTGTTGAAAACTTTCATTGTTAGTCCATTAATAAAAAGCTAATTAACATAAGCTCTCAAAATTTACATAGCTCAATTAATGAATTGTTCATAGCAGTGATATTTCACATGACACTTACCAGCATCATATCATATTAATTATATCTGGCACAAAATGGATGAGAGATTCATGTCAAGTTAATGATAGTTTGAATATTAATGTTCACATAAAAATAAGAGAACATGCATTATGCACCATGCCTAGATTATATATATGTGTGACAAAAAAGTTGATTAATTATTCATTCCTTGAAACAGAAATAAATAAATAGAAGTTCGAAGTTTTCAAAGTATATGCTTTTAATTATAAACATTTCTTTATATGCAAATAAGAAATATTAATCCTACTCAAAGTTTGTCTTTATTATTACAAGTGAACACAGGATTTGAGTCATTTTGAATTTGATTCTGACTTGCTAAAATTTGTCACTCGGCAAATTCTGTCAAATTTTTAGAGAATACAGAGGATGAAGATAGAGTGTTTAGAGTCTATGTATAATTGCATTTTGAGTAAGTTTTCTATTTAGTTTTTCTATCTGTTTTAGCTAAAATTGCACTTTTTATCAAAGTTAATGCTCAGATAAATAGTTATGACAAAAACAATTATTTTTTTTTTTTTGTGCAGGTTCTTGAATATTTTGATTGCATACAAAACTGTGTCATGTAACACAATGACTTAGTTGTATTAACTTATAATTAACTAATCATGTTTCCATTTCAAAAATTTTATAACTATGCCGCATATACGAAAGAGACTTATATTGTTAACATATAGTGATTATTAGAGCAAACATAATTTTTTTTAGATAGTTTTTTAATTTTTTTTTTTATTTTTCTTTATTATTTAATCGGATTATTATGTTAGGTTAACAAGTAGTGATTATGTCAATCTGAATTTATATATTATCTATAAAATTCAGCCAAATTCTCATTCACAAATGTACAAAATAGTTGATATTTTATACTTAATATATAATTGTTTAACTATCATATATTACTTGAAAGCAAAGAGTGTTATCAAATATTTGCATCTAGCTCATGTTTTGTGAAAGCAAGTTTTTAGTCTCAATATCACACTAATTTGCAAAGAAAATGCATGGCACATATTTTATATATTAACGCAACAATCCATGAGAAATTAATATATATTTGAAATCACTGCTTACAAATTTTAAAAACCATACGCAGCTAGTAATATCTGAAGAATATTTGTGATGTTCTCTCATTTTTCTCATGTATTTGCACACATGAGCAAAACAAAGAAACTAAAAAAAAGGTCGAGCAATTATTTAAATTTGAAATACTGTATGGAAAAATTAAGAGAGTTTACATTAGAACAAGAGAGGTTGCATTGTGCCACCAAATAAGTTGCTTTCTATTTCAAAATCAATTATGAAGAATGTAGATGATATTATCTCACTTTTCTCATGTATTTGCACACATGAGCAAAATAAAGAGAAATAAAAAAAAAAAAAATTTTGACTAGTCACATTTAAACCATGTTCCATCATTGTTTCTTTGAAAGACACGTGGTTTTCCTCGAGGGAACGTATATCTCCATTCCGGATGCTCAATTAAGTATCTTTCTGCCCTGCAATATCAAATAAAGAAGGAATAATAGTAAGCAATGAAATAAAGAGTGATGATATAGTACTATGCATAGCACACATCAGCCCGTACTATGGATTCATATCTCCATTTTTAAAGTCCAAACAGTCGATCCGAAGAGCTCAATATGATCTCTGAATGAAACTGTACTTGGATGTCAATTTTTACATTTTTCAGATTTTTTTTTACTATTTATTTGGATAGGTATAAAATTGCTTGATCGAAAGATTATGGACCATCATAAAGTAGTGATTTTTTTCCTATCTAAAACAATAGAAAAAAACAATTCTAAATAATATAAAATTTGGCCTCCAAGTACATTTCATTTCGGGATAATGTTGTGTGGTTCGTATTGACTATTTGAAATTTGAAATTTTTTATAATACAGATCCATAGTACGGACTGATATGCACTATGCATAGTACGATAGCCTCACTCCGAAATAAATATATCAAAAAATAAAAAATCATCAAATTTTTGTTTAGTGCAATTACAGTATCATCACCATCAAACAAAAATCAGTAAATATTGGTTTATTAGATTAAAATCAAGAAATGCATGATTACTAACCTTCTTTGGCATTCTACAAAGTGAGGCGGCTCGGCAAAAGGAGATGTAGAGCATTGCAAGAGAAATTCTTCATCCGAAAGTTGGCTTAGTGCAAATGCAAACTCACTCCAAAACAATTCCCTGTCAACTAAAAAAGTTAATAAAAAAATAAATAAGATCACTAATTATCAAATTTGATTTGAGATTATTTTATGCAACATTTGCAAATTTGACAGTTCAATATTTGCATGTCTGAAGAAAGAGCAACCAATTAAATTCTACCAAATTTGTTCCTTAACTTTTATGTAAATATGTATGAATTGTATGAAACAATTTGGTATATTCAATTCAAATGTTTTCAAAGCTGATTGAATTAAAGAAACTTGTACCATTGGATACAAGGAATAGTGAAACTGTCACGCCTTGTATCATA
Organism: Carex scoparia; assembly: GCA_024447655.1. Lineage (NCBI taxonomy): Eukaryota > Viridiplantae > Streptophyta > Magnoliopsida > Poales > Cyperaceae > Carex > Carex scoparia. The sequence goes on along the minus strand of JAJHPE010000016.1, from coordinate 8,123,915 downwards.
TATGTCGAGTAGCTTTCCTCTCAAGTTCAAATCGTCAGAAGAGACATTGACAAGTATCCTTCTGACAATCTCATCAGGAGACCTCGCACCGTTTTCAAAGCATGCTGGCAATACCCGGCCTGTTCTAGTCTCCACCTACATGTCATATCACAACACTGGTACTATATAGAAGGTAAAGTAAAATAAATGAGGTATCAATACAAGCACACCCGGTATCAAAATTACAGTACCAGTCCTATTTTATAAATAACCCATGCATTTAGGGTTTCAACAAATGAAAAAATAAAAAAGGTTTCATGTCAGAGCAAAGGCAGATCTTTTTTACTGGTAAATACTAGTACAGAAATGAACTGAACATACCAAAAGACCATTAAAAATCGGACGTTTATGCCCATTTGAATCCTTCTCGGTATTATGCCCCAAAACAAACAACAAACGGAGATGAAAATTTTCAGGTCTGTTTTGAAGTGTCATTATTATCTTGTGGCATAAGGGATGAGAATACCCATTTTCCCTTTTCGTTTTCCTTCTATGCCCCTTCTGTTTAAAAGAGAGAAAAATATTTATTAGTACTTTGTATTCAAAATATACCCTCTTAGAAGTTTACAACTATTAAACCTTGTGTTATATTTACTAATTTACAAACAAACTGGTACCAGTAAAGATACTGGTATCCATGCAAAAATAGACAAGTTTGAATGTGGGACATTAAGCAAAGATCAAAAATCAAATTTAATGGTTAGTAATCCGGAAGGAATCATACTTTACTTGGAGAATCGTCAAAACTACCAACGAGGTACACCTGAAATATAATAATAACAGCATTAGAGAAGAGGAGAGAGAAAGATACCAATTTCAGAGAGAGAGGGAGAGAAGAGAGAGAGAGAGAGAGAGATACATCTAAAATTGCTTCAGGATCATTAATTGATTGTAACATTTGATTGAATCCTTGATCTACAACTTCTGGAGAATCGATATGGCCTACACTTGTTCTAAATCAATAAATAAAATAACATCATAACATAAGTCTTTTATTTTTGTCATATTTACATTTTTTGGAATATATAAAATGCAAGGCTAAGGGTTTATGACTAACAATCCATTGTTTCTGTTGCGAATTACTAAGCCGACACAAGTAGTTGCCTCATCTGTTCCCACTGTCTATAAAAGAAAAGAAAAATAATAAACAAGGCCCTAAAAAACTTTGAAATTACGTATTTACCACTCTAAATTTCATAATATGATATTTACCCTTCTAAACTTCAAAAGCTCACAAATTTAACCATTTTCACTTCTTTTCTATTAAAACTCATTTTAAATTTATGAAGTAAATATTTTACCCTTCATTTTAACTAGTGTCCTGTTTCAAAAGAGTCATTTCTCTACTTCTGACATTTACACTATCATATATCTAAATGGCACAGTGTAAGCGTCAGAAGTAGAGAAATGACCAATTTGCCCTCAAAAACCATCCAATTAGAAGTATGATATACAATAGACTCACCATTCACCAATTTAACCCCAATTTTTTTTTTCTTTTCAATTTTTTTTTTCTTGAGAGATGAAATTTACATGGACTAGTGCCGGGTCCACAGTGGCGAACTCTCTCTGGAACACATAAACATGCTTCATATGGGGTCCACTGTCAGAGATGGTTCTCTCTTGTTCAGACTTGAACTGATTTGATGCTGATAACAGTGTTGGGTTCTCTAATAATACATCTAATATATCCTTTTCCTGGATGAAATTGAGAAATGATAAAAAAAAAACAGATTGGCATTGTTGTATTCATGATTCTTTGATATAAACTTCTCAATTGAAAAATCAAGTTCGTATCTTTCTACTTACATAGCAAAATTGATTCAAACCAAGTAAAATTGATTCTAACCTGAGATTGAAATGATGAACTGGCAAAGGAGATGGGTTGATTATCGATCAATATCATCCTTCTTTTCTCTCCCCTTTTTAATTCTCTTTTTTCTTTCAGCTTTTCTCGCCGATAGGAGTTGACTGTTGACAGTAGTTTAACAGGGGTTAAGATTTTAACAGATCAGTTTTTGCTTCATGCAGTGCACTAACCACATGCAACGCTGCTTTGATTCTGTGGTCCATGCGCTGCATAAAGTTAAAACCTCTACCCTTTTTTAACATACTATTCTCCTTTTATGCAACATAAAATAAATTGAAAGAGATGCTCATTTTCCATTAAGACCCAAATCTTTACCTTTATATTAAAAGAGGAATTTCACATATACCCGTCAAAAATTCTCAAATTATGTATTTTAGCCTCTAAAATTCATGATATCATACTTAGCTCTCTAAATTTGAAGAAGTCACAGATTTAGTAAATTTAGTGTCTTCTCCATTAAAGCACATTTAAAATTTATACTTCTGATTTTATGCTTTATTAAAAATAAATCTAAATCACATCAAAAACTGAATCTCTTAAAAAACAAATAGTCTTTTGTGTTTGCACTTTTTATTTTTTTTTTTTGTGATGATATAAATTTTGCAAATACCAATTATTAAAATATTACTGGGACTTGGCTTCCTTGTGTTGTTTATTATCATTATTAAAATATCAATTTGTAATTTGTTATATGGGGTCATTGTAATTAAAGAAATAAACATATAAAGCTACGGAAAATTGGCAGTTCAACATTTTTATGCAAATGGAATAATTTAATATGCAAAAATTAATTATTGGTTTTTTTGTTCCATTCTTATGCACTTTTCAATGGAGAATATATTTCTTAAACTATCAATTTGAAAATAAAAGTTAAATACACCTTGTCTATTTTTTTTTTTAAAGATAATTTTCTATATACCTTTGAAGACTTCTCTAATTTCTTATTTATGACAAGAGTAATTCTGATTTCTCCATGTTCACGGCTAGACCCGAGATCTGTTCGAAAATCGTGAGTAGAATCATGCATAAGATAAGCACGGTCTCATATCATCAAAAGGTAGTCTCCATGTTCCATTCTCTACTAGCTTGTTCAGCCATCTCGGGATGAAATCCATTGCAATAATAAACAAAATGATCTCCTTGTTGCACTCCCCTTCTCAAATCTCAAAAGTCCAGATAATAATTATCAGAGATAAACCAAAGGAATTTGAAAATTCAGTCTAGGTAAGGATGGATCAATGATTGTTGTTCATTCCTTCTTGTTTCTGTAATTTAATTGTCTTTTTAGTTGGCTTAGGCAATATGGTGACCGGTACCAAATTGGTACTAGTTTGGGAAGCTTACTGGTACTGATTTCATTTTTTTTATGTGACAGGGACCAGTTTGCAATTTTCCCCAGTTTACTGTTTAGCATAAATCCTTCTTGTTTGATCCTGCAGGGGTGTTGTCATGGCATGGAGGAATTGGAAGCAGAATACAGAGTTTACAACCGTTGGTCAACTTTTTTAGAGAAATTGATTCTAATGTTCATTATGGTGAATTGAGATATATGTTGTTTATAGTTCTTGGAGATTAATCATGTACTGGTACATGAAAAATCAAAGCCTGAAGAACGTGTAGCTTTCATCTGTAGTTGTCATCAGTCAAAGTCCTGCAGTCAATTCATCACTTAAATAAATTATGAGGCTGTCCTACAATTAACAGTAGGTGTCACTATGGAAAATTCAACAATTGAAATCTTTAGTCAAAATGATAATGTCTAATTTGTAGAACAAATTATTTTGCCAGATTCAATAAATTGCCGTGGGAATATAGTTACGGTTTTTCTAATTTGATTCCACACGGCATCGAGAAATTTGATTACAATTTTTTAATTTGTATGTATTGCTGGATTTATTAAATTGTCGTTCTAATTTGATTGTGCCCGTATATCATTTGAAATACAATTTCAATTTCTCATGAATAATTAACATAGTTACATAGTTACATAGACATGACTAGTACCGTAGGTTTTTTATTTTATTTTATTTTTTGAGTAAAAGACTAGTACCATATACCATACAAGTCTTCTTACAAAACAATCTTTATAAAAAAATCATCAAAAATTAAAGAAATTATTGGACGAGGGTTAGTGTTTTTTAAGTTACTATTTGTATGGTCGACATAAATCTTGTAGAAAATTGCACTGGACTTTTTGTAGAAGGTTTGCATCCAGTCAAATTTAATTTTGTATCACACCAACAATATCTACTTGTATAAGTAGGTGCAACAGGAATATTTTAGTGAACCATTGAGAGATTCTCACATTAATTCAAGATGTATTATTTCTCACCCATTCTTCTCCTCCTCTTACTCATTCAAGCCTTCTCGGCAAATTGCTGTATTGAGCATGAGAGAGATGCCCTGCTTGAATTCAAAGCCGGTGTTAATGACAAGAGTGGTCGTTTGGCTTCATGGAGAGGAGAGAAATGCTGTAACTGGATGGGGATCAGATGCAGCAATCAAACTGGTCATGTTATCACGCTAAATCTTCGAAATATCAACGTTGAAGTAGACGATTATGGGTACATCTCCTTTATTTCGAACTACCATAGCTTCACAGGCAAGATCAGCCCATCTTTGTTATATCTTAGTGATCTGAAGCACTTAGATCTCAGCTGCAATAATTTTAGTGGGAATAAATTTCCAGAATTTATTGGCGCATTTAGAAACTTGAAGTATCTCAATTTGTCTACTACGGGTTTGTCAGGAATGATACATCCTCGGCTTGGGAACCTTTCTAAGTTGTTGTACTTTGATCTTAGGGCTAACTACATTTTTTCTAATTCCGTACTAAATGCCGATACATGGTGGTTATCTAATATGAGATCTCTAAAGTATATGGACATCTCACAAATTAATTTTAAAGATTCAAATGGTTGGATGGAAACTTTGAACAAACTATCATCACTAGAAGTGTTAGTTTTGTCCAACAACAATCTAATCCAAATTCCATAATCACTCCCTTTTGTGAACTTTACCTCTCTTAGAGTGCTTCATCTTTCTTATCAAAACTTCAATACCACCATACCCAATTGGATGGGCAGTTTAATTACATAGTTTAAATGTTCTAATTCTCGAAGCTTGTAATTTAGTGGGGCCATATCCTGCTACACTGGAAAATCTAACTTCTCTAAACAAACTTGCACTTAATTATAATTCACTTAATGGCATGGTACCACCACTACATAGTCTAACAAAATTAACCTACTTATCTTTGTCTCGTAATAATATAGAAGAAAATATTAGAGATTTATTATTGGGCAAGTTGTCAAATCACACGTTGAGAAATTTGGAGTACTTTGGATCTTTCACCAACTAACTTGACTGGAACTTTGGCAAGATGGATAGGGGGCATGACAAGTGTAACTTATCTTAGCCTTGGCAATAATACCCTGCGTGATACAATACCAATTGACATGGGAAAATTTAACAAATCTTTCTCATCTTGATCTTAACCTCAACTCCCTCACAGGATTACTATCAGAAACTCACCTAACTGGTTTGTTAAAGCTCAAGTATTTAGATCTCACAGATACCAACATAACTATTTTGTTTGGTAATGATTGGACCCCTTCTTTTCAATTGAACGCAATGTGGTTGAGTTCAAACAAAATAGGGCCAAAATTTCCCTCTTGGGTCCGGAGACAAGTACAAATTGAGGTATCTAGATCTGTCAAACACTAGAATTGATGACAATTTACCCAATTGGTTATGGAGTTTATCTTCACTTAGATCTCTTTTTTTGTCTAATAACGTACTTAGAGGGAAGTTACCAGCCAGCTTGCTGCACATGACCAAACTCATGATCATGGATTTGAGTAATAATCGACTTGCGGGTCAAATACCATTTCTTCCTACAAGTTTGTCAATTATTGATCTCTCGAGTAATAGTTTATCAAGGGAATCTTCCTCCTTACTGGTCAAACCTCAGTGAAGAAGTAAATCTTGCAAATAATAAGCTCACTGGAGTTGTGCCCAGCTCTTTGAGTTGTTCAGTCTCACTAAACGTTCTTAGGCTTGAAAACAACAGTTTAACTGGAGGGTTTCCATTTGATTTGCAATTTTGTAGAGGATTACAACTGCTTAATCTTGGAGAAAATAATTTTCACGGTATCATACCAAATTGGATAGGAGAAAGCTTTCCCCAGATTGCATTCCTAATATTGCGGTCCAACTTATTTTCTGGTAATATCCCATCCAAGTTGACACAACTCAATAATTTACAAGTCTTAGATCTTGCAAATAATTATCTTTCGGGACAGCTTCCAAGAGGTTTGGATAATTTTACTGCTATGAGTGATCAATTGCCCTTCTCATGGATAATTATATATTTAGGTGAGAGTTTAAATGCAATGACCAAAGGGTTGATCCTTGAGTATGATTCTAAAGATTTTGTATTTTGGAAGAGTATGGATTTGTCAAACAATAATCTAATCGATGAGATACCTCATGAGATAGTTGTTCTTGCTGGTTTATTGAATCTAAACTTGTCCAACAATCACTTAATGGGAAACATTCCGCTTGAAATCGGAAATATGACATCTATCGAGTCACTCGACTTTCGAATGAATAACCTGTCAGGAACAATCCCACAAAGCATATCCGCTTTATACTATTTGGAAGTGCTCAATTTTTCTTACAATAATCTATCTGGGAGCATTCCAACTGGGCATCAGTTGCAAGCTCTTGATGACCCATTAATCTACAGTGGCAATCCATATCTATGTGGAACTCCACTAGAGACGAGTTGTGGTAGCAGTGAGAGATTTCCTCAAAGTGACGATAACAATGATTCATATTCAATAAATAATGGCGATAGAGATAAGTGGTTATATTTGTTCATTGAGTTTGGGTATATGGTAGGATTTCTGGTAGTGTTCTTCATCCTACTATTCAAAGTAAAATGGAGGTGTACTTATTTCCAAATGGTTGATAGTGTGTTTAACAGGCTATATGTTATGCTAAAATTAACATCCAAGAGGTTGATGAATGAATAAATTTAGTGTCATGTAGTTGTGCTATGTATTTAATAATCAAGTTGTGTGAAGAACTAACTTTTGTTTAATGGGTAAAGAAAAAAAATTTTAAAAAAAAAAAAAAAAAAAAAAAAAAAAAAAAAAAAAAAAAATTTTTTTATAAAAAAAAAAAATATAGTTGTGTTGACCTCCAACCTTTGCTCAAAAATAATCAAGTTGTGTGTCTCTCATTGCACTGTGTTGTGCAAATCTATTTGATAATCAAACTGTATAATTGATGTACTGCAATTGAATGTGTTAAATACGTTATTATATTTTTCTTCTTTTATTTCCTCGTTAATATGGAAACAAAATAATAAATAGTTTAACAATATCAAAAGCCAACTTCCTAGAAACACCAGAACAAAAATTTATTGCAAATTAGAGATACTAGAACGAAAGTTCTAATGGATCCATGACCAACATTAATATCTCACAAATTAATTCTGATAATACTCCGACAATATCTGGTCCATATGGTATAAAACTGTCATGTATTTTACCGTGTATAGTGCCAAGTCCTTAATGCAATAAGTAAGAACTAAAACCTCATTTAGATATTTTATCAAACACCTTACATGCATAAAGTTTAGCAGTTCACAGAAATAAACAAGGTAATGTGGTCACAGAAGCCCTACACTCACTGTGACATACCAGAATCGATGTTGATTAAGTGTCGGTAATGTGATCCTTTGTAGTAGTGCAAGACTAATCACTACCAATGCATAAATGCATGAAATTTAAATTGAAATAGAACCCGATAATTTTTGACAATGAAAACAAGTCACTGAATGAGAAAATTTATAGTCGGAAATCGGAATTGATTTCTGGAGTGGATCCATGAACAATTTGTTGGAAATAGTTAACTAAATTAATTGCATGGTCAATAAGTCAAATGTTTGATAAATGTATTTGGATTTTCTAGATAGATTAAATGTTTAGTTTTCAAGGATCATGTTGGAATGTACAATTTATGTTCTAGGATATCTAAGGGACACCATGTAGCCTATAAATAGGGGAGGTGTCATTTGTAATTTGTAACAGGCCACTAACAGGGAAAACATACACCAGATTTTGGTTTGTATATCAGTCAGTGGAGAAGCGAGTTACATTAAAACCAGAGAGGTTGCATTGTGCCACCAAATAAGTTGCTTCCTATTTTCCAAATCAAATCTGAAGAATGTATGTGATATTCTCTCATTTCTCATGTATTTGCATGAGCAAAATAAAGAGAAATATAAAAAAAAAAAAAAGTGACTAGTCACATTTACACCATGTTCCATCATTGTTTCTTTGAAAGACACGTGGTTTTCCTCGAGGGAACGTATATCTCCAGTCCGGATGCTCAATTAAGTATCTCTTTTTCCTGCAATACCAAATAAAGAAGAAATAAAAATAAGCAATGAAATAAAGAATGAAATAAAGAATGAGGCTACATTACTATGCATAGCACATATCAGCCCATGCTATGGATTCATATCTCCATTTTTAAACTCTAAACAGTTGATCCAAACAGCTCAATATGATCCCCGTATGAAAATGTACATGGATGTCAATTTTTTTTACTATTTGTTAGAAATGTATAAAATTGCTTGATCTAAAGATTATGGACCATAAAAAAGTAGTGATTTTTTACCTATCTAAAAAAATAGAAAAACAATTCTAAAAAATATAATATTTAGCCTCCAAGTACATTTCATTTCGAGATAATGTTGTGTGGTTCGGATTAACTATTTGAAATTTGAAAATGAAAATATAGATCCATACTACAGACCGATATGCACAGTAACATCAGAAATAAATATATCAAACAATAAAAAATCATCAAATTTAAGTTTACTACAATGGCAGTATCATCACCATCAAATAAAAAGCTGAGTTGATAATCTTATCTATTAAACCAAGTGCAAGGTTTATTAGAAAAAAACCAAAAATGAATGATTACTAACCTTCTTTGGCATTCTACAAAGTGAGATGGCTCAGCGAAAGGAGATGTAGAGCATTGCAAGAGAAATTCTTCATCAGAAAGTTGGCTTTGTGCAAATGCATACTCACTCCAAAACAATTTCCTGTCAAATAAAAAATAAAAAAAATAATGTCTTTGATTTGTGACTGAATAAAGTTCTTACTAAATAAGATCACTCATTATTAAATTTAATTTGGGATTATTTTATGCAACATTTGCAAATTTTACAGTTCAATATTTGCAAGTCTGAAGAAAAACCAACCCATTAAATTCTGTCAAATTTGTCCCTTAACTTTTATGAAAATATGTATGAATTGTATGAAACAATTTGGCATATTCAATTCAAAAGTTTTCAAAGGTGATTAGGCATTTAATAAAATAATCCTATAAGATGTTGTACCATTTGACACAAGGGATAGTGAAACTGTCACACTTGGTATCATATATGTCTAGTAGCTTTCCTCTCAAGTTCAAATCGTCAGAAGAGGCACTGACAAGTATCCTTCTGACAATCTCATCAGGTGACCTCGCACTGTTTTCAAAGCATGCTGGCAATACCCGGCCTGTTCTAGTCTCCACCTACATGTCATATCACAACACTGGTACAATATAGAAGGTGAAGTGTAATAAAATTAGGTATCAATACAAGCACAGCTTGTATCATATTTACAGTACCAGTCCTATTTTATAAATATCCCATGCATTTAGGGTTTCAACAAATAAAAAAAAAGGGTTCATGTCAGAGCAGAGGCAGATCCATGTATAGCGAATGGGGGTCAATTGACCCCATTCATTTTTACTGGTAAATACTGGTACTGAAATGAACTGAACGTACCAAAAGACCACTAAAAATCGGACGTTTATGCCCATTTGAATCTGTCTCGGTATTATGCCCCAAAACAAACAACAAACGGAGATGAAATTTTTCTGGTCTGTTTTGAAGTGCTGTTATTATCTTCAGGCATAAGGGATAAGAATACCCCTTTTCCATTTTCGTTTTCCTTCTATACCCCTTCTGCATAAAAGAGAGAAAAATAATCTTTCTTAGTACTTTGTATTCCAAATATACCCTCTTAGAAGTTTACAACTATTAAACCTTGTGTTATATTCACTAATTTACAAACAAACTGGTACCAGCACAGAAACTGGTATCCATGCAAAAATAGAGATATTTGAATGTGGGACATTAAGCAAACATCAAAAATCAAATTTAATGGTTAATAAATTAAAAGAATCATACTTTACTTGGAGAATCATCAAAACCACCAACGAGGTAGACCTGAAATATAATAATAACAGCATTAGAGAGGAGGAGAGAGAAATATATCAATTTCAGAGAGAGAGAGGCATACATCTAGAATTGCTTTAGGATCATTAATTGATTGTATCATTTGATTGAGTCCTTGATCTACAACTTCTGAAAAATCGATATGGCCTACACTTGTTCTAAATCAATAAATAAAATAACATCATAACATAAGTCTTTTATTCTTCTCATAATTTACATAATTGTTTGGAATATATAAAATGCGATAATTAGGGTTTATGACTAACAGTCCATTGTTTTTGTTACGAATTACTAAGCCGACACAGGTAGTTGCCTCATCTGTCCCCACTGTCTGTAAAAGAAAAAAATAATAATAAACAAGGCCCTAAAAAACTTGGAAATTACGTATTTACCCCTCCAAAATTTATAATATGATATTTACCCTTCTAAACTTCAAAAACTCACAAATTTACCCATTTTCACTTCTTTTCTATTAAAACTCATTTTAAATTTATGAAGTAAATATTTTACCCTTCATTTTAAACTAGTGGCATGTTTCAAATGAGTCATTTCTCTACTTCTGACGTTTACACTATCATATATCTAAATGGCACAGTGTAAGCGTCAGAAGTAGAGAAATGACCAATTTGCCCTCAAAAACCATCCAATTAGAAGTATGATATACTATAGACTCACCATTCACCAATTTAACCCCAATTTTTTTTTTCTTTTCAATTTTTCTTTTCTTGAGAGAGAAAATTTACATGGACTAGTCCCGGGTCCACAGTGGCGAACTCTCTCTGGAACACATAAACATGCTTCATGTGGGGTCCACTGTCAGAGATGGTTCTCTCTTGTTCAGATTTGAACTGATTTGATGCTGATAACAGTGTTGGGTTCTCTAATAATACATCTAATATTTCCTTTTCCTGGATGAAATTGAGAAATGAACAAAAAAAAATTGACATTGTTGTATTCATGATTCTTTGAAATAAACTTCTCAATTGAAAAATCAAGTTTGTATCTTTCTACTTATATAGCAAAATTGATTCAAACCAAGTAAAATTGATTCGAACCTGAGATTGAAATGATGAATTGGCAAAGGAGATGGGTTGATTATCGATCAATATCATCCTTTTTTTCTCTCCCCCTTTTAATTCTCTTTTTTCTCTCAGTTTTTCTCGCCGATAGGTGTTAACAGTTGACAGTAGTTTAACATGGATTAAGATTTAACAGAGTAGTTTTAGCTTTATGCAGTGCACTAACCAGATGCAACGCTGCTTTGATTCTGTGGTCCATGCGCTGCATAAAGTTAAAACCTCTACCCTTTTTTAACATAGTATTCTCTTTTTATGCAACATAAAATAAAATGAAAGAGATGCACATTTTGCATTAAGACCCAAAACTTTACCTTTATATTAAGAGAAATTTCATGTGTACCCGTAAAAAATCAGAAAATTACATATGTCACCCTCTAAAGTTCATGATATCATGTTTAGCCCTATAAATTTCAAAAACTCACAAATTTAGTCAATTTGGTGTCTTTTTTTATTAAAACTCATTTTAAATTTAGGAGTGTCTTCTATGGACATAAGGACCTATTTGTAAAATGAACATATTTTTATTTTAAAAGTTCAAACAGTCGATCCGAACCGTTCATCTTGTTCTCCATATTAATATGTGCTTGGAAACCAAATTTTACATTTTTCTGAATTTTTTTACTATTTATTAAGATGGATACAGAAAATATCAAATTCAGACCATTGAATTTTGTACCCATCTTAATAAATAGTAAAAAAATTCGGAAAAATGTAAAATTTGGTCTCCAAGCACATATTAATATGGAGAAGAAGATGAACGGTTCGGATCGACTGTTTGAACTTTGAAAATAAAAATATGTTCATTTTACAAATAGGTTCTTATGTCCATAGAAGTCTTTGCCTTAAATTTATAATTTCTCATTTTATACTTTATTAAAAAAAATAAAACTACTTGCATAAAAAACAACATACAAATTGCAAGCCTTTCTGTTTTATTTGATCGTCACCAATATATATAAGGGAAAATTGTGAAAATGTCACTTCAAAACCTTCAAATTGTGAAAATGTCACTCCAAACTTTGAAATTGTCAAAATGCCACTCCAAACTTCATAAATTTGTAAAATTGCCACTTCAAATAATTAATGACTAAAATACCCTCGTTCATCCATCTCCGCTTACGCATTCTTTGCAACCCCTCCTCCTCCGACAAGCACCAGCACCATCAAACCCTCCTCTACGACCCCCTCCGCCGTGCTCAGCCGCCATTCGGAACAGGAGAAGAAGAGAAGGCAAGAGAAAGAATAGGAGAAAAAGGATATTTTAGTCATTAATTATTTGGAGTGTCATTTTTACAAATTAATGAAGTTTGGAGTGGTATTTTGACAATTTCAAAGTTTGGAGTGGCATTTTCATAATTTTCCTTATATATAAAGATAAGATAAAATACAACATACAAATTTTTTTGTTGCCTAAAACTGCAACTTCATAAATCTTGTGAGTCTAAACATTTTTTAATGTTTGCAAATCAATTGGGCGATATTTGTTGTGTTTCTTTCTTTGGTTTCAGTTACATATTAAATTCTAGATGTAATTTTCGAAAACAATCAGTGCTATTAGCAAATATAACAGTAGGCTTCATTGGATTTTTTTTAAAAATATAATCATATTTAATTATTTTAACCAAACAAGTACACTGGATTGGATTTTTATGAAAAACAGCTTCACCGATTCTGTGGATCCGTAAAGGCAGAAACTTTTTTGCTCCAACTTGCATATTAAACTAGCTCCACCGATCCACAGGATCAGTGGAGTTGTTTTTTTTTTTTATAAAAACATAATTCAATGTACTTGTTTGGTTAAAATATTTAAATATGATTCTATATATAAAAAAAAAATCTTTCATTGGGATTGGAAAAATGACCCAAATACAAAAAATGGCCTTGTATGGAAATGCTTCATTCTCATTTAGATTCAAACTATGAATATAAAGGGAAATAGAAACATAAAGATAAGATAAAATACAAGATCTACCTTTTGCAAAAGTCTGAGAGGTATCTTTTCTTTTCTAAATATTTCACCAAAAAAGCAAGAACAGTGCTTTTTTTTTTCTTTTTCTTTTAGCATGAATAAGTTGCATTTAATCTTTTGTGTTTGCATTTTTTATTTTTATTTTTTTTGTGATGATAAAAATTTAGCAAATAGCAATTGATGCTTTACTACGACTTGGCTTCCATGTGGTATTTATTATCATTATTAAAATATCAATTTGTAATTTGCTAGATGGGGTCATTGTAATTAAGGAAATAAATATATCAAGCCATGAAAATCGACAGTTCAACTTTTCTATGGAAATGGAATAATTTTTTTATGCGAAAATTAATTATTGGTTTTTTTTCCGTTCTTATGCACTTTTCAATGGAGAAAATATTTCTTAAACTATCTGTTTGAAAATAAAAGTCGAAGACACCTTGTCTATTTTTTTTTTTTGAGATAATTTTCTATATACTTTTATGGACTTCTCCAATTTCTTATTTATGATTGAGAAGATCAAAATTATTAGAGAAAAAAAAGTAAAAATTAAGGAATATAAAGATATAATAGGAAATAAGGAAATATTTTTAGTTACCACCTCATTCATTAATGATCAAAATTAAGGAAATATTTTTAGTTACCACCTCATTAATTCAAAATTAATCAACCACCACTCAAATTCATGAAATTCAAAAGTTACCACCCACGCACTCTTAATCTGCCCATTAAACTTGGTTGGTGCGCGCTCTAGAGCAGAGTACCAATTTGATGCGAGTACTGAGGAAGCACACCAATTAGAGTATCAATTTGATGCGAGTACTGAGGAAGCACACCAATTAATACCCTAGCTGCGGGTGTGCACCATTTTTTTATTTTTTTTTGTATAAAACATGGAGTAGTTGTAATCCTAAAAATTCAGAAAAAAAATACAAAGTCCATGAAAATTCCTAACTTTTAGAGACATGTTGTCAGCCACCTCTCAAACAATTTATTTTTTAATTATTCTTAATTTTTTTTAGTTCCAATGTTGTCAAATAACTCACTGTATATGTACCAACAACAAAAAAAATGGTGCACACCTCTAGCTGCTAGGGCATCAATTGGTGTACCTAGTGTGCGCACCAAATTGGTGCCCTCTCTCAGGGTGTGCACCAGCCAAATTTGATACGCGGACTGAGAATGTGTGAGTGATAATATTTGAATTATTTTGATTAGAATGGTATTTAATTGATTTCAAATTAATAAGGTAGTAACTAATATAATTCGGGAAAAAAAACATAGCACAAATGGCTAGAAAAAAATAATAGAACTGATTCTGTGAAGTTTTTCAAAGAACAAAAAATAAAAAATGTCGCCGTAACGATTTGATTGATAATTTTTTTTTGTCATTTTCTTGCAAATTATATTTTTTTTATATTATATGTATCAAGTTGCGTGCTGACGTCAGCATAGTGACGTCTCATTTCTCAATATCTCATGTGGGGATTTAACGATATAAATGTTGACGAGATTTGCAAAATTATAAAATCACTTGCAAGCAGGGCTGCAAACGAACCGAACCAAATCGAATTTATCCAAGTTCGAATTCGAATTCGTTAACTTTCGAATCGAATTGATTTGAAATTGAAACTGAATTTCGAACTAATATGTTGAGTTCGAATTTGATTCGGTTTAATTCGAACTAATTCGATTTGGTTCGTTAATAATTCGAAGTTTCAAACTGACTGAGAGCGGACAACGGCCGGAGATAGGTTGTTGAAAAAGCGGAGAAGAGAGCGGAGGAGCGGAGGAAGAGAGCGAGGAGGCGGGCTAAAGGAGAGAAAGGAGAGAAAGGACTGAAGAGAGAAGAGAGAAGAGAGAAAGAATAATGAAGGGAGTCAGAGACGGAGAAAGGAGAAAAATGAGAGAAATAAGAGACAGAGAGAGGAGAGAAAGAAAGAGAGAAAGGAGAGGCGGTCCACGCGGACAAAGGAGAGAAAAAAATATTAAAAAAATAATTCTGAACCTTCAGTCGCCACTTGCGTATATTAATTTGAATCTATTTCCAACCTATTCGAACGAATCTGAGCAGATTCGAATTTGGTTCGAATTAATTCGAACCGAACTGGTTTAAATTAATTTCGAATCGAATTCAATTTCGAATCGATTTTTTTCAAATTTTTTTGAATCAAATTCGAATTGAATTACGAACTACGAATTTTTTGTGCAGCCCTATTGCAAGAGAAAATTAGAAATTAGAATTTTTTTTTTAGTAGTGCTGTTAACCGTCTTCAAGAATTCACCTCCAACAGTAACAGCTACTGAAAATTTTCTTTTAGAAATTGAAATATCGATTTGCATATGTTAAGAAACAGATTAATGGTATTTTTTTTCACTAAAAATAATAATGACCGAACTAAAGATTCGGTCCATAGTAGGGTGGACTGAATCAATAGTTCGATATGAAACACCTATTACACAAATAGTTCGATATGAATCAATAGAAAAATAAGTCTTTTTCTTTTTATTTTATTGGTTAGTAAAATAAAATTTTAGATTCCGATATGCGGGTTTTAGGGTTCTTTTTCCCTTTTTGGGGGAAAAGAACCACTCCCTTAAAATAAAGAAAGAAGGAAATGAAGTTTTTTTGAAGAAAAATAAGGATCATGTGTCCGTGTTTAATTTATTGCGATTAGTAAAATAAAATCTTAGATTTCGATATGAAACCTATTACACAAATCTTACAAAATGATTCTAAGTCAGTTGAATCTTAGTTTAACAAATACTAAGAACTAAATTTAAACTCTTCAATGGAGATAATTCCATTGATGATGTATTTCTTGAGCCAGCTCTTATAATATCTGTATTCATATCTAAAGATCAGCTGGGAACATCTTAATTTCTCTCCAACAAATAAATATGACAATCAAAAGAATTGTTGCACTCCTCTTTTCAAATTAATTGTTTTTTTTTTTTCTCAAAAGTCCATTAATAATTATCTGAGATAAACCAAATAAATTTGAAAATTCAGTTTAGCTAAGGATGGATCAAAACATTAATTCAATGAACCTGCACCTGAATTAAAACAATAATTCGATTCTTGTCAATTTTGAAATTAAAAAAAAAAAAACCAATTTTCTTAAACAAATTGGGCACATGGATAAGTTGTATAGAACATCGTTTACTTTAGTGTGCACCTCAGCAGCTGTTTGTGAATTATTTTCAATTTTTCATTATTATTGAGGTGTGGTTTTATTAGATTATACGTACCATCATAATTGATTTTTTTAGATTAAATTGAAGTTAGTTATCTCAATTTCAATATTCACAATAGATCATCTAATTTGATGAACTTGTAACCTTTCATAAAAATTATTTTCTTAGTCACTTAATCAACTGTTAGTTCTCTATAATTGAAATTATTTTATACTGGAGATTATAAAAAAAAATGATTTTTGCTATAAAAATAATTCCAAATATTTAAAAATTATTTTGTTAGCAAAAATTTCCAAATATAAATTATAGCCGGCTTAAAATACAACTTTTGTTGTTGCAAGATGGGTGGCTGCTATTGCTCGACCCCACAATTTAATTATAAGCTTAAAATATGTTTTTATAAGTAAGATACATTTTCCATATGTGTATATTTTTTAATGCATATATTCATCATTGGGTTGTTTTGTAAAAGCATTACTTATTGTTTGTCTTCTTAATGTTCGAATCTATGAAGAATTTTCTTAATGATGAAATTACCTCAGATCTAATATTGATATCAAATTATATATAGGGATAAATATCTTATATATGCGCAAATCCTATATATGTAAAATATTCAAAAAAATTGAACATCATGAATTTACACTTCTTTGAAATTTTACAAATGAAGAATGGGGTACAATTTTACAAATATTTCTCTCATATTCATATAATTTTTCTTTCAACAATCATTCACTTGGTGTGGGTTAATTAAGGTCATTACATTTTTAACATCTCTAAAAGTCCAAAGGGTACAAATTAACATTCATTTCATAATTTTGAAATGACTACACAACGAAAATCATGTTGATATAAAAATGTGTGAGATAACATATATAATGTGTGCAAGAAACACATAATATTATTATTGTTATTGTTTTACATTCATATATAAATTACAATTTTACAATCATATATTGAAGAAAAGAGATATATAACAATTTGAATATAGTAATACTGAACAATAGTACTCAAAATGAGATATTGGAGAGAACTAAATTGGTATAGTAAATATCTTAATTGAGCATAAACTGACATATTTTTTGTTAAGCTTAGTTTGGAGTGAAGCATTTGTTAGTAATATTGTCAATTACTTGCTTTGGATAGATCTGATAGTCCAACCATCTTGGTTCCTCTTTATGTAAGTGCAAAAATCATACTACTAAAATTTATTTATAGTGATTAATTTAATAGTTTTTTTTTACTTTAATTCTAGCTGTGGGAGAGTTTGAAGGCAAAATAACTCTCGTGTATCTGATGTTAGTGTCAAATACGATAGAAAATGATAATTTTGCAAAGTACGTTTGTTTTCGGATATATATTGTTTTTGGATATATAGATTGTGTAATTCATTATTTTTTGCATGCATATCAACAACGATACAACATTACAATAATTCATTGGCACTTGTAAAATGAATAACCAACCTCGTTGCATGTCTTCTTACACTTGCTAGTCTTGCAAGAAGGGATCATATAACGTTTGCTCCAACTCCAGCTTTTTTTTTTTTTTTTCTCATCCCATTCTTCATTAGAAATAACACCTGCAAAATAAAATTATAGAAAGTTATTTATACAAAAAGTTAGAAAATTTTTGTTTTGGATTGAGAAATTGAATCAAAATTACTTGTATTTTTTTTTTTTTTATCAAGCCATGTAACTAACTAATATCTACAAAAAATCTTTCAATTCGGATTTTAAAGTGTAGGAAGGCACGAAACGACACATGTAGGAAGTCACACGTGCTGTGTCGTTCCTACACGCGAATAGTCACATCATCAAGAAATAGAACGGTTACGGCATGGAACCGCACAGCACGTGTGACTATTCGCGTGCCGTGACTCGCGTGTCGTGTGCCGTAACCATTCGCGTGCTGTGACCATCTTTTGAAAATTTGACACGGCATGACACGTTACGCGAAAGATCTGGTCACGGCACGACACTTGGTCATGCGAGTCACGTGTAATTAGGACTTTAAATCTTGATCAAATGGTGAATCTTGAATAAACTAACCTAAATTATGTAAAAATAGTTAAATTTGAGAAATGTGACCAGTTATGTTTGGACACGGCACGCGAATAGTCACGACACGGGAGTCACGGCGTGACTCGCGTGCCATGACGACCCCTCCACATTTTAGTCCACGACATGGCACGTGTGGCTGTTCACTTGGCAATGGCACGACACGAGACCAAAGTCACGGCGTGTTAGTCATGACATGGCACGGCACGTTTTCTCCACTCTAACTACGACATTTCATAGGAAAATGTTGTCTTTGTAACTAGACTAGTGGTTCTAACATTATTATTAGAGTGATGCTTTACTGCAACTTGGCTTCCATGAGTTATTTATTAGAGTGAGTCTATGATACAATCCATATCACGATTTAGTATGTATTACAGATCAATATTTTTGTATATATTTTTTTTTACTATTTTTTAAGATTAGTAGAAAATCACTGTTTTTGGTTTTCTACCTATCTTAAAAAATATTTAAAAAATTCAAAAAAATATAAAAATTTGGTCTGCTAGTACATATTCATATGAAAATTATTTTGAACAGTTTGGATCAACCGTTAAAAATTTGAAACAAAAATATTAATTTATAGTATGGACTAAATCGTGGTATGCATTGTACCATAGACTCACTCTACTTATTATCATTATTAAAATATCAATTTATAATTTGATAGATGGGGTCATTTTAATAAAATAAATAAATATATATATATATATATAAAGAGATGGAAAATTGACAGTTCAACTTTTTTTATGCGAAAAATTAATTATTGTTTTTTTTTTTCGTTCTTATGCACTTTTCAATGTAGAATATATTTCTTAACTATTCTTTTGAAAATTAAAGTCAAAGACACCTTGTCTATTATTTTTTTGAGATAATTTTCTATATACTTTTGAAGACTTCTCCAATTTCAATTTCTTATTTATGATTGAGAACATCAACATTATTAAAAAAAAGTTAAAAGAAGGAATATAAAGGTATAATAGGAAATTAAAAAAGATAAATGATCTAAAATTAACAATGTGGGCAAAATACAAAGATTTGACATCAATTTGAGGAGTATTTGAGATAAATTCAAGTTTTCTGACAGAAACAAGAAAATTAATAAGAGCTTAAAAATTAACCTTTAATTTTTTAAAAAAAAATCTGTCCTAAAAGATTCATGTCGCCGAACGATTTGACAGATAATATTTTTGTCATTTTCCTGCATAAAAAAAACTATATTTTATGTATCAAATTGCATGCTGACGTCAGCATAATGATGTCTAACAGTTTGAAATTTGAATGTACAAAATAATAAAATCACTCGAATGGAAACAGCTCTTATTTAAATTAGAAAATAGGAATTTTTTTAATAGCACTGTTAACCGTCTCCATGAATTACCATTTCACCTCCATCAGTACCATTAACAGTTACCCCAATTTTCTTTTAGAAAAAAAAAAAATGAATTAAACAGATTGATGATTTTTTTTTTCTTGAAAATTGGTAAGGACCGAACTAATGATTCGGTCCACAGTAGGGTGGAACGTACTGAATCACTACTCCATCTCCCATTATATTTTTTGTGTCATTATTCGTGTAAAAAATGTGACGAATTAAGTATGGACTAAACTATTGATTCGATCATCCGCACATGAACCAAATCAATAATTCAATTCGTGCTACTGATGAAAAAAAGTAATCAATTTCTTGAAAAAAAGATTTTTTTTTTTAATATTTAAAATAAATTGGCACTTGTAGATGCTTCCAGAATCTTTGGGGACATATGGATAAGTTATAGAACATATTTTAGTTTAGTGTGCAACACAACTGCTATTTGCAAATTAGTTGGTTGATTCTATTAAGCAAATTCTGTCTGTAATTTTTTTTAAAGAATGCTTAATTGAACAATTATTTCTTTTCTTAGTAGATCACATTTGGACTATGCAAGCCTAACTAGCTAGTTAAATTGACTTGATATTAATTATATTGTTTTTCTTTTGAATATATATTTAAGTAAAGTATGGTATTTTCAATTTTTCATTAATATTGACGTGTGGTTTTATTATATTATACCATCATAATTGATTTTTTTTTTAAGATTAAAATGAAATTAGTTCTCTCAATTTCAATATCCACAATATATAAATCCTCTAATTAGATGAACTTGTAACCTTTCATACAAAAAACAACATCTTAGCCACTTAATAATCAAATGTTAGTTCTCTGTAATTCAAATTATTTTATACTGGAGATTATAAAAAAAAAAATGATTTTGATAAAAAAAAAAAACTTCCAAATATATAAAATTTATTTTGTTAGCAAATAAAATTTTCCAAATATTTATATAATTTTTATATTCGTATTCATATAATTTTACTTTCAACAATCATTCCCTGGGCGTGAGTTTAAGGTCATTACATTTTTAACATCTCTCAAGTCTAAAAGTTACACACATTCATTTCATATTTTTTTAAATGACTACACAACGAAAGTGTTGATATAAAAATGTGTGAGATAACATATATAATGTGTGCAATAAACACACAATTATTATTTTTGTTGCTTTACATTCATATAAAAATTAGAAATTTACAATCAGATATTGAAGAAATGATATATTGTCACACCCCCCATCTCGGAGGTGCGACGGACCTACGACGGACCTTGCGTCCAATTTTCCATAACAATATACGTAACACAAGGCATGGATCTTTTTTATGCATTGCCAATAGCATCCATTATTTTTACCACATCCCAATTAATTATAAGAATTATCTGACAATTTATAGTGGATAATGTTAGATGAATTTTCTGCACCATGTCAAATAAAAGAATCTCAAATCTCAGATCTTTAAGTGGCCTTGCTGTCAATTACAATCCCAAAAGCGTTTCTCAATCTTCGTCAAATAAACCTGTAACCCACAAGGGGAAACGAGTGAGAAATAATAAATTATTTATCAGTGCTGATTGACACTCAGATTATTGGATTCGAAGGAAATCCATATTCAGAATGAAATCACCGCACTAGAAATTAACAGTTTATTTTAAAATGATGAATGCAAACGCTTAATATCAGTATCCAATCGAATAACAACAATTTCATAGATAAATCAGAACTCAATGAATCTTATTGAAATAATTGGTTTGGGTCTAAATCTTTTAAGGGGGAGGTTTCCGAGGACCAAAGAACTTATTAAAAAAAAAAAAATTTTTTATTTTAAAAAAAAAAAAAAAAAAATAAAAATTTTTAAATTTTTTTAAATTATAATTATATTTTTTTTAAAAAATAATATTTTATTTAATATAATAAAATAAAATATAAAAAAAAAAAAAAAAAATTAATAAAAAAATTAATAAAAAAAAAAAAAAAAAAAAAAAAAAAAAAAAAAAAAAAAAAAAAAAAAAAAAAAAAAAAAAAAAAAAAAAAAAAAAATTAAAAAAAAATATTTTTAAATTAAAAAAAAAAAAAATTAAAAAAAAAAAAAAAATTTTTATCTTTTAAATCATAAAGTCTGGTAACGTTTGGTTTCTTACCTTTACAATTTCTAGTCTGGTAACACCGACATATACCTTAACAAGTATCCATCGTGTTAGGGCTTATACTGTTCTATCCATCCTGACAATTTGTTAATAGAAACAATATAGAATCAATATCTCAATATCTTCAGTATCAGAAAGAAAATCGGTGATAAGACAGTTCTAACTATCCTGACAATCGGTTAGCAGAAACAATACGAAATCAATATCACAGTACTGTCATTATCGGAAAGAAAATCATTGATAAGACAGTTACCATAGTTCATTAATCTTACAGTCACAGTTTATATTTATTCAATATCCCCTACCCAACCGGTACTGGGTTCAGTTGGGGCCATTCACCATATGCGCATAATGGTCCTGGAGTAAAATCTAGTAGTTAGCTAGACTTTACGATATATTAATCCTTTTTCTCCACTATATGGAGGTTCAAGGATTACAATATTTAATATTCAATCAATTCAGTCACTGTGGTCTCAATCAATCATTTGAAATAAGAATCAATCAATCGATAAACAATATCAACATGACAGTCAATAGATTCACTTGTAATTCAGTTTCAATTATATTGGGTATGCATATGATGCAACAGTTCAATCAATGCAGTCAATCAATTATTCAAAATGCATAGCGAGTTACGATTTAATTCCTAGTATGAATCTCAGACTAATCCAATAACCTCGCACCTGATATCGTAGAGCAATCAAGCAAGGTCACCATTAGTCAGTTCTTTCTGAACATCGAGTTTCATCCGTCACTATCTTTAATATGCCTTGTTCAGTACAATCTTTTATGTCCTCCAAATATTTATGTACCTTTATAATCATATCTCCAATCAGTGTTAAGTAATAGAGATAATCATTTTAAAGATTAAGGCTCGAGTTAAAACTCAAAGTAGAAACAGTTCCTTTATTTTAAAGTTCGATAATAATCCAATATTAATTTATGCTTCTTGACCACTCACTACTACAGAATGGTGCTTCCTACACTGTGGTTGTACACGGATTTTCTCAGTTTTATGTAAAACCGTGTACCAAATAGGATTTTTCCAATGATCAATGATATCTCTAAGAATCCCACACGGATATTTCATTGAAAAACATTGTTTCAAAAGCCGTTTGAAGTTTACATTTCTACACGGATATTTAGTTAAATATCCGTGTAGGAATGGTGAGAGGCTACACGGATTTTTATTAAAAAATCCGTGTAGGAAGGGTTATTGTACACGGATTATTGTTTAAATAACGGTGTAGAAATGCTAGAGAGCTACACGGATTTTTATTAAAATATCCGTGTAGGAAGGGGTTATTGTACACGGATTATTATTTAAATAAGGTGTAGAAATGCTAGAGAGAGCTCACGGTTTATAGTGAAAAATCCGTGTAGAAAGGTAGTTTTAGGGTTTGGGTTATATAAAAGGTCTTTTCCTCCAACGCCGTTTTGATTCTATAATACTCTCTCTTCTCGTATTAAAATATTGGTCGATTTCGCTCATAGACATTGGAATCGAGATATTTGAAGTTTTTATTTTCTCTCTCTATCTTGCAGGTTAGATAATGTGTATATTATTTTTTTTTTCTCTAATTTTTTTACTTATTATTGCTTATTGCTTATTTAGGAAATGTGTAATTATTATTGTTATTTTTTTTTTTTTCTTTTTGGTTGTGTAGGGTTTTGGTTGGTTCTTGTTCTTGTCTTGGTTGGTTACTATCCTCTTCGTCACCCTCCCTTCGTAAATTCTTTAAGTGCGGTAATTTTTTCTTACGAAATTGATTTTGGTGGTTTGTATAAAAGTCATCGATTCAATTAATTTTATGTATCAATTTTAATTGAGAATTTTTATTCTCTATGATGTATGTATGTATGCACAAATATTGATCCTTGTTTTTTTTTTTCCATAGAAGATGCACTATTGTTGGAGATCTTTAACCAAGAGCCATCATGTTGGATCACATGCAAAACCTCTTTTTGATATGTTGGATCTAATACAACTTAGTATGTATGAAATTTCATGCTAGAGTAGATCATAGCCATGAGTTTTGGCAACATGAGCCCAACTTATCGAAATATGGCCCAAAACTTGATCCATGGTTACTAAGTGGTGGCATAATTTTTATACAAACATTGTATAGGATCTTGAGAGGTATATGTCATATGTTGGATCAAAGGATTGCATGTATAAAAGCTATGTATATATATGTGTTGCAAAGGTTATATGTATATACAAAATGCTCTCTATTTATTTTTGAAAGGTTTGTATTTATTTTTGAAAAGCTATATATATTTAATCTGAAATATATATTATTGGCTAGCAAAAGTGGAGGCTAGCTTAAAAAAAAAAAAAAAAAAAAAGTTCCTGCACGGATTTTTAAGTAAAAATCCGTGTATATTGTTTTTTCACGGTTTTTACTTAAAATCCGTGTAGGGGTGAATCCGGTTTTTTTTTAATATTTGTTTGAGGCTCTTTTAACTAAATATCCGTGTGGATGTTGTTTTTCCTTTTCTTTAAAAACCGTGTAGCTCTAGTTTTTCTACACGGCTTTAATTAGAAATCCGTGAGATTGTTGATAATTGCCGGATAAATATCCGTTTGCAAAGATGCCCTTTCCTACCCTACTCCTCCTTTGGAAATCCGTCCGTTTTTCGTCATCTTATTTTGTAGTATGACTTTACTTCAAATTCTATTATTAATAACCAAGTATGCTCAAAATCTATCAAATAAGTTTCAAAACAATTTATGATTCAACTGAAATTATTATTCTATACTATTGCAATTGCTTTGTACATTTTTAATCTAGTATTTTCATGAAATTCTCATGAGAAGAAGGCCTCTTCTTACAAATTTCTACATCCTGTCACGAAAAGGTCCCTGCCAGGGACTGTTTTCTAAACTAACTTATTTTCTGTCACAGTTCAGTCCCCATATCCTGTCAGAAACGTATTTTTGCATTTTAGACCCTGGCATTTACCAGAATCCATTCAAGGTAGTATAGAATGCTGGAAATTAACAGAAAAGACCCTTAAATGATGCAGAATGACTCCAGAACTGTACAGAAAACTAGTAACTTATAAAATAGACCCTGAACAGTATCAGAATTTTAAATCAAAATGCTGAAATTTGCAGAAAACACCCTGCTTTGTACCAGAAATTTATCAGAAAACTAAAATGTGTTGATACGAGTAAAATAGGTATTTATATCACACTTTTTATCATTACATGTACAAGTTATTACCTTTGAGACCAATCAAGGGCTTATGCCGATGATACCAGTGGACAGTTGGAGTAACACACACATATTTGGGATTACCCAAAGATGACAGAATCATACACACAGATGATAACAGTTGGTACCGAATTTAATGAAATTAAGCCAACAGATCAAAGAACAAGGGAAGACAAAGAGTACCATTAATCAAATAAGAAGAGAAAGATACACCATCATCATATAGCTTATTCCACTTCCTCTTTCATTAATTACTTCTTCCCCTTCTTCTTTTGAAGTTTCCATATTCAGGGAGGGAGAGAGGAATAGAGTGGATAGGATCATAGAGTGAATAACGTATGGTGCAATTAAGAAAGAGGGGGATAGATGCTATGCTACTATATTGTACGTGTGAATAGAAGAACATGGCTAAAGTCTGTAAAGAGAGCAAGCAGCTCACTCAGATGATGTTCAATTGTGCTGATGCATGGGAATTTGCCACGTGCACAGTGAAAAAGAGAAGAGATTCATAGAAAAATTAAAAGCAGGTTAAGAGTGTCTCACATGAATGACAAGCGGGTCCCCTTGACCAAATTGTATTTATTTTAGTTTTCATTCTTTTCTAATTTTGTTAATTTTTCATTTTCACATAATTTGCCTTTAAATTTTCGAACTTTGAAACTTAGTCCAAATATATATATTTGAAAGAAGCATGTACATTAGTTAGTAATGTTAATTTTACATATCTCTATCTCATATCAGTATATCACTTCTAATATTCTAATATTTGTTTATTAATATTTCATAAATTTCAATATGCGATTAAGTCAATTGTATATTCAGAGAATTCAGAATTAATTCACATTGGAATTAATAAAATAATTATTTTATCAATTTGTTTAGCAAAATTTATATTATGAAAAGAAAAACATAATCAAGTGTTTCATATATTGCCTTCAGTTACAAATTTTATATCTGTGTTTTACGATATATTACATATATATATATATATATATAGTAGAACTAGGGTGCTCCTAAGTTCACCCAACTTCTTGTGAACTTGATTCTAAAACATAACGAATCGACTTTAAACGATGAATCCAAACCATTGAAACTCTTCTACCTAATGAGTGATGCGTCTACATGTGAAAATTTTAAAATTTTGAATTAATTTAATATAAAGTCAAGTGGTCAAAAGTTTAAGGTTTATAAGTTAATTTTAATGCATTCATTTTTTGGACTCCTTTGACCACTTGACTCTATATTAAATTAATTCGAAACTTTAAAATTTTCACATGTAGACGCATCTATCATTAGGTAGAAGGATTTCAACGGTTTGGATTCATCGTTTAAAGTCAATTCGATCTATTTTAGAGTCAAGTTCACAAGAGATTGGTGAACTTAGTATAACAATTTGAATTTAGTAATACTTAACAATAATACTCAGAATGAGATATTGGAGAAAACTAAATAGATATATATATTTCACATATTTTATATTTAAATATCACTAAAAATCTTAGTTTTTTTAGAGGGTTTTTTTGTTTAAATAACATTTTTTTAAGTTCAAACAGTTATATATTAATATGTCCCAAATTTTATATTTGGTCTCAAATATTAATATGGAGAAAAGTGAAAATAAAATTGTTCTTTTCAAATAGGTCCTTATTTATAGCTTTGCTATTTTTAATATTACAGGGCCATTTTACCATGTAATTATCACTATATTAGTTGTCAATAATCAGCAAGATTTTGAGAAGCAAGCTAGGGAAAGACAAATATTAATGTGTTAGAACACATAATTATAAACTGTTTTTTTAGAAAAAGTTGGAAAATCTTATGTAGATAAGTTGATTCTAGTCGGTGACTTTCTCTAACTAGTAATTAAATTGATAGTGATTATTAGTTTTTACTTTGATTTCAAGTGTTGGTATACTCTCTTCTTATATTATATATACAATTAATTACTTAAACAAAAACAAATGAACTTATATCACTTAACGATGACTATCTATCGACCTCTCTTTCGATGCACCAAAAAAGGACAAACAAGACATTTACATGATATGTACTGGTTTTGTATGTGCAGACATTACAATGCTTTTAAAGTTAAAATATTCTAAATTGTTAATATATATTGTACGGACAAGTTTGAATTTTCTTTTCTAAATATATTGTTGGTTACCATCACACGTCTTAAACTCTTAATTTAAAAAAAATTAGAGATCAACTTGTTGCAATCAATCGTTCTCAACTATTTATTTATTTTTATTTCACGCTCTTTTCTTCCGATCCAAGGAACGCAATCTTCATTAATATTAATATATTTATGTAGTTCTAAATAAATATCTTTATGTTGTTAGAATTTGGAAATATCTCGCCGTTTTAATGAAAAAATTTGTTGCCTTGTGTATGTCTCCAGTTTGAAATGAATCTTTATCATTTATGTACATATTTAACAAAAAATATGCTTATTCTCTCATGCTTCCCATATGTTTATAAAATTAATTAAAGGAACCAAACATGAAATTGTAGCTCAAAATTGAGCAAACATGGATCCAAATTCATTGAAAAAATAGTGGACTTCCATTTCATGTAATAATTGATAGTATAAAGCATATATATATATATAGAGAGAGAGAGAGAGAGAGAGAGACTCAAAGAAATTAAACCAACATGATATTAATTCATCTTACAAAAACTTAATTAAATGAGCGTATATGTATGAAACCGAGGTATATAAATACTATTATATATTGCCAAAAATTGAGCTATTCATTTAAGTGTGAAATATAAATTAAATTAACACAATAAAATATATAAATCTAATGAAACAATAGAAAAAAAAAATACCAAATTGAGAGATCTTAATTATTCCATGTCTTTACTAATTAACGCAAATTTATATGATTTAATTTGAGGGGAAAACAAAACAACTAATATATGAATAACAAAATTTGCAAAAGCTATTTAAAAACATTGTAAATTAAGAATAACAACATAATATATGAAATCTTTTCCTACAGTATATATAGACATTTATTGCTTACAAATTGATCACATTATGTACAGAAAAAAATATTTTTTCAAAAAATTGCAAGATAATGAAAAAAGAAAAAAAGAAATCTTACATCAAATAATTAAACAAATCCATCTACGAACTAACCAATAATCTACAAATCCAATCCTTCTAGTTACTAACCCAAATTACCCAGAATAGGATTAATTAATTACAGGCAGCAACACCATGAAACTATCATAATCTTGCCCTTAATTAATTAATTAGCCACCCAAAACTTCAAATTAATTCTTGATTGTTTGAAGGGGTGGCAAATTAATTAAAAAGATATATATTCTTCTTATGGCACTGAGTAAAAATCTCCTCAAAAAATGAACAATTGCTAGGAACTAACATGAAATAATGAAGATAAATCACCAAAAAATGAAGGTTGAAAGAATCCTTCTACTTCTCCTTCTTCTTCTTCTAAATAACTCAAATACCCTCCACTTGAAGTCCCCTCATAATTATTTATCCATTGATCCTCCCACTTCACACTAATTTTCTCCTCTTTGATGACTTTTTCATGGATCGTTATGTCATGTTCTTCATGGGTCTTTGTAATTTTAGGGTTTGAGTTCGCGGAACTCTTGGATCTCTTCTTGTTGTTGACGGTCGGTTTTCCGGTGAGCTTTTGCACAAGATCACGAAAGTTCGTGACATCGGTTTGTATGATCTCCGGTGCAATTAGATGGACGATACGTATCTTTGGTTTTAGCTTTGATATGGAGCGAGAAGTGTGGTGCAATGGTATCGAACTGATTTGTCGATGCCGGCTTTGATGGTTTGAGATGGTTTCCTCCATGTTCTTCTTCTTCTTTTTTCCTTTCTTTTTTTTAGGGGTTGTTTGAATGGATGAAGATTGGAGACAGAGAGAGAAGGGGTCTATGTATAGTTTATGAGATAGAGAGAGAGAGAGAGATGTTTGGTGGGACTGTTGAGAAATGGTATTATATTTAGGGCTAAAACAATAATTTAAGGGGGTTAATTGGAAATGAGAGCATTTTGCGGATGAGCACGTGGTATATATTTAAGTACCTTATCCATTAGTTAAGAGAAATTAATTAACATGGTTAGAAAGGTTTGTTGTGGTATTGATACAATAGAGGGGTAAAGAATTTAACAGAGTAATTTTGAATTCATGCAGCGCAAGAACCATATATAGTTGTTTTTATTCTATAGTTCATGCTCAGTATCAAGTTAAAATTGCTCAGTTAAAAATTTACACATATCAAAGGAACATGCTTTTGGTCTATTGGCTAAGGTATATGATTTCTATGTGAGAAATCATGAGTTTGAAATTCAGATGGAGAAAATTCTTTGTTGTAATAACAAAGGTATTAAATAGTTGGATGGCTTCACCTCCAACTTTACTCAAAAAAAAAAAAAGAACATGCAGTGCAAACATTTTTTAATGAGATAAACAGTGAGAATTTTAATTGTGCGTTTCTCAGGTGCTTAGCAATTGTCTTTTATTAAACTAATTGCATTAGATGGTTAGTATTTCATGATTTTCAAATAAATTTAATACAATACACATTTAATTGAATATTTATATGTGGAGGATCCACTTACAACATTTTGAATCTTACAACATGTTACAACATTCAATTTTGAGATTTTCAAAGTCCAAACAGTTGATCCAAACCGTTCAACATGATCTCTATATTAAAATGTTCTTTGAGACCAAATTTTACATTTTTTTTAATTTTTTTTACTATATATTAAGTATTTTACAAAACTGTTGTTTTTCAGTAGTTCAGAATTGTCTAAAATATCAATTTTGTAAAAAACTTAATTAATAGTAAAAAAATTCTAAAAATATAAAATTTGTATATTTTAATATAGAGATCATGTTGAATGATTTGGATTGATTGTTTGGACTTTAAAATTTATAAAACTAAATGTTGTAACATGTTGTAACTTTCAAATGTTATAAGTGGACTCCTCCTTATATATTGTTATATATATTGTTAGCTCTTGTTGATACTTTAGACATTTTATTGCAACTAATAATTGATTCCAGGTAACTCAAATGAGCTCTCCGAGCGATTGGAATTCAGTGCCAACATAGATATAGGATCTGTTTTAAGATTCGTGCTGATTTAAAACTGACAGTTCAGATCTAATTGTCTTAGACCAATCTCAAGAAGTCTTTTCCCTTGAGGAAAAGATGTTAAGAGCATTAATTGTATAAATTGTGTCGGTGTGTGTGTATAGATGTGTGTGTGTGTGTGTGTTATATTGTCCGTTTGGGATTGGCTGAGTTTTGCACCACACATATATGTATGTTTAGGATAGTTGGTACTTGATGTCGACACTTTCCTAATTAAATGGTACTTCGAATTTGAAATAAACAATGTATATATATGTCATACCTTAAATTGAAGGGGATATCATATGCCACAATGCCACATCTCTTGAGTTACTTCATCCAAGTAACCAATATTTTTTTTTAATAGAAAGATAGAGATTAATTTATTTTTTGAATTTCTTTAATATTAATCAAGACCTCCTATTCAAATTTTGAATCCATAGTCTGATAGTCTCTCACAAGGAGGGTGTGTACTCTTTATCTTTACCACTAAATCAAAGGTTAATTATTTAAGTTAATAACATTTAAATAGTTATCCAACAGTGTTCTAGAATCTAGTATCCTAATTTTTTTAGAAAAAAAGTTAGTAATTAATTTTGGTAGTGTGATCAAACAAATATAAGTATGAAAAACTTGCTTTACTTTTTAGGACTAGTTTATTTTTCTATAGAAGATATTCACTAATTAATATAAATTATAAAAATATTATTTTTATGATCATGAGGGTTAAAATGCCTTATCTTTTTTCATGGCTTGTCATGTCTCCCATTTTTTAGCTTTTTTTTTTTTTTAAATCCAAAATCTAAAGAGTCGATTTGATCTGCTTAACATGATATTCTCTATTTTAAAATGTGCTTGAAGATTAAATTTTATATTTTTTGGCAATTGTTATTTTTTTTAGATAGGTACATCCCTACAACTCAAATGAGTTTCTAATTAACTGTTAACTGTTTTTTAGAAATTAAGATATCTAAAGTTTCTAACTCCCAAATTCTTGAAATTAAATTTAGAGTTTTTATTAAGCCACGTCAGCAATAAATTAAAAAGGAAAATTAATTTGAGTCAATTATTTGGTCTGCATAGAGTTTAGAAACAGTTTCATAATGTGAAATTTTACTACATAGTTTCTAAATAAGAAACTCTCTCATATCTCTAAAACTAAATTAGAAACTCTAATAGTTTTAGGGATGTATATGCTATATATAGAAAAAATAAATGTTTATTAATAGACATGTATGATAATTGATCAATCACTCTGTTTTTATTTTTTTTTTTTTTTTTTTTTAAAAAATTGATCAATCACTCTGTAGTCATGGCGTACACTAACACTAATTAATTAAATTATAATATTATATAGAATTAATTAAATATGTTTTCCTTTGATAAAGGCGTAGTAGCTAAGCTAGTACTATCCTATCTGTACAAATTAAGGTGTTCAATTAATTAATTATGAGAAAGATCAAAGCTGTCAGCTTATTATTAGATCCCCAAATTTGTTGGCTCTAAAGTCAATGTTCCTCTTTCTTTATTATTATTTTTTTCCAATACATTGCTTAATTAATTAGTTTCGGTTGATGCCCACATGACAGATATTAGAACAAATTTATTTATAGGTATATTTTTATTATTTTTTACAAATGTAGTTTAATTCAAAGAAGCTAAAAAAATTCTTCAAATGAGAAGTAGAGTTCCAGAAAACTGTTATATGAGAAGGGTCCACTTACAAATTTTATAGTTATATTATTTTATAACATAATTTTTTAAAACTAAAACAGTTGATCTAAATTGTTCAATATGATATTTATATTAAAATGTACTTAAAGTTCAAATTTTATATTTTTTTAATAATATTAAGTATTTAAAAAAAATTACGCTAGCACATATATATAAATTTAATTATAGATATATCTCTTACAGTACTGACTGCTATATATAAAAACAGATGGTACTAAATCTCTCTATTTCTTTTGGATGATATATCTAAATAGACAAAGATTTTAATATAACAGTTTTGAATTATATATAACAATGTTTTTATTATATAATTTGTGTGTTGTATGAAACAAAAAATATGTTCTGTTAAAATCTTTATCTAAATACCTACTCCGTAGGTCTGTTGGATTTCAGAACTGTCCAATCCATTTTAAGATCTGTATGCTCTGCTTCTTCTTTTAAATGATTCTGATGAACTGTGGCACATATCAAACTATAATTAAGATACTTGTCTGAGGAGGGTTCCAATGCATCATTATTATTTTGTACTCCAATATGATTCACATTCTTTATTTCCGTTTTCAAGATTCGAATAGTTGATCTGAACTGCTCAACATGATCTTCATCATAAAATAAGGCAATATTTTTGGTAATAATGCTAGATGCCATTTTTCCAACCCATTTTATCCACATGTATGTGTGTTTTAATTCGCTCTCATATCGCTATTTTCAAAGTTCAAATAGCCGATCCGAACCACTTAACATGTTCTCCATATTGAAATGTGCTTGGAGACCAAATTTAGATTTTTTTGAAATTTTTTTACTATTTACTAAGCCACTTTGAAAATCGCTAATCCAACGGTTTCACTATTTGGTTGAGCCACCGTTGGATTAGCGATTTTCAAAGTGGCTTCATAAATAGTAAAAAAATTCCAAAAAATTTAAAATTTGGTCTCCAAGCACATTTCAATATGGAGAACATGTTGAGCAGTTCGAATCGGCTATTTGAACTTTAGAAATAGCAATATGAGCATGAATTAAAACACCCACTTTGATTCGTAATGCACGGTAGCCTTACTCTATATATATATATATATATATGAAATGGCTAATATGCTACGCGTAGATGAGACCTTGCGGTCAATTTGAATTTTCAAATCCTAACGGTCTCAACCGTTAGATGTGTTCTCATATTGAATGTGTTGGGACCATTTTATTTTTGAATTTTTTATATTTATTAGCCACTTTGAAATCGTTGATCCAACGGTTTCCTGTTTGGTAAGCCACCATTGGATCGGCTTTTCAAGTGGCTTAATAAATAGTAAAAATTCAAAATGTAATTTGGTCTACATTTCTATGGGAACACATCTACGGTTCAATCGACCATTGGATTTTAAAATTCAAATTTTGAGCCGTTATGAAGTGCTTTTCTACCTCCTATATATATATATTATCCACATTTATATGTTACCATCTCATTTTTTTTTTGCAACAAGAATATTTATGTAAATATAAAATTTGAAGGGTTTGCACTTGTGATAAAGGTATACAGGCCGGGTACATATTATAAAAATAGTTCATCTATTTGATCTTAATTAAATAATTAAATATGTTAACGTCAGCCGCCAAATATCATTAATTGATTGGACAGTTTTATATTTTATTGATTTATTTACACATTATTATCTATTAATAATATAGAAAAGGAATGTATATCATGTCAAGCATTTCAGGCTTCTAAAATTAGTCTGAATTCGGATTTATTTATTTTTTTTATTTCGGAGCAGGCATGCATGCAACCAACTACATATTAAAAAAAATATATGAATATAAGAAAGTTTGGTATCTGTACACCTCATAAAGTACAATCATAGTAACAATGTCCGCATATTATACCGCATATTATACGCTTATAATTTGCGTATAATATGTTTTTTTGGGTTGCCGCACCGAACCGCGTATAAAACATTGACTGAATAATTCACGAATAAAACGCGAATCACGAATTATTAACGATAAAAACGCGAAAAAATGCCACAATTTTTTTTTTTTTTTTGCTTGCTTGTTGTACCGAATCATTCCCGAATTATATCTAAATCACAAATTTTTTACCCGCCGAACTGAACCCGAACTTTTGATTTGTCACTATGAGTATAATATAAGTCTTCTATAACAATGGATTTTAAATTAAACTTTTCTTTTTAAAGATTTTCAAAATTGTCAAGATTATAAATTAAAGAATTACTAACCAATTTTCTCTTCGTATATTTGGACATGCACTTAATTAAAGAAACTTGCATTTAAATCCTGCATCACAATAAAATCATAAATTTCATTGTAAATTAATGCCTTCAAGATTCATTTTCTTTTTCTGGTTATTATGCATTTTAATCATGTTTTAAATTGGCAGAATCAAAGGTAATTTCATTTCTTCTCGGAAATCAACTAATTAAAAAATTGACATTCAACTTAAACATGCTTATATATTTTCAATTTTTTTTATAAAATAGGGTAAAATGGGTACGTTATAAATTTCAAATGAGTTTTAATAGAAAAGGAAATAAAATGGGTAGATTTGAGTGTTTTTTAAATTTAGAAGGGTAAAAATGATATTATGAACTTTTAGAAGAGAAAATACGTAATTTTGATATTTTTGAAGAGTATATATAAAATTATCATTAAAGGAAAAAATTTAATGCACTTACAAATCCAGTTCTTGTACTCCATAACTAATTAATAATTGGTTTACAAAAGATATGTATTGCAAGAGCAATTTAGCTTGTTTATTATATTCCTACGTGACAAATAATGATGTTTAATTAACACATCCATCAAGCAAGATCAAAGTCAATATATTGGTTAAAATATAATAGAAGGTTTCTTGTTTCCCACTTATATATTTGGCATGTATATCCTTGTTGGAATAATTGAAATTATGGAATAAAATACACAATTAATTAAGCATAAAGAAAATCCAATTTGAGTAATGTTTTGTTTGTTCTATTCTTTTCGGAGCAAATCTACATCAATTGTTTACTCACCTTCATAAGTTTTTAATTTTTAGTTATATATTTTACAATATAAATAAATTTGATTTTTAAGTATTTATATAATTCAGCTAGCTTCCTCATAATTTTTTAATTATATATATGTTATAATTTAAAAATTAAAGACTTAAACGGAGGCAAACTGGAAAATTTTTAATACGTCATGTAATATTATAATTAAATCGTTAGATCTTAATTTATACATGTATTGTTTTTAACTTTTACTAAACTTCGTCCTTGTTAACTTTTTAACTTTTAATTAATTATCTAATATATGATTTCTTTTGGCATTTTTACTCATAAAATAGGAAATGATTTCCACAGAGCAGTTTTGTCTTCATACAACGTACAAACTATAAAATAACAGCACTATATATAATTTGTGCACTATTTGAAGCCAAAATTGCTCTGTTTAAATCTTTACCCTAAAATAGGCTTTAATTATCTTTAAACCAATTCTCGATTTCAGCAAGTTCTCTATACACGCGCTATTATATAATTTACCTCGATTTTGTTTCAAACATTATTAATTAGATCTCTATCTTATTGCAACAATAACGATACCAAGTTACCAACAATCCCAAATTTATCTAGCACACCTAAACATCTTTTAAATAATGAATAATTTCATGTATATTATAATTTTTAATTAATTTGGTGTTATTTATTGCTCTATGAAACTTTAGATAACATTAAAAATTAGTAGAATTTTATAAAATATAATTTTTGAAAAAAAAATGCTATGTAGGATAGATTTTGTTATAGCTACGCCCGCTATTCGTTATAGGTTTTCTTTAACCTTCCTATAATGACGCCATAATCACTATTTAAAAAACTAGATTTATAACAAGCAACATACAACCTCTTATATAGAACTCCTTTTTATAAAATGTTTTTTAATGACAAAGTATTAATGTTGTTTTCTCAAAAAAAAAAACATACAACCTCTTTATATTAAAAAGTAAATATTAAAATTTACTTCACCAACATACATTATTAGAAGAAAAAAAAACTATGCTGATAACAGCACCAAAGTGGCTGTCATTTATTATTACTTAAACTAACTCTAAACTTTTATTTTTTATTTTTTGATATATAGATTGCGTAGTTCATTATTTTTTGCATACGTATCCACATCGACACAACATTACAATAGCCCATCGACACTTGTAGAATGGATAGCCAGCCTCGTTACATGCCTTCCTGCACTTACTAGTCTTGCAAAAAGGGTTCATATAACGTTTGCTCCAACCCCAGCATTCATTTGGTTTCTCATCCCATTCTGCATTGGAAATAACACCTACAAAATAAAATTACCGAAAGTTATTTATACAAAAAGTTGAAGAAACCTTTTTTGGATTGAGAAAATGAATCAAAGATCCTAGCATTATTGTTTTTTTTTTCTTTTACTAAGTTTAAAGATCAAGTCATCTAACTAATTAACTAATATATACAAGAAATCTTTCAATTCGGATTTTAAACACATTCTCACGAAAATATTGTCTTTGTAACTAGACTAGTGGTTCTGACATTATTATTTTTTTAGATACATTTATGCCCAATTTGTTATGGTTTCTATGCAACTGGTGATCTTATGTTCATTGTAATTAACTACATATATTAATACTCTCACTCTCTAATTAAAAAATGAAACTCAAGTCTCGAATTAAGAAAAAAAAAAGTAATTAGTAATTGGAGAGAGAAAGATGAAGAGATCAAGTTACAGTAAGAAGAGAGGAGTAGCATGACAAACACACAACAAACGATTTTCCTTCCACTATCCATAATATCAAGATAAAAAAGTAGTTAGATATTAGAATTAAGGAATTCAATGAAATTTTTAATCCAAAAAGATGTGGTATAAAATGAGCTTATTCAGTCCCATTTTATAGAGTTTGGAGCTATATATAAATAGCATAAAATAAAAAAGTATTTAATTAAATTGATACGGTAATAAGATGATAAGATATGCCCATAATATACGCTGACAACAGGATAATTAGCTAAATATAATTTTCATTTTAATTAAGAAATTCAGTCTATCATTAGAAATTATCTGTAATATGCATATTTATTTAAAAATACTTAATTTATAATAATTATTGTTGCCAAACGCATTTTATCTATGAATTGTTCACCACTTAAAATATTTATATATCAATCTTATTCTGACAAATATATGCAAATTAATTCAAATATGAAACTTGCATAAATTTAGTAATCATTTCGTAATTAAAAGGCTTGCGCTACATAACTAATTAATAATTGGTTTACAAAATATATGTAATGCAAGAGCAATATTTTAGCATATTTATTATATTCCTACGTGACGAATAATGATGTTTAATTAACACATCCATCAAACAAGATAAAAGTCAATATATTGGTTAAAATGTAATAAAATACACAAGCTTAATTGGAAAATCCAATTTGAGTAATTTTTTATTTGTTCTCTTTCTTTTCGGAGCGGATCTACATCAATTGTTTAATCACCTTCATAAATTTTTAATCTTTAAGTTATATATCACAATATAAATAAATTTGATTTTAAGTATATATACTTCAGCTTCCTCATAAATCTTTTAATTTTATATGCAACAATTAAAAAATTAAAGACTTAATTAAACGGAAGCAAACTGACAATTTTTTCATACATTATGTATTACTAGCTAGTGTCGTGTCCGTGCATTGCAATGAGATTATATTATAAGATTTAATATTAAGATTGAACAAAGATACAAATAATAAATAACGATTAAAAAAAACAATGACAAATGACTACTTTAATTTTAACAACATTCTTTACAATGAAAATGGAAAAATATCATCTTCAATTTTTATGTTAAAATTAAGTTAAATTTTATAAAAAAATCAATTCAATTAAATGTGGATATGTGGTAGGCATTAAATCAATAATATGCCTTTTTTGTTCTCTTTCAAAAATGAATAAGAGACAGGCATTTTGGAAATGAGATATGTTATACGTCAAAATTGAAAATTAATCTCTTTATGAGCCAATTAAAGCTGAAGAGAGATATAATAACAAAAATATAATGCTAATTTTTATTTTTATTTTTATTTTTTAGCATTATGTGTGGCAATACAGATAGCGAGTACATCTAACTAAATTTAGACTTCTACACGTAAAAAAAATACAATTAAATTTCAAAATATATGTTCAAAAATGCACTTCTAAGCACCCCTTGCCATGGTTTTAGATATGCCCCATATCGATGGCAGTGAAAAGTCTATATAAATTTGCCTTTATTTTGTATTTTTGATTCCAGAATTTATTTTTTATGTTATAACTGTGTCAAATTTAAAATGAATATGCTGGAATTGATCCACTGAAATTATATAGAAGTGAATTTTCAATAACATCAACAAATCAATCTAAAACATTTATTTATAATCCGATAATTCGAACTGAAAAAATAAATCCTACAACTTAAATCCGAATAAAATGGACCTCTGTTTCATTGTTCCCAACATGGGTTTTTCCTCAAAAAAGAAAAAAAAAAAACAAAAGAGAAGAAAAAAAAACTGGAGCTTTAATTTCTAATTTTGTATTGATGGATCACATCTTGAGGTTGACTTGATCAAAATTGCTATATTAAATTATGAGTCCTTATCCTCCACAGAGTCAAAAAGATTGAATAATTTCCATTTTATTGTGGAAAATATATAGAAAGAGGAGAAATAAAACAAAAGAAATGAAGAAATAAAAAAATAATTTAATTGCAGGAATCAAATATAGCTTTAAGGAGAAATAAGGAAACATATTGGTAGGAATTCATTCAATTTTAATTTAATTGTGAATTGAAAACTATATAGCAATAGGTGTAGCGAATATATTTTTAACTAAATTTAGATTTCTACACATAAAATAGATACATTTAATCAAAAGATGACATATTATGTGATTGGAGGATTGATATTAAATCCGAAAATTTATTCTTCAATCTCAGCCGTTGGCAGATCAGAAACACTACGTGCATTATATAAGAATGGAGATATTATTAGATCTTTATTTATACATGTTTCTTTTGTTGGTAAGATCAAAATAAAAAAGAAAACACGCCTTATTTTTTTTTAATTTTAATCACTAAACTTCGTTCTTGTTAAATAAATATCTTTTTAACCTTTTAATTATTTATCTAATATATTATTTGTTAGCATCTTACTAATAAAAAATAGGGGTTTAGAACAGAACGGCTTTGTTTTAATGCAGCGAACGAACTATAAAATCATAGCACTATATATATAAAATTTGTGCTCTGCATATAGGCAAAATTTTACATATATATCTTTACTTTTTAGGCTATTTTTTTTTTTTTTTTGATAAAAATGGGTGAACCCATATGTTTCATTACAAAACTGGAATAGTTTGATTACAAACAATTAATGAATCAATACAGATTACCAAGTCAAAATAGAACTAACTGCAACAATATAAAAGGTGGATTATACTAGGAAAACAATCCTAGAATAATAGATATACCTAAGCAAGATATAGTAAGAAGACTAAATTAAGTCTGAATATATATTACAAAACAGTCCCCAGCAAATTAAGTAAAAAAAACACACTGAACAGACTAATCATTGTTATGCTGAGAAGAGGATCTAGCGTATTCAGAGGAGTGCATTAAACCAGTATCAGCAGCTCTGATATCTTCTAATTAAGTACCTAATATGTTCAAAGAGAGCTCAGCCCTCTAATCCGTCCTAGATTCTCATCTGATCCCCACTCCAGGGTATCGGTATCGGACAGTATCATTAGGGAGTATGTCTGATTCAAAGAGATGACATCCATAGAAAGAATTAAAGACAATTTAAAGAAAAAGTTATCATTCTTACATTTACACCAGTAAGAGGTTAATGACATAATTTTGGAACCAATTGTATCAGTAGGGACTGGTACTGATTGGTTCAAACAAATATTGTTTCGATCTAACCATACAATCCAAAAGGTAGCTGCCCGAATTAGTTCTACCAAAACTGCATCTTTGAAGGGTATCCAAACATAAGTTTCTATAATTCAAAAACAGTTGTACATTCAAAATAAAAATTATTATGTTGAGCAATCCAATCTCAAATACTAGATATGACACCTTTTAGGCTTTAATTATCCTTACCCTAAATATTGTTTTAACTTTTTAATTATCTAATATATGATCTTTTAACATCTTTACACATATAATAGGGTATAGATTTTAACAGAGCAGCTTTGTCTTCATACAACGTATAAACTATAAAATTACAGTGCAATGCATGAAATCAAAATTTTTATGTTCAAATCTTTACCCTAAAATAGGCTTAAATTATCTTTAAACCAAATCTCGTTTTCAGCATGTTCTCTATATACGCGCTATTATATAATTTACGTCGATTTTGTTTCAAACAGTATTAATTAGAAGATCTCTATCTTATTGCAACAATAACGATACCAAGTTACCAACAATTCCAAATTTATCAAGCACACCTAAACATCTTTTAAATAATGGATAATTTCATGTATATTATAATTTTTAATTAATTTGGTGTTACTCATTAATTAATCTATGAGACTTTAGATAATATTAAAAGTTAGTAGAATTATATAAAAAAATAAAATAAAAAAATATGTAGGATACCTTTGTGCAATCACGCAATAATCACTATTTAGAACCTTGATTTTTAACAAGCAAAATGCAACCTCTTTATATTAAAAAAGTAAATATTAAAATTTACTTCACCAAGTACATTATTAGAAAAAAAAGAAATTCTACGCTGATAACAACACCAAAGTAGCTCTCATTTATTATTACTTAAACTGACTCTAAACTTTCTTTTATTTTTTTATATATATATTGCGTAATTCATTATTTTTTGCATACGTATCCACAACGACACAACATTACAATAGCCCATCGGCACTTGTAGAATGGATAACCAGCCTCATTGCATGCCTTCCTGCACTTGCTAGTCTTGCAAAAAGGGTTCATATAACGTTTGCTCCAACCCCAACATTCATTTGGTTTCTCATCCCATTCTGCATTGGAAATGACACCTACAAATAAAATTATAGAAAGTTATTTATACAAAAAGTTGAAGAATTTTTGTTTGGATTGAGAAATTGAATTAAAACTCCTTGCATTATTTTTTTTTTTTTATTTTTTAAGCCTTTAACTATTTAATTAATATCTACAAGAAATCTCTCTATCCGAATTTCAAATCTGCGACATTCCACACTAAAAATATTGTTTTTATAACTAGACTACATTATTAGTTTTTAGATACATTTATGCCCATTTTGTTATGGTTTCCATGCAACTGATAGTCTTATTTTCAATAAAACTACATATATTAATACTCTCGCTCACTAATTAAAAAATAAAACTCAAGTCTAGAATTAAGAAAATAGAAAAGTAGTTGGAGAAAGAAAGACGAAGAGATCAAGTTACTGTAAGTAGAGAGAAGTAACATGACAAACACACAACAAACGATTTTCTTTGCACTATCCATAATATCAAGATAAAGAAGTAGATATTAGAATTAAGGAATTCAATGAAATTTTTAATCCAAAGAGATGTGGTATAAAATGAGATTATTTGGTCCCATTTTATAGAGTTTGGAGCTATATATAAATAGCATAAAACAAAAAAGTATTTAATTAAATTTATACGATAAGATGATAAGATATGCCCATAAGATACGCTAACGATAGGATAATTAGCTAAATATAATTTCCACTTTAATTAAAAAAATTCAGCCTATCATTAGAAATTATCTGTGATATGCATCTTTGTTAAAAAGGAAAAAACAGGTACAATATAAATTGAAAAGACAAATTATTATTGTCGCCAAACGCATTTTATTTATGAATTGTTGCCCATTTAAAATACTTTACATATCAATTAAGTTTTGACAACTGAAAATTCAAATATGAAACTTGCATAAATTTCTGTCAAATTAATATGACCTCCATAAAATAATTAAATTTGTGTATCATTGATATTATGGATAAAAATGTATGATAGTACATGTGCCGCTTTGGTTGGTGATCAATCATTGAGTTATGTTTTTATTTTCATTATTTTTTTAGTTATTATATATATACATTTTCATTCTTATATTATGTATGTAAATGTTCTGGTTTGTTAATGGCTATAATTAAAAGATGAAATTTCAGATTTAATACTAGCCCTTTAATTAAATAATCTATTTTTTTTTTTAGATTCAATGCATTATTTTTTATTTTATTTGACGTGTAAAAATTTAAATTTAGTTTTTAAAGTGTATACCTATAATTTCTCGGGATTTTAGCCTCTCTCCGCGATAATCGTTATTTAATAAAGACAATAGAACGGATATTTTTTTTTGAAAGAAGTGGATTTAACAATAGAACGGATATAATCGTGAGTTTTTGAAATTTAGAAGAGTAGATATGATATTATGAACTTTAGAGGAGAAATAAATAATTTCAATATTTTTGAAGAGTATACATATATAATTTATCGTTTATTTAATTATAATATATAGTAAACGACAAAACAGCATCTAATCTAAGCAACAATGAGCAGTTTCTCAGCTGTCGTGCACTTGGATTATATATGATGTCATGTGGCTGGCATCATTATGCATTTTTAGTTAATTACTTGTAATTTTTATAGTCCTAGTTGATGATTTTAAAATACTATTAATGTCTAAAAGTCTTCGTTTTCTGTGTTTTGATGATACCGATATTTTTTAAATATCTCTTAAACTTTGCTCCTTTTGAAGTTATCCTTCTAGGTCAACCTCTTTCTGTCAGAGACTTCATTAATTGCATATTTAATTTTCAGTTCAAAGCAAACTTTCTCAGAAAACCTAATAATTAATCATAATCCTTAATCTTTATTATGAGCATCTTTTCTCAAATTTTTTCGCAGAAAAATCCTAAAATGCACCTATCATTTCTTACTTTTCTAGTACAAATGCGCTTATTATTTAATTTTCTTTTTTTTTTAGTAAAGGTTGGAGGTCTATTATTTAATATATTAACACCATGACTGGATATTTTGGTCATGTTTAGTTGTGGAGTAAAATTAATGTGGATTAAATTGCTTATTTCATATTACTCCTCATATTTTACATCTTATTTAGTAGTTGAAGTCATAACTAATATTAATCTACTTGATGGAGTAAGATGTTGGAATTTTTTTTTTTTTAATGACAGTGGGTCGTACAAGTGGAGAATGTGTGGAGTAAGTTAATCCATCTAGATATGTGAAGTTATTCCAGATTAAGTCACATCTTACTCCATTTTACTCCTATTTTACTTCTAATTTTACTCTTTAAGTATGGAATAAGATATTTACTCCACCTCTTACTCCACAATCAAACATAACCTAATACCAGAAAATTCAAGTTTAAACACCTAAAAGTTTATGTTAAAGCACCTTAATACATAACTTATAAATATCAAATAGTTCAAGT
This sequence comes from Carex scoparia, assembly GCA_024447655.1. Lineage (NCBI taxonomy): Eukaryota > Viridiplantae > Streptophyta > Magnoliopsida > Poales > Cyperaceae > Carex > Carex scoparia. The sequence continues at coordinate 8,080,299 of JAJHPE010000016.1, read as the reverse complement.
TTAAACATTAAACATTTAATATATAAAATGACTGATCATGCATGTATTAAGATTTAGCCTTGTATTGTAAAATGATCATTTAGATAACAGATTTAAACATCTAATTAAAAATAAATAAAAACATAAACACCTGACTGTTTAGATATTGACATTGATATAAACACCCAATTAATGGGAGATCTTGAAGTGAATCGGACGGTAGAAACCACCCATCGAATCGAGTTTGGTCCAATAGACATCAGACAGACACCCCCTCTCCCCCCAATTAATACGTTTTACTACTTTTAGGGTGTAAAACACCATTTGTTATTACTGTAAAAATGTAAATGATAAGCAGTTAGCCATTAATTGTCTGTGTTATTTGTTCTCCATTAACGTAGGTTGTTTGAACTTTTCTGTTCTTATATTTTATTTTTATAATGAATTTAAAGCAGGGTAGTTGGTGAAAGTTTGAATGAACTATCAGTGGGATACATAACTTGTTGACCATACCAATAAAATGCTGTTCTCAACTAACTTATTTTTCCAAATAAAAAGTCACACATGAATATACTTTTTAAACAGTGTTGTAAATAACGGTATCCGGTTGTTAGACAGATAGAGTACCGTCAAGTGATTAATCGGAAATAATCGGCGATAATTAGAAATAATTGATGGATTAGTTGGAAAATTTCGTGACGATTTAATACTTCTATGTATATCGGTTCATTATTGTATGAGCACCATCTAATAATTAATTTATAGGTTGAATTATTATATTGATTTATGATGAAATATATTCAAATTAACTCATTGTGTGGACCATATCCAGAGAGAGACAGGCTGGTACTTGGCACTGCTGTAGGCCTGTAGCCGTTTATAAAAAATAAAATAAAAAATTAATAATATGGAGAAAATATATTGACTTTGGTGGGTCAACGGCTCTCTAGTTTTTATTTTTTTTTTATGAAGTTATAAAATAAAAATTTAATGTAGTAGTTGCATGTGATGGGGTCTATTGACAATGTATCATTAACATTAATTTTATAATTTTGTAAATGATAAAAAAAAATTAAAATTTTGAAATTTTATTTTCAAAATGTAATCTATATTGTATTTCTATCAAGCATATAGAAAAAAAAAGTGCAACTTGTATTTATCTCGATATAAATTGCATAAAATTTGTTTCATGATTATTTTGTATATAAGATCAACGGCATATTTGTAAAACCTTTTCTATTTCATATATTTTTTCTAGTTTAATGAGAAAATATAATGTTAAAATTATATCGAGATATTCATTATCAATGATTCAAATTCTATTTAAAATGGATGCTTGGGATAATATCAAACTAAACACAATAAAGAGTATAACTAGGGTGTTCTTAAGCTTACTAACGCCTCTTTGTGAGTTGAACTCAAAAATCTACCGGATCGATTTCAAGCGACGCATTCAAATTGTTGAAACTGATATACTTCACAAGTTATGATTTTACATGTCAACTTTATAAATTTTAAAACTAATTTAATATAAAGTCAAGCGATAAAAATAATAAAAAATGAATACATTAAAATTAACTTATAAACCATCTTTTTTTACCTCTTGACTTTATACTAAATTAATTTGAAAATTTATAGATTTGACATGTAAACGCATCACTCGTGAAGTATATTGGTTTCAATGGTTTGGATGCATCATTTGAAGCCAATTCAATAGATTTTTGAATTAAATTCAGAAAAAGTACTTGGTAAGATTAAGAACACCTTAGTTCTACTCCACAATAAAATATATAATGTTATCAGCAAGCAAACAGAGAAACAGCAATCCATCATGCTGCTTTTTAAGTATTTTTTTTAATTACATATGTCCATTTCTTATAATTTTTTTATTTTTAAATTTTATTTTCAAAATGTAATGAAAAGTGAATATTTCTGTTAAACAAACTATATTTTTTGTTCTAATTGCAACAATACATGTTAGCATTACAGTGACATTTAGATATGCACTTATGCATGCATTACACAGTGACAAGTTTAAAAAAATTCAAGGGCGGACTTAAGTCTTAAGAAAAGGTGGCTAAGCCACCTCTATGATTTCAAATTTTA